>JAPTYR010000019.1:41856214-41868892 GCA_029814505.1 Siphamia roseigaster | reverse complement strand
CATGTTTTAGATGTATCCCTCTCCAAACACACCTGATTCAAATGATCAGCCTATCATCAAACTCTGCAGAAGACTGAAAATGACCATCAGGTGCGTTCAAAGAGGGAAACATCTAAAACATGCAGGACAGTGTTCCTCGAGGACCAGGGTTGGCAACACTGGTTGAGTTAATAATAATAATAATAATATTAATATAAAGTCAGTATCTTTCCAACACCTTAATCATTAATCCAGTCACTAACCATTTAGCAACATAATTCTAGTCTGTAAATTACAAATTGCCAAATGTGTGTCCCATGTTAAGATTGTGATTGAGATAAGCACATTTATTCTGCTACAGTACCTAGGAAATGATTTGCCTGGAGATGGAATTCTACTTCATGAAGTGCCTGAATCTGGTAGGGTCTCCCCAGTCTGCCTTGTACCTCATTTTCAAGAAACCTAGTACCAGATTCACAGCTGCACCCTCTCTACTGAACAGTTGACCTTTGATGGCCATCACCTTGGTTACAGCCCTGGCCTTTGACGCCAGCAAGTCCAAGGGGTAGATACTGCAGTTGGGTTCATTCAGTGCTATGCCAAATGTCCCTGACAAAAGCCTGGTGATTGCATGGTTGGTGACAACATGGTCCCCGAGTGTGTTTGCAATATTACCGTAGACTTGTTTCAGTGTGTGGTCAAACTCCTCTCCTGAAGAGCTGCTGTAGGTACGGACAACATCTTCCAACCCATTGAGTCTGCCTTGATGAATATGCAATTATGGGTGTTTCTCTCAAGATGCCAAAAGTACTTGGAGGAGTAGATGTAAATGTGTATTCAGCACGCAGTGTGATTTACAAAATCTGAACCTGATTGCGGGGCTGATTTTGGGTCTGTATTTAGTGCCTCTGAAAGGCATGTATTAAATGGCACAGCTCCACGCAAAACTTGCTGCAGTTGTGACAACCCCCGAGCACCAACTGGGTCCTGCACACTACCCATGGGTTTAAAGTTTCCATTCACCAAACACAGAGACATACAGAGAGAAACTATTTATTTCATTAATAACACACTTCAGCACTGATAAACAACAATATGAATACCTAAAAAGAAAAAGTGTAACTTCATATCTATGAGTGCTGGTTTATCCCAGAGCAGTTTTAACAGTAAACTGTGTCCATGAGGAGAAACAGCACCGCGCACTACATCCTCTTTAAATGGGGTGGTCTATAAAACTTTGCGCCAGTGGTCATTTGCGCAGGGGTACTAAGTTGATCACTTAGTTGAGTGCAAATCAAAATAACGGTGCATTTTTTACCGCAAGCAGGCACATTTATGCCCGTTATTTGTGTTCTTAGTAAATCAGGCCCGTAGTGTGAAGCTTTGGGAGTGTTTGGAGTCACAACAGAGTTAATGCTAAAAGTTAGCTTATTGACCCTGTAACAATGTAAAATTCATCGAGTTGTCAATGAAAAGACAACATGGCCGCCTTAAACCCTCCTATTAGACCAGAGATCTGATTAATAAATATCTATTTTTGGTCATTAGCATGTTAGCAGGAAGTGACCATATTTGGACACAAAATGTGGAAGTTTAGGAGTGCTAGGAGTCACAACAGAGCTAATACTAAATGCTAACTGTAATTATGTAAAATTCATGAAGTTGTCAATGAAAACCCAACATGGCCACCATCAATGCTCCTATTAGACCAAAGATCAGATAAATAAGAATCTATTTTTGGTCATTACCATGTTAGCAGGAAGTGACCATATTTGGACACAGGGGTTGGAACTGGGGAAGTGCAAGGTGTCATAGATTAAGATAATGCTAAATGCTAACTTAATGACCCTGTACAGCTCTACATGCCATCATGTAAAGGATAAAATATCCATAATATGTACTGTTAAGCTAACATTTTGACAGCTCAGCTGTCAATTAAACCTAACATGACTACCGTCATACTTATCATATCTGCTGAAAATGTATGAAAAATTATGCTTATTTAATGAGATGATGCCGAAAACATACTAATTTCAAAAACTTGTAATACATTTTTTCAGACTTGTGAAAGTAATTAACAGAGGAAGTTTCATGGTGATATTTATTATTTTAATCCTATTTTAACCATTTCACCTGGAGTGTCTGGTGTTAAAGTAGACAGAAGTTAGACTGTTATCAAACGTCCACATTTGGACACTGATCTGAGGGGGGACGTTTTCCATGAAGGTGAACTCCTGTTGGAGTCTGAAGCTGAAGGCGTTAAACAGCTAATCGTCATAGAAACAGTGAAATGGTTCAGACCTGGACTGAAACCTCCAGGGGGTTCTGCTCCGTCACCTCCCACCAACTGTCACGCCGCTCTGTCGAGCGCCTGAACCTGTCGGAGTCATTAGGCGGCATTTGTCGGCTCTCAGCGCCACAGGACATGCCTCCTGAGAAAAAGATTCAGACATTTGAAGACAACAGAGAACACACTGGAAAAAAGGAACCTGGAAAAAACTAGACTAGATATTTTAGCTTGAATTAAGCAAAAAACAAAAAAATCTAAAAAAAAACAAACAAACAAACAAACAAAAAAACAAACAACACACATAAACACATACAAACACACACACTGGATGTGCTTCAGTTTCTACATGACTATAGAATACCTTCCCATGTGATAACATTAAGCTCCTCCCCCTGTCACACCCTCTCTGCAGGTCGGGGGTCAGGCTCTGTCCGGTCATCCAGGTGAGGTCAGAGGTCGGGTCTTTGCCAGGACACTTCAGTGACTCATCCGGTAGCGAGGCCAGCGTCAGGACGGCGAGGCGTCGTCCTGCATCATCTCCGAACCGACGCCTTCGATTTGAAGATGAAACTGAGACAGAGGCGGAGTCTCGTTACTTGGAGCGACAGAGGAAGAGGGCGGGGCCACGAATGCAAGACATCCTAGTGTCCAAACCTGATGCGTCACTGTACGTCAATGGCAGGAAGGGGGTGGGGGTACATAGGGCGGGGCTTGTCGTTGATAGACAGCAGAGAGGTGCGTCTCAGACTCTGCCAGGAGGAGGAGTCAACCTCACCCTCCGCCTCCATCCAACCCCACCTATCCATAGCCAGGGGCGGAACCTGTACTTGGTCACGCCCAGCAGGCCCCGCCTCAACCTGCGGACTGAACCAATCAGAGAAACCTACATTGGCATGGTTACACCCACTGATGACAGCGGAGGAGGCGGAGCCTCATCCACGTGGGTCAGGAGGAGGACCAATCAGGTGGAACTTAATGGCATTTATGCCACACCCCCTTCAGACCTGCCAATCAACCCCTATGCTCCTGAACAGCTAGCCACACCCACTTCTCAGGTTTTAGCTCCGCCTCCTCCTCCTGTTATAGCCACAGGGAGGCCTAATGGCACAAGGGCAGACCAGAACCAAAAGAAAAACAAGAACCAGGACCAGAATCTGGACCAAGAGGAGCAGGGGAGACCAGCAGAGGCCACGCCCCAGAGGGAGGCAGAGCTGAGGAGGCGGTCCACAGAGGACAGTGGTCTGGAGTCCATGGCGAAGATCTCCTGGTCCTCCACAGGTGAGATCATTACGTTAGACTCTGAACCTACAGATCCACCTAGTTCTGACCCACATTCACATCTTATCTTTTACAGCAGAGACACAGACCCCGCCCACATCTGACAGTAGCACTGACGGACAGGCCAAAGAGTCAACGAGGAAAGAGCCTCAGAGTGAGGACACCAAGTCTTTGGAACAGTGAGTGTGAAACCAAACCTAGTACTGACCCCTGGCGGATACCACCCGGTACTGTCACTGTGTCTCCAGACTGTGTCATGTGATGTTCATCATCATCATCATCATCATCATCACCACGTGTTGTTAACAAGCATCGTTTGTCGTGTTTCAGGACCGAAGGCTCTCGTCTGTCTCTGCGTCGTCTCTTCTCTTCGGTCAGACTTGGTCGGAGTCGAACCGGCAGCCTCGACCGATGCAGCTCACGGCCACACCCACCTGCCCCTGACCCCGCCTCCCCAGCTCCCATGAAGAAGACTCCTTCTGTTCAGTCTCTGAGCATGGTGAGGAGGAGGTGTTCTCCATGGTGTATGTTTTCATTGGCTGTAGCTGCTGACGCTCTGCTTTCCTCCACCAGGGGTCACCGTTCCTCAAACTCAGAAAATCACCGTCGCTTCAGAGTTTTGTGTCGGAGCAGAAGAAGAAAGATCGGTCTGAGAATTACCGACCGATGGCCGAGAGGTGACCTTTGACCCTTTACAACCTACATGAAGAACAACAGCAGCAACAACAATAACTAGAAAAGCACTTGGAGAGTGCAGACTCCACCAAGGCAGATCAGCTCTAATCCCCCAGCACCACCCCCGACATACCTCCAACCAATCAGCACCAAAATTCAATAATTTCTTCCTTGTGCCAGTATTAACATTTCCTGAATATTTCAGCCAAATCTGTCCATAACTTTTTGAATTATCTTGCTGACAGCCAGACAGACAAACACACCAACAGACAAACACCGGCAAAAACATAACTCTGACATTTCTTGCCGGAGTAATAACATTCACAACAATAACAGTGGTCTATATCTATCATATCAGTGTAAAAAGTCTGTGTGTTTCCATAGCAACCTGCAGCGGTGCCTCAGCGTGGAGGACGTCAGTGGTCCCAGTGCTTTGCGTTCCGTTGGTCGGATTCTTCAGGTTGGTTCTGATGGAACCATTCTGTTAGAACTGAGTCGACCCACCAGTCGAACTTTTGGATTCATCATCAGCAGAGGACGAGGACGCCCTGACTCTGGTAAGTCATGTACAACAGGGAATACTACAAATATTACAAGAAATACTAGAGGAAATACTACAAATACGACTGAAAAGACTACAAATACTACAGCAAACACTACAAATGCTACAGAAAACACTACAAATACTACAGCAAACACTACAAATGCTACAGAAAACACTACAAATACTTTAGGGAATACTACAAACAGGTGTGTACTCAGTGGTGTTCGTCATGGCTTCTGTATTCATTGGTGTTCTTCAGGTCTCCCCCATGGCTCCATATATTTATTCAGTGGTGTTCTTCAGGGCTCCCTCATGGCTCCATATATTTAGTGGTACTCCTCGGAGCTCCCTCATGGCTCGTGTACTCAGTGGCATTCCTCAGGGCTCCCTCATAGCTCCATTGTCCTTCTGGTTCAGGTGTATACGTGGAGGACATGGTGGACTTCAGCACTGAGAAGCTCTACGCTGGACTCCTGGGTGTTGGAGATGAGATCCTGGAGGTCAATGAGGAGAAGGTGGCCTGTCTCAGTCTGGACCAGGTGACCCGCATGTTGACGCAGGGGAACTCTGTCACGGTCCGAGTCCTGCGACACCGGAGGCAGCTGCCACGGTGACGGTGCCACTATGGTGACGGCACAAACCCCTGACCCTGGTCTCCTCAGACCTGGAGCTGCTGTGAAGTTGAATATTTATGTGAAATGATGAATGTTACACGGTCAGTGTTTTTTCTCTGCAGTATTTATATTATTTACATGTTTTTATGTTTATATTTTCAGCCAAATTGAAATTAAAATGAAACCTATTTCTGACAAATTCATGTGTTTATTTAAATGTATTCTGATACAATGGGATCAACTATAGAATATCAAAAAAACAACAATTTAATTAATCTTATTGAATTTCATTTGACTTAATTGTTTTTCCCCAATTAAATTGAATATTTGAATTTCGATGCAATTTTTTTGGATTGAACCTTATGACATTTTAAATACTAGGTTTTTTAATTAATAATCTGTATAAATATGTAATAAATGCACACATATGTAGCATATACAGGCGTTTAAAAATATTTTATGGTTTTATTGATTAAAGTTCACCATTTTTTCTTGTTGACAAAAAAAAACAACAACTTTGTAGACACTGATTTTCGCATTTTCTCGATAACTTTATTGAAATTCAACCCACAAACATCACATCACTCAGCTGCCGAAGACAGAAAAACAAAAGTGATTTTTGTCACCAATCCATAACTTATCGATCACTGATCAATAACGAACCTTCACTTCAAACTTTTCATTCAGTCACACGACAATCGGACGAAAAAACAAAGTGGTTCAAACCTGAACTGACGTTTTACATGTTATTTTACAGCTTGCATTAGTGAGATTACGTCAATGTGACTGAGGAGGAAAAAGTCAATACTTTTATCTTCATGTTAATAATGAGATGAAGGTTGTACATGAAAGAAAATGATTATTTGGTTTGAAAAATGAGTTTAAGTGCTGAAATAGAAAGATGTTCCGAAAGATGTTCTAATCAGCATTTATGTTTCAAAATGACAACAAACAGATAAATAAAAATAAATATGTGAAACAGCAGGAGTTAAAATGTACAACAGCGTTTTAGGGCCATGTAAGAAAATAAACACTATCACTACGGGAATAAAGTCATAATATATCAAAATTAAAACCCGTAATTTTAGGAAAATAATGTCACCATATTTCAAGAATAAAGCCACAATATTGCAAGAAGAATGACATAATTTAATAACAGTTGGGAAAAATATCGTAATTTACCAGAATAAACTCATACCCAATGGTCACATAATGGAGAACATTTTGCGAGGTTCTACTTTAATTTGGAGTTTACGCACAAAGGCCAAATAGTGAGCCTATTAGCCCCGCCCACCATCAACACATTAGCATTAGTCGAAGGACTGTGAAGACGGTTTGCACACGGTTGGGTTTATTTTGTCATAAGATCCAAACAGATTTGGAGCAAATTGCGTCTTTTGTGGAGGAACTGCTTGGAAGGGGCTGACTGGAGGGCTAGCGCTGTAACCGGAAACTTCCATTAACAAGGCTTCCGATTCCTAAATTAGGACTTTTTATTGCACTATTTTGAATTTCAAATACAAACTATTACGACTTTAATCTCATGAATGCGCGACATTATTTCATATTTGATTATATTTTTGTTTTTTAACTACGACTTTATTCTCATAATGACAAGTTTTTTCCCCCTCTGATGTAGTGCTAATACGCTGTCGCGAAATTGAGCTGCAAAGAACAAACATAACAGAAACAGTAAAAAAATAATAGTAAATCAGTGTTTGAGTTTTCACTGTGAGATTTAATTATTTAGTTAATAGCTGATAATGGTAAAATGATCATGGCATAGAAACAGAAAATGTAGGTAAATAAATTGTCAATAAAGTTGACATTAAAACAGACTCAAACATTAAAACCATTTGTGTCATTTGTTAACGGTTACATTATCATGTTTTATTAACCTTTAGTTATGTGTTAATACTGTTTAAAGGTAAAATGACTCATTATTACTATTATTATTATTATCATTATTATTATTTTGAAAGTTTGTATTATTCTTCTTGGTTTTTTCGAGCTCGTGTTGAGTGCGTTTGGATGAAACATGGATGAGTTTCAACTAAATTGATATTTACTGCAACACAGAAAATTACCAAAGAGAAAACGACAGCGTTAACGAACAGACGGATTCAACGACAAGCTGTTAGCGATGACCTGAACAGGAAGTGGCCCCATGTACCGTAAACAACCTCCGCTTGCCGCTGACAACCTCTGATTAACGGCAACGTCTAAAACCGACTTTAACAGATTTGTTGCTGTAAAAGCTCAACTTGAAGCTTTTAACGTGAAGGAGAAACAGGAAGTTCATAAAAGCTCAGCAGAGAATGCCATCGCATAATCCTGTCACATAACGCTGCTTCAGATTGGGAACGATGGGTTCAGTCAGTTCACAGAAAAACAACATAGGATGTAAACAAAATATAAACAGGAAGTGGGTAGTGTTTTCAAAGGATAGTTAACCTCAGACTAAACTGGGATTAAACTGATGCAACATGGACTTAAACCGTGTCTTAGTTTAACTGTGTTTCAGTTGAACCGCATTTCAATTGAACCAGGTCGGGGTTCAGACGTGTTTTCAGAGCCCTTTAAATAAAAACACTCAAACAAAGGAAAACATTAAAACGTGTCCCACGTCTCCACCCTGATGACCTTTGACCTCTGACGGTTCAACAGTCAAACACTAGAAGAGACAAAGTGCCTTAAAAGTCTGAGAAGAAGCAAAGTCCACGAGTCCACAAGAGTTCAGTAGAGTCCACAAGAGACCAGTAGAGTCCACAAGAATCCTACAGAGACCAGTAGAGTCCCGTACAGTCCTATATAGACCAGTAGAGTCCAGTACAGTCCTATACAGACCAGTAGAGTCCAGTACAGTCCTATACAGACCAGTAGAGTCCAGTACAGTCCTATATAGACCAGTAGAGTCCAGTACAGTCCTATACAGACCAGTAAAGTCCAGTACAGTCCTATACAGACCAGTAGAGTCCAGTACAGTCCTATACAGACCAGTAGAGCCCAGAACAGTCCTATACAGACCAGTAGAGTCCAGCAACCCATGCATCCTGTCCAGTGAACTTTGAAGTGAAGAAAAACCTAAATTCCACTGGCATTAATCCAGGGTTAAACTAGACTTAAACTCGGTTTATTCTGACACTGTCCCAGGTTTGAAAAGGATTTAAATTAGGATTTAGCCTAGACTAGAGTTCGACTAGATTAGACTAACACTAAGACTTTAGACTAGATTTAGACTGGACTGGACTTAATTCAGTGGTTAAATTGATTGTACATGAATTAAACCAGGACTGGTGGTTTAAAATCTAGTTACACTGGGTTAGAAGTAAACTAGGATTAAATCAGAGCTAAACAGGTTTGAACACTGGATTTAAACCAGGCTTAAACTGGAAATAAAAGATGGTTGAACACAATTACACTGGGATTAAAACACAATTGAAAACTATCATGATTCATATAGAGGTAAACTGGATTAAATCCAATAAATAAACCAGGATTAGCCTTGATTTTAAGTGGGGAAGAACCTGAATTCATGTTTAGTGTCAGGATTAAAGTGTCACTAAACCAGACCTGAAATGGGCAGAATTAAGGTGGACTTGTTTAAGGTGGACTGATGCATGTGTTCTGGGATTTAGTCTAAATGAAACCAGAATGATGTTAAACTTCATTCCCATGATGCTTCACTTCCTCAGTGTCATGTGTCCATCTGAACCAGGACTTCACTGGACCCACATCTGGTCCACCTTTATGGAGTAGGTTCAACCACAAGAGAGTCCAGCAAAGTCCAGTAGAGTCCACTAGAATCCAGTAGAGAGCAGTAGCGTCCAGTAGACTCCACTAGAATCCAATAGAGCAGTAGCGTCCAGTAGACTCTACTAAAGACCAGTAGAGTTCTGTAGAGACCAGTCAAGTCCAATAGAGTCTTGTAGAGACCAGCAGAGTCCCATAAAGACCAGTAGAGTTCTGTAGAAATGAATAGAGTCCAAAAGAGTCCTGTAGGGACCAGTAGAATCCTATAGAGTCCTGTAGAGACCAGTCCAGTCCTGTAGAGTCCAGTTGATGCAGGATTAAGACATGTTCTGAGCCGCCTGCAATGAGGCGTCGATCAGAGGATGAAGAAAAGGAGGATGATGACAAAGAGGATGGCGAGCAGCACCCCGATAGCACACCACTGTCGACGATCTGAACAAAAAAAAAACCACAGGAGTTAAAGTAACTCAAAGACGACCAGATTTATGGTGAATTAATCCGACTCAAATGTGGCCCAAACAAGGACTGTTTTTACATTACTATTCAGGAGGATCTGTCTCCAAATTAGATCAAATATTCAAGTGTTAAAAGCAGAGGTGGCAAAAGTACTCACATTCTGTACTTAAGTAGAAGTACAGCTACTTGTGCTAAAAAATACTCTTGTAAAAGTAGAAGCACTGATTCAAGTTCTTTATTTAAGTAAAAGTTTAAAAAGTACAATGTCTCAATTGCATTAAAGTACAAAAGTAAAAAAGTTCTTTGCCACGAATGAAACAATCCTTATTTATCCAGGAAAAGTCAGAAAATGTTCTGTTTTCTAATTCTACAGGTTAGGATTCTGACCACAATTCTGCACCAGGTCTGGTACTGCACAGGTAACTCACAAAAACATGTGGGGACAGGTAAAAATATATATATATTTTTTTAAATCTATGAATTTTCACAGGTAAAATTAAATTAAATGTGGGCAGGTAGCAGGTGAGGACATGAAAAAATAAGAAGATCGGAAAGTTTGGAAAAAGTGGACCTGTGCAGGTTTGGTACTGACCCTGCGTTCCTTCTCTCCTCCACAAAAATCGGGACCTCAGTTCTAATTTCGTAGCATAAATATGTAAATGTGAGCTGGTATGACAATAAAGTTCCTTGATTTTCCCTCTGAACCAACTTACTTTAAGTACTGTACACACAATTGGCCTATTCTGAGAACGTAATAAGAATAAATTACAGATATTTATGCAAAAATGTAGCGAGGAAAAGTAAAAAGTTGCCAGAAAAATAAATACTCAAGTAATGTACAGATACTTAAAAAAAAATCTACTGAAGTGCAGTAACAAAGTACTTATACTTAGTTACTTCCCACCTCTGGATAAAAGTCTTCAGTGTCTCAGACAGATTTAAGTAATAAGTGGTAAATAAAATTCTACAATAGACTGCAGTTGGTTTTTATCTACAGCCTCTGAAAAGAAGGAAATGAACTGATTGAACCAGAATTGAAACCAGGATTAAACTTGATCTTAACTGGGTATAATGTGGAACTAAACTAGGTTTGAACAGTAAACAGGCATATTTTCATATTAAGAGTTAAAAACAGAAAAAAAAATAAGAAGCACTTCATTATGACAGTGTATCAGGGCCACATCCGAAAATAAAAACACCTGAAACTACGAGTACAGTGATAAAATATCAAGATAAATCTGGAATTTTTTTTTTAGAATAAAGCCAAATACAAAGAGTCATAATTTTACCAGAATAAAGGTGTAATATTTCAAGAACAGAGCAATAATATTCTGAGGATAATTTTGTAGTTTAAAAAAACATCATAATGTATCAAAAATAATGTACTTTTATGAGATTAAAATTGTCATATTTTGAGAGAAAAACCAGAACATTTAAAGAATAATGTTGTAATTTAAAAACAGATGGGAAAAAGCATAAAGGCCAAATACGGAGTCTATTAGCCCCGCCCACCATACATTAGCATTAGTCGTTTGCTCCGACAGAAATTAAAGTTGATCCTTCGCTTGTTACGTTCGCTGCAACCGAAAATTGTCAACCAGGCTTAAAGATTACGAAAAATAAATTAGGACTTTTTAATCACAACATTGAAAATTTATTTTCAAAATATTACAACTTCAACCTCATAAATGTATGACACTACTTAAGTTAAATTATGTTTTGTTTTTTTCTTTAACTACGACTTCATTCACATATTATTGCTTTATTCTTGAAACATTATAAATTTATTTTCATAAAGTTAAGACTCCTTTTTGTATTTGACTTTATTCTCATAAAATTACAGGTTTTATCTCGATATTTTAAAACTTCATTCTCATCATGACCATTGGTCGTATTTTATGTGTCCCTAATACGCCATCGTACTTTATGACTCAACATTGTTCAGTTAAATAATGGCTTTAATCTAAAGTATTAACTCCTCCTCCTTGTTCTTTAATCTAAACTGTCCCTGACTGGCTGTCATTCCACAGTGTGTGATGTCATGTAGATTACCGCTGGTCATGTGGGACACTTTGGCCAGTTTCTTCATGACGTTGTCCAGTCTGGACTGTGTGTTGTCCATCTCATGGCCGAAGTCATCCAACATGCTGCAGTATGAATGGACTCAGGTGAGACAGGGGTTAAGAAGAAGGGGGAAGGGTCAAGAGTGTGACAGATACATGGGGGCGGAGTCTTACACTGCCTGTTCGTCCAGCTCCATTCCGATTCGCTCCGACATGTTCTTCAACACACCGATTGTTCCTGACACGAGCTCCAGCTGCTCATCCTGCTGCTCCGCGATCAGCTGAAACACACGGTCCATGTCAGTCGACCAATCACAGCTCAGCGTTCAGGACACAAAAACAGTTGGCAACGGAAAATACAAAAGTAAAGACACAAAATATACAGATGTGACACAAAATATAAAGAGAAAAAATAAATCTGTTCTTCATGTCAGTATTTATCATATACTGTGTTTTTATTTTGTCAGTTCATTATCCTCATAGAAATATAGTTGAACTCATACAGTATGTGGACATGTTTCTTTTCTAACACGGGTCTGGGATTTGGGATCGAGATTGGCAAAATGTGGCGATACAATACAGATCACAACACCAGGATCACAATACAATATATCACAATGAACCATGATAGTGTTAAAAAGGCTATTTTTTGTTTCTTTTTTTATTTCCTGGAAGAACTTAATTACACCAGAAACATGTACAGATACTAAACATTAGAGGTTCACATCCTGCTCAAATGTTCATATTCAATTAGTTCATAACTAACATTGCAACTTTATTTGTGTACAATTCCGGCAAACGAACTAACATCTGCCTCTCAGACAGAAAAATGGGCTTTTAGGATGCTTCAAATAACCATTATTTAATAATAGTAAATAAAATAATCCTAAAGAAAAAGAACAAGCCAAAGTGAACCTCTGCCGTATCTGCATTTGAATAAATATCTCCGTTAGGGATGTCCCGATCCGATATTAGGATCGGATTGGCCGCCGATATGAGCAAAAAATGCGCATCGGTATCGGATCG
>JAPTYR010000019.1:41713275-41728168 GCA_029814505.1 Siphamia roseigaster | reverse complement strand
TGTGTGTGTGTGTGTGTGTGTGTGTGTGTGTGTGTGTGTGTGTGTGTGTGTGTGTGTGTGTGTGTGTGTGCATCTGTCCTAAGATTGCTCCACCCTCAAGGGCTGCTCTGACCTAATAGTAAGAGGAAGACCGATGGTATTGTTGAGAGTGTGGTACGTTAAGAAATGGAGTAGGAGGTTCACACAGGTCTAGTCCATGTCCTATGTATTCTTGCATGAATGCACAAAAGGGTGCAGCATATAAAGGATGTACTTTTTCTATTGTTGTGCGGTTATCAGTTTCTCTGCATTGTTATAATAGTGACGCTATCACAGGCACACAACAGTACCCATGGTTGTTTTTATATCACTAATCAGTATTTTGTTGCTTTCTGTAAGTAAAGGTCAGATCTGTGTTATGTGCTATCACTTCTCTCTCAGCTGCAAAATGAAGGTAATGTCCAAGATAAACAGATAACAGGCCACAATGACACTTTTGTCATATGTACAGTTTACATTAGGGACCAGGCAGCAGCAAGTGTGCATGCATTAGACAAAACGCTAATACTGAAACAGCAAAATGAGGGAATACAATAAAAGCCAGCAGATGCATTGTTTTCCCTGGCTTACAGTATGGGTATAGGTGTGGAGGACTGCAATGCAACAGCTTGAAAAATCCTACCCTTCAACTGTATATGTACATAAACCTTTGCTGGTACCTAGAAGAGCCAACCTTACCTAAGAGGAGCAAAACAAAATGAATGGATGAAAAGTGGAGAAAGATAAAAGAAAAGGGATGAGGAGACAAATCAAAAGTTAAGGGTTTATTCTCTCTTATTTTCTACCTTACCTACCTGACCCTTTATCTTACAAACATATGAAACAAATGAAAACCTAGTACGCAGTGCATATACACACATCATACGCATTAGTGAGGATGGCATCATGAAGATGTGTTTAGTGTTTACAGCAGAATGGAAACAAATACAAAACCAAAGCAACATTATCAAAGTATCTACGTTTTAATAAGTTCATGATAAAAGTAAAAAAAAAAAAAATTTTAAATGTGAGCATTAATGTTTTTGAATGGTATTTTAAAGCCTTTTTCTGATTAAGTCAATCATTTTACTGTTGAATGGAGCACAGTGTTGCATTCTTGTACTCATTTTGACACCAGTGCAGATAATCTGCTCAATGTGATTCTTCAGTCAGTTGTCCAAAGTGATGTGTAACATGCACTTTGTAGATACAGGAGGAAGGGCTGGATGATTCAGTGCTCATAGGGATATCAGTAATGGAGGGATTCGAAGTTATTATTTTTTCACGTTTTTTTTTTATGTTGTTGAATTAATTTGTATTAACTCAGATCTCTATTTTTTAGTAGCACAGTGGTTGAGAAGGTAAAACAAATTGATTGCAAGAGTGATAGGAAATCTCTGTTACAAAGCAGTTGTCTTGCGATTTTAGCAGAGGACAATTATCCACCCAGACCCATATACTGTATATAAGTTCACTGGTGTCACATTCCTCAATAATAGGACAACCCTTTTATATTCATATTCCTGCCTTTTGTACCTGCTTTTACCTGTTTTTAATGTGTTTGGTTTTTGTTTTTAGCTTTTATCTGCTGTATGTAAAGTGCCTTTGAGTTTCATGAAAAGCCTTATACAAATAAAATGTATTATTATTATTTTATTTATTTATCACTGTCACCACTCTGACAGAATTTAAATGAAGTCAATGTACATATTCAGGGACTTGCAAAAATACTTTTATCCCCCTTGAACTTTTCCACATTTTGTGACGTTACAACCATAAACCTATATGCATTTTATTGGATTTTCGTCTGATAGACCCAACACAAAATACTGCACTATTGTAAAGTGAAAGGATAATGTCTTTTTTTTTTTTTTTTTACAAATAATCTGAAGTGTGTGCATATGTTTTCTGATCAGTTAAGACAGGTTATTGATTCATTACTATTCAATAACCTCTCTAGCTGTAATGTTTTGGTTTTCATGCTATCACATAGAGCCTGTAGTCATGTGTCTGTTTGTATTAAGATCTAGCCTTATGGTGTTATATGACAACATCACCTTTTTACATATATAAATCTAACCAAAAATATGCTTCTCTGCCATGCTTTGCATTAGTTTTTTTTGTTGTTGTATGATATATTCTATTATTTCTCTTCATAAAAGTAAGGCTGCAGTATATAATATGTACCCAAGTAAAGTAAATAGCAAGTAGTTTGTCTTAGAGGATTTTTTAGAAACAGGCCATACATAGTCAAACACTGAGATGGTTGAGATGTGTGATGGAGCCCATCATATACTGGTAACATTTACTGAATCTCATTTGCTAACTCCAACCAGCTGCTGGAGATTGACTCTGATGCCAGGAAAAGAATGTGTTGTCCTACAAAACACGAGGATTGAAAATAATGTTTAAGTGGAATAGAAATACTTTACGTATTGTTCAGATCAGCTGTATTACGGCTCAGACCTGTTATAGCTGGTTAGAGTCTGAGATAGTAGTGGAAGCATTTTCCTCGTAGTTAAGTTCCATTTATGAATAATTGAGTGGCATCAAACTGTTCAGGCTATTTCACATTTCCAAGAATCAGATTAATAACTTCCTCAGTTGATCAGGAAAGGTGAAAAAAAAAGATTGATACTGAAATTCCTGTTAACCTGTGACTGAACATAGATAATTATGAACAAATGCAGAGGCGTATGAATTTAACAACCCATTTGCAATGATTGAGTATTTCTGTTTTGCGTCTTTGAGCTCAGATGGGTTTGATGGAGCCACATTTTAAATGAATGCATGATGACGTTAACAGCCAAAAAAAAAAAAAACATCAGGTGATGATTTGTTCTCGGAGATCAAATGAGGCATAAAAAACAGCCTGACTAAAAAGCGTTGCCCCCCTCCTCCAACCCTCCCCTTGTTTTTTTTTTTCACCTGATTTGACAGAGCTATAAAATGCTGGATCCCTTTTATTTAATACCTATTCTGCAGCGGTCGTGTTGCGAGCCACATCAGATATGGCTCTGTGTGTTGTTCACTTGTGTCCATTTGCGTGTGTCCCCAGTCAACTCTTCCACCACTGGCTGACTGATAGCCTAATTTTAGTTTATGAGGTGTGGGACCGCTGGGTGTTACCCTAGCTGCCATTTTAGATGAGGAGGCTGGGAACGGCATGCCTCATGGGGCTCCTATCTGTCGTAATTATCTCATTGTCAGGGGTTGGACAGGGGGCTCGGACCTCGCTCACTTCCTTCAGCTTCCCCTGGCTCCTCACGTGCACATTCACACGTCCAGAAGCTCAGAGGCCCGATGTGCATGCTGGCATGGCCTTACAGAACCTTGGCATGCTGCGCTGCTATTGGACAGACTTCATCCCACAGAGGAAGATGTTATCTAATGCATACTGTTGAGTGGCAAGATCTAGGCTAACATCAGACAGGACAGCACAACCCAATTAGTCCAAATTAGATAGGTGATTTGCATCAGATTCACAGGAATTTTTAAAATATGTAATATTTATATAAAGACTTGATATTATTAAATAAACCCGCTTTGGTGTAGATTTCCTCGTATACAGGCAGTGTACAGGGTTTAATTTAGTTTAGTGCATCACTAAGTACATTTAGTTGGACCCTTTGATGCCTGTGGATGTATAGAAACTAAAAGAAGTTGATAATCTATAAATGAATATGAAATTGAGTAGAGTTAGCGCTAATGTTTTAATAGAAAATGGATGCATCACGTAGCTCTAATCCCATTTTATCTCCAAGTGTCACTGTATTGTAAAGTGTCATATCACCTGTTGGTAAATGTCTGGCTGTCATCAGTAGGATTGGACAAAAAAGCTAAAACTGTAATTGTCATGACATTTTGAGGATAGTCATAGCATGGACAAACCAAATCAATTCGGCATCTATAAAAAGTACCGATATTTTTCACCATCTCTAATGCTGGAGTACCACAGGGGTGATAATAAGGTGAGAGTTGTGTACAAAAAAAATAAATAAATCAAAGACATACAAGCAAAGAAATTAAACTGGATTTTGGTTTGGAACAGACTGTTGGTTCACTTGTCCAACATGTCAGAGAAGTCTGTTGTATTCCAAGGAAAAAAGTAATATTCTTTCAATTTATGTCAAAGTAAGATCTTTTTAAGTACCACCTGAGACAAACTTATGGAATATAACTTAACATTAAACAGTTGAAACAGTGCATTTCCAATGTAGTGTCTGGATACATGTTCTTTTGGTATAAGAGGTCTACATGGGGAAGCATGTCATGGCATTAAAATGACGAGAATCCTCACTGAAAGAAACCACACATAAAAAGATATATTTGCCAAAACATGCCATTTCCAGGTTATAGCTGCAGCTTGAAGGTTTTGCTGAAAATACACAGATAACTGGAAGATGGAAAACCCACAATCCAGTAATATTCACCCTTATTCTAGCAACCAGACTGATTAACCATAGTAGTGGTCAGTTACTGTAAACAGTGACAAAAAATAGAACATAAATCATTATTTATCTATTTTATCTGTTGTTTGGACCCAAGAAGCATCACCACGGGGGTAAAAAAAAAAAAAAAAAAGAGATTTCAAAGTTTTAATGCATCATTCAGCTTGGACGCTAAAATGTGATCATCATCATTCGGTTAGAATTATGTCTTCTCATTTTCTGGTGGACCTGGCCCCCATATTAAGAGGAAATGTGTCTATTGATGAAGCGAGGGGTGGGTTGAGATTAGATGTCATCCACTGCTGTATAACTGTCAAGTCCTTGTAAATCACTGTTTTCTTCGACTACTCCAAATCCGTGCTTCATCTGCGTTTGTCATGCCAGCTGTGAACTACAGCCCACCCGGCCAGCAGTTTTCTGTAGATGTTGTCTCTGATCCGTGTTCCCCACATCAAAAGCAGACATCCCCTCCCACCCTCATTCTGTCCCCCAGCCTCTCCATCCAGCCTCTGTCACACACAGCTGTTCCACTCATCCATCTCTCTCTGCCCACCACTGCTCTGTTTTATCTCCGCTCTCCTCTCGTCGCTCTGTCCTCCTGTCTTTCATCTCTCCGTCCCGTCGTTCTGTCTCTCACCTCTTCCTGCCTCATTTTGAGCTCTTACCTCTGGTTCGCTGCCACTATTTTCTTATCTGTCTGTTTATCTGGTCATTTTCCACTCTTTGTTGTAAAATGGATGGTTTCCTACACTGTCTGCAAGCAGCATTCGCACAAACGCCTATACTTCACCCTCATTTTTGTCTTGGGGATTATACAGTATCTATTGATGCGTAATTGTCACACAGAGGTAAGGCGCTATAGGGTGGAAGACTAATCAAATCCCACTGTCGAATATTCACATAATGGTTTAATAAGTGGCTTAGCTCTTAGACTATACATAGTGTGTCACGTTCTCAAGTGTGCTTCTCCTTCTCACTTTTGCCTGACACATTTCAGGCTGACGTAAGAGGAGCCTATATTTGGGTGGTTTCATCGACAATATTACCGTTTCCTGTCACGACCCCCCCTCCCCTCCCTGAGCCGCAAAGCTTACGTGACGATACACGTGCAGGTGTGTCACATGAATGGGCCCCGACTCGCTCCTTGCGTTCGACAAGGAGGAGAACAATGCACATCCAGTTCGTTCCAGGCCAAATGTGAGAAAAGTTGAAGACTTAATGGAAAATTCCACCCCTGGATTCTCTTTAACCACCGCAGATCCTCAACCTGCATCATTCAGTCCCACCTGGGGGTTATGAAGGCATACCGCTGTATTGCTTTCCTCACCCTGACCTTTCTGTATATATTTCAGTGCTTCTACTGCATTCTGGTGCATCAAGAAATAAGTATCTTTAAATCGGATACAGTATTACTGCAGGAGGAGGGTTGTCAAGTAAAGATGTAAATGTAATGGTATAGATTATTATGAAACCACTCAAATACAATCACCTTAAAATCCACTTCAGGTAAAAGACATTTGATAACATGACCAACACTTAAAAACCCAGTATTGTCTGTCTTGGCTCAAATATTCTACTGAATTACTATGATGAGCTCAATTTCTATTACATTAGTCATGTGTTAAAAGAGGTTGTGGAGGAGGGTTGTTCAAAGGGTCGAGAAAAAAGTTGTTCCTGTGGGTTGTTAGCAACTGCATAATGAAGTTATTCTATGGCTGTGATGATGTGATTTAATTGCATTTCTGTGAATTGTGGTGAAAAAAAATGTTTATGTGAATTTGTGATTCTTTCAACACTTTCTTTTTAAAGATGAGCTGCTAGGTTTAGTGTCAGATAAGCAAGTTTTTACCCATATTCACTAAATTATCCTCAACTATGTGTGATTTGAGGTGTTTAACAAATTCCAATGTTTGATTAAAATGAAGGAGAATTAAATTGAGTTTCCTGGTCATTACTGTTGACCTCAGCTGTTATACTTATCTGCTCATGTCCTGTTTACATAGAGCTATTTTACAGTACAGCAGGGAATATTTTGGGATGAGTCTCTGGAGATGCAGGTACCAAGGCAAATCCAGCATCTCTGGCTCTACAGCAAGAATTATATGTTCTCACACTATGTGGTCGTCACATTTGGAGTTACAGGTGTTTCGCTTATTTTGTCTTTTAACTCGTTCCTCTTCTGTTTCAGGTTTGTGAGCAGCCATGACTAAGTCCTACGAGTTCAACTGGCAGAAGCATCTGCCCGAGTTCATGCAGGAAGGCGCCTCCTTCGACAGGTTTGATGAGGTAAGAATGAGGAAATTTGACTCTAGGGTTTTAAAATAGTAAATTTTTATTTATTTATTTTAAGTGTGATGTCAAGGAAGACTTAGATGCAGTTCAAATCTAGCTTTGTTAGCTTTGCCATCATTGTGGGGTGAATAAAATACTCTGGAGTCTTGTTCATACTGACGTTGGTTTTTTTGGGCTGTCGTATTATCATCCTTCACCTTAATGACCATCCCAGGGTCAATCATTAGTGCGTACACACATAACGGCGCAGAAGCGTGTCCTTTATCACCTGGGACGTCATCGTTGCAGTCAGAGCTCTTGCTGTAGGCAGACCACATTGATCAGGCTCATTAAGAAGCCTTGGTGTGGCGGCAAGTTGTCTGCAACACATCCACTGAGGATTTTAACCAGCATACTGAAAAGATTATCTCTGTGCTGCTGTCTTCTTCACCATGTCATTTGTTTCTGCACTGTATTATTGTATAACAAGTGCAAGTCACGAAAAGTAAAGAAATCAGGATTATCAGGACAAAATAATTATGGGAAAGAGAAGAGCGTGTTATTTTTACTTAAGCTTTTTAAAATAATTTCATAAAGTATTGAAAATAGTCATTGAGGGAAATGGAAACACCATCTGTTGATATTTGTGTCATCATCATCTGTGTGTGTGGGTGTGTGTGTGTGTGCGTGTGTGTGTGTGTGTGTGTGTGTGTGTGTGTGTGTGTACGACCCTGTGTATCTCCTGTCTTTTGCCCGTTTCATCTTATTAACTTAATCAGGACAGTTAGCTAGGACATTTGCAGAGCAAAGGCAAAGTGTGTCACACACACGCGCAAGTACAAAGGCATACACGCACCCTTGCACACATTAGGAAATCCCCTCAGTCCTCTGCGTTTATTTGGGCAGTAGTGAGGGGAGGAGGATCCCTCTTAGGCAGAGAAGAAAACTTGAAAGAGCGCAGGGAAAAGCATCATTGAATCCACAGCCATGTCAAAGTGAGCCATGAAACTGGGCCGGCGCGCCTGTGAAGAAAGTCCTCAGTGTGTTGCTGCTATGAATATGAGCCAAGCCGAGGCAGGACAGGGTGAGGACTGGCCTGGATGGTAACAAGGACGACCTGTCTCAGTTACCTTGCATGTTGACACAATTATCACAGCTGAAATTTATGATGTCCAGATGGAGCTCACCCCCTTCCCCGTTTGTGCTGCTGCATTTACTCATTAGTGACATTTAGGATTCTATTTACTGATATACCCTTCCTTTTTATCAGCGTAATAATGACAAGATTTTTTTCTGAATGCAGTCAGTCTTCAAAGAGTCATCAATCACAAAAAGCTGAAAACATACCACATAATAAACTAAGTTACTCATTCTTGCGTCAAACATTTTCATGTCATTGCCCACCACTTTTTAACAGTTTCTCAGTGTTTGGTGTATTTGTCAGTGAGTAAATGTGTAACAGTTGCTCTATACAGTTCAGTCCAAAGATGTCAGCTCACAGACGTAGCTGTGCTCTTCATTCGTCCTTCTCATATGGCGCTTACACACACCAAACAGCATGGACTGATTTTTTTTTCCCTTAAAAAAAAAAAAAAAGGAAAAAATGATCTCCTGTCACTGAGACCCTGCTGACTGACAGATGGTAGAGACAGGTAATGTGCATGTGTGTTAGATTACTATATGCCCTGTCTCGGTTGTACATGTCAGAATCCAGTTGAAGCACAGCATGGGATGTTAAATAATTCTTGGATTTTTATCAAAGTTAAAATGCTGTAGAATCAGTTTTACTTCTTTCCTCCTTTTTATATTTCATTTATTCCCTTTGTCTATATATAGTTTTGACAGTTATATCAGTAGTTTGCTTGTTGTCCATTTCTCTTTCCTAAAACTTACCCAAACTATATTAAGGCTTTGGAGATCAAATAGATTTCAGAGTCCATTATTTTGTCTTGCTTGATGTTTTTAGTTGAGTTTCTAGACACAGTGAGAGGTTAAAGAGATGCTCTGTTCTAATCGCCAGAGGGCTTTCGCATCTCCGTGTGTTTTTGTTCTTTCATTGTCTCACTGATTAGAAATCTGTCATTTAAGATGTGGCTGAACTTCGGTTTCCATGGGGACTGAACAGCCTTCATATCGACAGACAGTTGATTAAGGAAGAAAAATGGGCTGAAATTATGTTGGAGTGTAGTGACAGTGGGGGGAAAAAAACCAAAGCAAAATGAGAACATTGTAATATATTTCCTATCGATTTCCAATAAGTAATCACTTGTTCTCTCAGAGGGAGAGGTTTTGTAGATGAGTTTGACCTCTGACCTTTACACCCCAGGATCTGTCAACTGGGGCAAAGAGATCCTTCCTTAATATTCGGTGGAATCGCCACAGGGCTTGTGTGTTTCCCTCTGTTACCGTCTCACTGATGAAGAATCAATCACTTAATATCTGGCTGATGTTTGGTTTCCATGGGGACTGGAAACATCCTCATATCGACAGCTGATAAATGAAGAACAAACGTCGAGACCAAAATTGCTCTTGGCTATTCACACAATAAAAAGAACACTGATAATATCACAAAAGGACAGTGGATGTTAGTTTTCTGTTATTTACTGTCAAGCACCAGTTGGTTAGAGGAGACTGGGTGGTATGACATGCAGCACTCGGTGTTTTTCTCATTGAACTGATGCTTTATGTTGATCTGACTAGTACAACACTGGAGGGCATGTGTATGAATGTGTGACTTGTTTTGAGTGTGGGAGTGAATATTTGATGACCATTCATGTGCATGGTAACAGAGTAAGATTGTGTAGTTTACCCTTAAAGGTGGTTAAAGATCACACATGAATAAAGTAGAAAAGCACTCGGAGAGCACAGACTGCGCCAAGGCAGATCCCCCCCCACCACAATAAATGACATAAATGAACAATAGGTTTCACTTTCACTTCTGCGAGTAGCGGTCTGCCCCGACCTACCAAATGAAAGACATGTCCCCCCTCCACCAATGACCACCAAAATGTAATTATTTGCTCCTTGTGCCAGTATCAACATTTCCTGAAAATCCGTCGGGTAACTTTTTGAGTTATCTTGAAAACAGGCAGACAGACAAATGTCTACAAAAACATAACTCTGCCATTCCTTGGCAAAGTGAAAATATGGTAGGGCTGAACAATTTCAAGAAAAGAGTTGTATTGCGATTTCTCTCACAGATATTGCGATTTCGATTTAAACCACAATTTTTGTAACACGTTTCAGTGCAAATTAATTCAAACAATGAATTCAATAAAGCTAATGCAAGAATGAAAATTAAAGTAAACGCATTTCCCCCCACTTCTGCCATAGTGATCACCTACACTGATTGGAGTGTGGAACACGAGCTTTTTGATTGGTTGGTAGCTGACCCTGAGCTACCACTCTGGCCCTTTCTACACCACAGGCTACCGTGTGAGAGATTTAAAAAAAAAGTGAGAGAGAGAAAAATGACAGCTTTCACAATTCAATAATCCTGTTGTCTGAAATTGCGATTTTCAGTCCAAAACAATAGATCTTTCAGCTCTTGTTTGTATGTTATTTGCACATAAGAAAATCTTTATAATCTATAATAAACTTTGGAATTAGATTGGTTTGTCACAGGGTTCCATTTCCAGTAATTATCCCACACTATAAAGAGAAAAATCTTGAATTGAAATTCGGTTGATTCAGTTCAACTGCAGTTGTAGTTGGAAATAGACTTCTTAGTAAATGTATCAGTAATGTTTAACAGCTGGTCGTCCTGTGATATTGTACAAGGAAAAATGGTCAGATTTGAGAATGTGCAGGTGCTGCCGTAGTATGGGTTATTGAGCACAGCCCACGCTGTTGGTCCCTGCTGCTTTAACCATCATCATCATTCTCATCCTCTTCCTTCTTTTCCCTGTTAGCTAAGAAACCAGGAGCCCAAAGATGCTGTCATTTCCCCAGTGAACCAGTCTGCGCTCAGCTTGCCACAAACTACAGGATGAGCTCATACTCTATTACTTATTCATAGGCATGGTCACAGAAGCTGACGCAACCACAGAAAGACACGCTGGCTAAAAAGAGGTGGACAGGCATGTGTGCCGGCCAGGCCAGACTGGTGAGAGGCAGAGTGGCATTTAAAGGCAACCTGCAGACGGGGAGGATGGAGAGATGGAAATAACTGAATAAAAATCTGCCTCCCACATGTTTTTTTTTTTGTGTCCCACTGAGAACTGCAGTATCTTTGCCGTTTCACATTTCAACTATATCCTTCCGCACTCGCTTCAGAATATGAAATCTGACTCCACTAGAATTCTCTGCCACTAAGATCTGTTGAAGGCCTTGAAGAAATCAGTGGGTGCTAGGAATTCTGCCAGATTTTGTTTTACCCTTTCACATTTTCATTCGAACATGCTGGGGTCCCTTTGTTTGACTCAGTGGCTTCATGTAGGCATCGTATTCTATGACTGATGGCTGCAGGCGCTCAATTTATGTCTTCTTTATTCTGTCAGATGTTACTCCACAGATCAGTGGAAATCTAGTATGACTCCAATAAAAGGATTCACTGCAATATTTCTGCTAACAGAGTCTAAAAAATTGATAACTGAAGACGCTACCATTGTTAATTCATTTTATAGTCCTCAGTTGTAAGTTTTACAGTTAATGTTGCGGCAAACTATTGCATTTCTTTTAAATAATTGCACTTTTTTCCCTTTTTAAGCTTAAGTGTTAGCAAAAAAACACTGACACCAAAATGCTGTTAAACACTGGAGTATTTACACAGTAAGTTGAGTCTTTCCACTCAGTAGTTCTTAAGTATTGTCCTAAGACCCATCTGCTAGGCGATTCTTTGCCAACACAAGACATAGGCTAGTGTCATATGCTATTTTTAAGGCTTTCATATTAGCTAATGAAAATGTTGTCACCACTGTTACATAACAGCATAGTTATATAATAATTTTCTTTTATCTATACACCTCCCTTTTATGCACATTAAGTCAGTATAGTCGACACCGTTGGTTGACATTGTCAGCAGTGCTGTTTTAACCCTCTGTTGCCTTTGCTCAGTTACCATTTACTTTCAACACAAAGAGGTCAGCTGTTTGTAGCCATCTCAGATTTCCCTTGGCGACCCTTATTTGCAGGAGTCCAGGCTGTGGTTTGTGTTGAAACACACACATACACACACACACGCACACGGTAGCTAGGGTAGCACGCCTGATGGATATCCTGATTTCAGCTTCCATGGTTTAGAAGAATGGGTTACTGGATTGTCTTTGCCTTTCTATTGTTCTTTGTTAACTGAGATCTATGTGTAGCTCTGAACAGTAGAAGACTTTTCTAACAGTTATGTATCAGAATGTTTTTTGATACAAAAGCAAAAGACGGTGTTTCTTCATTTTTTTTTTTTCCCAGCTTCATCTTTATTACTACTTATGTATACTTTTATTTGACACTTGGTGAACCATGGCATGTCAAAGGTTGACATATTGACATCTAAAAATATTCAATTTTGACCTCGATTAGTCAACATCCATTTATTAATGTGATTTCAGCAGCCTGAGGCAAAGCACTTAAATAACTGCCACCACAGCAGTGCGCATCACAAGACCATTAATAGACAGGTTTAATGTTGTAGGTGTGAATGTGAACCATGTTGCTGCTGAAGCACCGTGCTAATGTGTGGTTAATGTGCTTTGAAATGAAGGTTTAAATGTGTCTGCACAAGTAATTCAAAGCCATAAAAATGACAGCATGTTCACCTTGAATATCTTCTAAAAACTTTATGTCGTGTTACATTATCTACCTGCAGAATTGAGATCATATTCTGTTTTCAGCATCAGCCAAACATTCAGACACCTGATATTTTGCTGCTGGAAAGCAATGCATGATAAATAATAAATAAATAAGTACTATGATAAATTATACAATGAAAAATTAAGCCTACAAAACAGTGATTTTGGTGCTGGGCGTGCACTGTAGTGTCGTTTGGTTCACACATGTTGGCACCTCCTTTACCACATAATGTTAACAATTTAGATTCGACATAACCAACAAATAACTTCGATGTAGTTGACATTGGGCCTTGAGAAAGTGCATTGTAAGCATGATTTTCAGATTTGACTGGAAATCTAACATTCTGCCCAGAACACTCCTAAGATATGGTGGTAGGAAGGTAGAAGTTGTTTGCTGTTGCAACATCAAATTGTGTGTGCGTTCAGAGACTATAAAAGATTTTATCCAGTTAAACAGAGCTATTGTTGCTCATCTGACCATTCTAACAGACGCACATACGTAGACTAGAGTGCTACTTGTTCGAATATCTTATTTAAGAAATCATTATTGGTCAGTCGATTCTGTCAATCACTTCCAGTCAATCACTGCAGTGCTTGACTTTTTTTTCTCCACTTTTTTCATAATGGCATGAAACAATATCCATAGCTTGATATTTAGGTAGACATAAGGTGTACATTTCCATATTCTGTCTCCTGAGTCTGATTAAAATAATATGAATACTTGAAAAGAGAGTGACTAAGAAGGGAAATGTGCTCACTTAGTTTGGTTTTGCAGTAGGAAACTATCCCCTTCATCCATTTTAGTCTTCAGTAATGTTCTTTGGGCTGCCAGTAATCATGAAGTCAATACGAGAATGAGAAAAGAAAGAAAACTGAGAAAGCGCAAGAAGAAAACTAGAATTTGTCCAAGGATTTCTTGTGGCATTCACATGTAATTTATAAGGCTTATTACTTTTATTGGGAAAGATCATATTCTGTCTACAGCTTAACCTTCACAGATTGTAGTTTTTGGCTATCCGGGTTATTGGTAATGGATGAACTGAATTAGACTTGATATTGTAGCTGAAGTTGTTGAAATTTATTTACCATGCATAGAGGAGATAATTTAGACCCAGGTCCAAATTGTAAATCTTTGCAATTTCCGTTAGTGGTAGCATTTTTTTAATGATCGTTACTAGTTGTATTTTCTTCCACACTTGTGCAATTTACAACTTATGAGGTGAAAACAGTGCTTTTAATCTCTACAAAATTATAGTTGCATGTGAAGTTGTACTTGCATCTTGTACTTGCACTGTATAAAAAAAAAAAAAAAACACATCAAGAGTCTCTTAGGAAATTGAAAAAAATCAGATTGACAGACAGAACTGTTACAGTGTTGTTGGTAAAGTCTTATTGATTTTTATTCACCTTGCTGTATGAGATGTGTTTGTCTGTACACAGCAGACGGTAACCACCCTTTCCTGTGAGTCACTGGCAGGAAGAAATGTGTATTTTGTTTGTATGAATAATAACAGACCTAGCTATATTCAGGCAGACACACCGCTGAGTCATTTAACTGGATTTTTTTCCCCCTTTACAAATGAGAAGTTTTGCATTATATTGGTCCATATTAAATATTTATTCATATTTCTTCTATATTCAATCATGTGCTTTGATTTAAACCGGTGTAATTGAACGCCTTTCATGTCTTTGAGTTATTATTTTTCTTACCTTTATTAAATTTATCTTCTCTTCTGTCTGTGTCTACCTTTCTCCATCTTCAGGACCAGTTTGATAATCTGGAAAAACACACTCAGTGGGGCATCGACTTTCTGGAGCGCTATGCAAAGTTTGTGAAGGAGAGGCTGGAAATAGAGCAGAACTATGCCAAGCAGCTACGGTACATCTACACGTACACAAACACAAGAAATCTCTGCTTCACAGAATATGGCCTCCATCTCGGCTACTACGGTGTCTTTCAGAAATACTGGACACTAATACTTCTGCTTTGATGCCAGTTCATAAACAATTCCACACCAAGTTTCCATTCTGTCAAAAAGAATATCACAGCTCATCTGCATCCTTATACAGTGGTTTTATAACATATAATGTTACCGCAATGTGGTTTAACCCAAGTTGCCCGTTTTGAGTCTTTTAGTTTCGTGTTGCTGCGCCCAGGCATTTTTCCTCTAAATATATTTTTACAACATGAAAAATAAACCTCTTACTACAACGTGATGGTGGCCACTAACAGTCTATCACTATAAAAAAAAAAAAACAACAGTTAAAGCTAGATGTGTGTGCTGCTAAGGTGTACTCCTCAGGTAATGACATCTTGTGTCAAATTGTGTATCTTTTTTTTTTTTTTTTTTTTTTAATAGAATTGCTGTA
>JAPTYR010000019.1:41695118-41708170 GCA_029814505.1 Siphamia roseigaster | reverse complement strand
AAATCCAGCCCTTCAAAAAAAAAAAAAAAAAAAAAAAAAAAAGTCTTATCCACTTAATATTCACACTTGCATATTTTGGTGCATATATTTTTTTTAACATCAATGCAAAGTGAGATGTTCGGCACTGCAGTATGTGTCATGTGTTTATGAAGATTAATGGTGTTGGGGGAATCTCCCCTATCCATCCATCTTGCCCAGAGTAAGTGGCAGGTGCAGGCGCTGGTGCATGAATGTATGCCCCTTGATGATTTCTCTGGAGGTTTTAAATGCCCAGAGGAAAAGAAAAAAAAAGACCTTCATCCCACCCACCTGGATGAGTGTGTTTTTTTTTTATCTTTTCTTTTTTCTTTTTTTTTTTACCATGTCTCAATTCACGTTTACTGTAATATGTAGTATACACTCTGTACTTTAATAGTTACATAACTGTTTTTCCACTAAAACAATTAGAGTCCGTTTTACTGATTTAGATTAAAATGCACCCTTTGTAAATAATGTTATGAATGATAATTTCCCAAGAGAGCCAAAAGCATATGCTATCCATAGATTAGAAATAAATCTCTGAAATTCCACAGAAAGAGAGTGACACACTGAAGGAAAGGCTTGGATGCTTTGTGTCCAAATGATTAATATTTATGTAACCCTGATTATATTCTTAGAGCCTTTTTTTTTTTTTTTTTTAAATCTGTTTCAATAATTTAGATGAGCACCATGTGTCTTGTTGCACTGGACCCCTTGTCTATTTCTAAGTGTGTGTCCTCTTGTAGACAGCCAGGGGTCTTTTGGCACAGCTGGTATGTACAACACAATAAACACAAGTGGCGCTTCTGCTCTGCTTTACTGCTCAGGCATAGTCCCAGTCAAACGGGACTGGGACAGCCATAACAGGAGTGGAAACTGCCTGCTCTGTCTGTTTCTGTCTCGGTGGCCAGGCGACACAAATGTGGCTGCGATTAAGGGCTATAATGATATCCGGATGGAGAGTGGAGCGTGCAGGCTTAGAGACAGAAGGAGAAGGGGGTGGCGGTGTTATGGTGGTGGTGGGGATAGTCACAAGCATCATAGGTTCTGTGATTTGTGAAGCTGGGTGGTGGGAAAGGCGTGAACGTCTGAATTTTGGCAGTCACTTACTGTAGATGACTGTCCTCTTGTCTAAGCAGACCTCCTAAGTGTCACAATACCATCAGCATGTGAGCCGGCCAATAAAGAGTGGCTGCAAAGTAAAGGATTATGTCTGAATAGAGCAGGAAGCAAAGGCCTGTCACAGGGAAAGAGGTGCTTTTCACTGAACGCAAGGAATTTAATAATCTCTTCTACATCCTGCATGTCCCAAAGCCCAGGGAGACAATGGGTATGGATGTTAAGATAAATAAGAACACAATCTGCAATAAAATCAGTGTTTCAAGCTTAAGTACAGGAGTAAATATCATGTCGTTAAGTGTTAAAATGGAAAATATGAGTTTTATTTGGTTTATAAACTGAGCTGTTTATATACAGTAGAAGGTACAGTTACATTCTTTAGATTAAATACAGTTATACCTGCATTGTTGCCACAGTAAAATATCTAAGAGCAGTTTAATGTTTTGTTGAAATCTTAGGAAATATTTCCAACAATCTCAAAGATATGAGGAATAAATACTTTTTTTTTTCTTTTCTTTTTGGAAGAACCTGATTAATTTAAGTGGCTCTCACTGTTGACATATTTTTTGTAACATAGCTTGTAGTTTTTTCAGAATTAAATGACATAATGTGAGGTTATACACCCAATGTAATATAAATAAAACGTTAGATTACCTTTTCTGTTAATATATCTGCCTAAATCAGGTCAGTGGTACTAAAAGGACTCCCACAATCCCATTCTATGTGACAGCATCACCAAATTACTTTTGCTTTTTTAAATATAAGAGCCCATGTGGCCGAAATTAAATATGGTTACTATTGATGAAGCTGCATCCGAATGTCATTGTACATTTTATATAATGTATAATATCTTATTTTTTAAAAATAAATAAATAAATAAATAAATAAATAAATAAATAAATAAATAAATAAATAAAAATTCAGTTATATAAAACAAGACAAAAAAAACACAGAAAACAAACCCAACCTACATAACTGAAACTGAAAAAGGGAAGAAGCTAAAGCCAAAGGTTTATTTGTGATTAGAATTTCCAACTAAAATAGAATTTCAGCTTTTGGCCACAACATTAATAGATAAAGCAGTAATTGAGTTATGCACAACAAAATAATCATATCAGCACAGTTACACAAACAGACTCAACAATTTAACAACTTTCCTCAACAACCTCAGCATATGCATGTCCATACCATAATATTCATAATTTCCATAGCAGTCAATGGAAAAAAAAATCCACCTCATTATCCATTATTATAAAGCAACTCATTTCTTTTCCTATACAACTTCTTAAACTGAAAAATATTTGTTCAACTCTTCTCTTGGATTGTCAGAGAATTCCACATCCTGACTCCAACAACACAAACACAAATACACATTTATTTTACATTTCCGAACTTTGTGCTGTTTAAAATTAAACCTCTTATATTTTTCATCCTGTGTTACTTAAACAAAATAATCTCTACAAATTTGCATCAAAAGTCCATTTCTGGCTCTAAACATAACCAACTGTGTTCTTAGTTCAACTAACTCTTTAAACTTAAAGAATCCTGATTTAATAAACAATTCATTTGTCTGTTTCCTGAAACTTTGTAACATTGTAAATGATTCTTACTCCTCTTTTGTGTAATAAAAACAATGGCTTGCGTTTTCCCATACTTCAATACAGTGAGTTAAATATGGCAGAATAAGTGAATATAAAATTCTCATTGCTTTATAATCTCACAAAAATCGAGTGGCAACAGCTTTGGACATTTTGCATTTAACATATTCTATCTGTGGATACCAACTGAGTTTATGATCAATAATCACTCCTAAAAATGTAGTTTCATACACACTTTCAACCTCAAATCCACTGATCCGCAGCCTTATATCACCATTTTCCCTAATACGACCGAAAACCATACATTTGGTTTTATCTTCATTAAGAGATAACGTATTTACACCAAACCATTTTTTTCAACTTAGTCACTTCGTTTTCTACCATTTCTAGTATTTGTTTTATATTTGTTCCTGAATAAAGCAAATGTGTGTCATCTGCAAATATTATATAATTAAACTCTTTCGACGCTATACAATTATCATTTATATAAAGTATGAATAACTGACCCCAGAACTGACCCTTGTGGGACCCCACGGGTGACTTTTCTAAGTTGTGAATTTGTATTCTTAATTGTTACATACAATTACATACACAAATACACACAACTGTTATACTTTGAATATAAAGCGATTGCTTTCTTGAAGATTTTATTCACTCAAAAATGGTAAATGTATTTCTAGTTTCTCATAGGCTATTGATTGAAGGGTGCAGGAACTTAAACTAATATTTGTCAACACACCCCTTCCTTCTGCAGTTTACTCCTCTCAGTCCACATCTATAGATGAAACTGAAATATAGATGAGCCTGATGCAGTTTCATTCAGTTACAGAAAAGTGAAGCCACTTTTTTTAAACTTCCACGTAGACACACAATGGTATTTACATTGATGATGACGTCTGACAGAATCTGATCACTGATTGGTAATTATAGCTGTCAATCACAAATTTTAAAAGATGTAGCTGAAAGCCTCCTCTGTTTGAAAATGACTGTGATTAAAGTGGGGACACCAAGAGGTAATTTATTTGTCATTTTAGTCATTTATTTTGAATGTGCACGAGGAAGTAAGAATTCAAGACCTAACAAAACAAAAAATATAGTGTCTACATATTTGAAAGGGAATGACAGGAAGTAAACACTTATTTAGTTACACCACTCTATGGAATGAACATTCTGTCAAAACGTTCGAACCTGTAGAAATATTGTATGCTCATGAAAAGATTTTGTGTATATGTGGAAATATTTTGTTTGTTTAAAAAAAAAAAAAAAAGTGCCCTTGCGTAAAAAATATTTTGTCAAAGTTTCGTGCTTGTAAAAAAAATGTGGTTGCATGAAAAACTAATCCGTGTCTGTAACAAAGTTTTGTGTTTGTAATAAAAATGCGATTACCTCAGCCAAGGACGTTATGTTTTTGCCGGCATTTATCTGTTTGTTTATGTACAAAATAACTCAAAACGCTATGGACGGATTGCGATGAAATTTTCAGGATAGCTTGGAATGATACAAGAACCAATCGATTAGATTTTGGTGAAGATCCGGAAGAGATCCTGGATTCTGGATCACTTTGAAATTTTCTTTAACATTGCGGTAAATGGGGAATAGCATTGTTTAGCGGAGGTCTGCGCTCCCCGAGTGCTTTTCTAGTTATAATATTGTCTCCTGTATTTTGCATTTTATCAGTATAAATCATGTGCTTTCCTGTATTTAACTCACGGATCATGTCGATGTTTATAAAAGCTCAGATTAAAGTTGAGGGTTATTGTATCAAAAACAGTGAAAATTGCGGGAAAAAAATTACATTTTCAGTAAAATCGATCATGAACTGAACATCAAAACAACCATCTCCATCCACTGTCATTAATCCAACTCCATGGCTTTTAACATGATGATGTTTCCACGCTGACTGCAGAGCCTCGGAACGTCCAAATGGGTCATATCTGATGACAAACTGTATTTTACACCAGTTATTTTCATGGATTAGTAGGATAGTGGATCAACAGCTACTAAACTATTTTCTGAAAGTCAATGATTTTGGTGGACGATAGATGCCTTGACTGTATGGGTTGAAGCTGTTTTCCAGTATTTTCCAAACACGTGTATCTTTTTTCTTCACATATTTCATGCAGTGACCAAGGACATGGACCAAACACACACTCATGCAGGCGTCAGTGTAGCGCTGCCCCTCCCAAACCAAAGCAGGGCCCATGTGCCACATTTGGCCTTTGAATACCTTCTTTTTGGCGCCACAGAGATTCCATTTGTTCACTTCTGAGGTCATTTAATTACATTTTCTCCATGTCTTTTTTAATAAGTCGCCTCATTACAAGACATATAATCAAACGCCACAATTACAACATTTTAAAGCATAATTGGCACATATTAAATGTATTAAAAATGATAATAAATTTGACATGTACGTAAAATTCTGACGTATTTTGAGTTAAGGTCGTCTGACTTACATGCGTTACAGTGTGTGGTCTGTATGACTTTAATAGAGTAACTACCTAGTGACTGGACTGTAATGTCTCAGCTATTCACTGTTTCCTTTACTACTAATATAACCCAGATGGCCTGGCAGGAAGTAAACTATCTTTCTGATTCATCTCCTTCTCTGCCCCTTTGGCTTCATTACCTCTCATTCACATATTCTTCTCAGGTTTTCTTTTTTTTTTTTTTTCTCTTCACAGAAAGGTCACAGACAGTGTATTGTAGAAGGTTTCTTAATATATTCAACATTCCTTCCTTTTCTGTCTGTCACCAGAGTAAAAGGAAATTTGAGAGAGAGTGTAAGGAAGCAGAGAAATCCCAGATGACGTACGAGCGGTTAGATAATGACATCAATGCCACCAAGTCAGAGGTGGAGAAGGTGAGCGGTTCCACACACTCACAACACAACTGATGTTAATCAATTGTTTCTGTAAGATGGTGTGATTTCAAATATCTTCTTTTATATCGAATCCATTTTTATTTATAGAGCACAAATGAAAACGACCACAAGGGTTCCAAAGTGCTGTACAATAAAATAAACATAATAAAAGCTAAAAATACCAAGATAAAAACACAATGAAACATAATAAATAAGTAAATAAATAGACTGACAGCCCCCAATCAATGAAAACATGAGGAGGTTCAATTTCAGCCTGTAGATAAGAGAGAAATATTAGCTTTAGCATAAAAAAGCTGCTCAATATGACTACAACAAAAGACAAAGATCTCATACAATTCTATTCCTCTATTTTATCTTTGTATAATATATTGAGTTTATATGCAAAGTTACATAATTCAGAAACAAAAACGACTAACTTTACCTTTTTTCTACTTCAGGTTTGCAGTGTATAATTGCTGCCTTTGAAATTATACTGTAGCTGGTTTTTCCCTGTGCTTACTGTATAATTAGACCTGGAGGATTAAGTTTGAAGAAAAATATGCTGTTCAAAATAGAGGTGAAATCACAACCATGTCAAGTTTCTGTTGAGAAGAGGTTCTGTCAGTAGAAAATGTATTTATTTTCACTTTGAAGGTAAAAAAAAAAAAGATTATCCAGTGTTATCATGTGAAATCAAGTTTTTTTTCATGGTTTTATTTTATTAACATTTAATGATGTTTGTAAGGAAAATGGACTTACTATGCGTAATGTGTACTGTATGTTGTTTATGATGTACGTATTCAAATAATGTCTGTTAAAAAAAGATGTGATGTGTTTTAGTTGAATTAAAATTTTCAGTTGTTTCATATATTTGAGCTTCACGATCAATTTCACTGTCCAATGGAGCGTCATTTCTTTTGTCTCGTTATGTTATTTTTCACACTCGAGTCAGAATGATTAATGTTGAGTCAAGTAAACGATGTGATTTATTTCTTTAACCTTTATTTAACCAGATTAGTTAGTTGAGAAGAGATTATTTTCAATAACAGCCTGGATGTATAGTGATGAGCAACCAGTCACTCTCACATTCACACCTACGGGCAATTTATATAAACCATTTAACTTACTATCATTGGATGGTGGTAATGGTTTTATTTATGCGTGTGTTTTTTTTTTTTGTTTTTTTTTATCAGGCTAAAGCGCAATATTACCTGCGGACTCACACGGCTGATGAAAGTAAGAACGAGTACGCCGCCCAACTACAGAACTTCAACGCAGAGCAGTGGAAACATTTCAACAACGCCATACCGCACATCTTCAAGGTAACGCCAATGGGTTACATAGCAGCTGTGTATTTGCAAGAATGTGGCAACGTAATATATAACCTGATAAAGGGATTGCATTTCAAAATGTCTTTTGTCAGTTTAACTTTAAGAAATGTTTCAGTATAAAAGAAGCACCACCATATACAATAAGGTATTAAAGTTTTTTTTTTTTTCCAAAGTTCCTACTGACAAAGTACTGTGGCATGAAATATCAGTTTTTCTATTACTACAGAGCCAGTCAGCGCACTTGTTATATCATAGACTCTATAATATATCAGACAGCAATATGGAAGACTTGGGTTTGATTCCCAGTCAAATTAGCTTTTTTTTTTCCCTAAAGGTTTTAAAACGCGGTACAGGAAGGCACGGTGCCAAAGGTACCAGTAGGTAAATCAGACAAAGATATAAATGACCCTCTGGGACAATGTTCAGAGTGCAGAATTCAGCCCATAACACTCAATACACTGAACTGACAGAACTGAGAAGTCACATGGCACATCTGTCATGTAGCTCCGCCCACCTTCTCTGGCCTCACTGAGTCCACAGAGCAAAGAACACCATAAAACGGCATATAGAACAGTCCTTTCTGTTCTATATATACTATCACTAATTTGCCATTTCTTCCATAAGTTGCCTCAGTTCTGTGATACAAAAATGCACAAAAGAATGAACTGAAGTACGCCACAGTCCTGTGGCAATGAGGTGAATGAGTTCATGTAACTTTGTCCATCATTGGCTCTAGTACAAAACCTAACCTCTAACTGACTCTGTGGTAATAGAAAAACCAGTATTTCGTGCCATAGTACTGTGGTAGTAGCCAATGCCTATTGTGTAGTCAGAACAGTGGGATTTGCATCATTTATCAGATTAAACCACTGTCTCATACAAATGTTTGCTGCTGAATTATTCTTAAAATATTGATTACGTTTTGTTTTAAAGTCAATACTTTGCTTTGTACTGAAAACCTACTTGTTGAGCATATTTTCATGTTTTCATTGCAAATGTTGTCAACAAGATCATTAAACCTCAGGGTTTGTCACATACTGTATGCCTTTCCTAAGAACATTAATAACTTGACGTTTTAATGACCCTAGAGGTTGCCTTGTTTAGAGAAAGTGTAACGTCCTAGTAGTACCCCAACGATTGTTTAACTTAGCTACTTGTCCTGTTTAAACCATGACTAATATATTAACTGGGTGTCAGTGTCGGTGAGTAAAAGGATCTGATAAGTTGTTTACCTACAAACAGGTTTGTAGAATGGTTGAAAACCACCTGGCCAGTTCCTAGTCTTTATTGAGACTTCCGACTCTGTTTTTGCAGAATCTGCAAGACATGGACCAGCGTCGAACAGTGAAGCTGGGGGAGACGTACCGAAGCTTTGCCGAGGCGGAGCGGAGAGTTATTCCCATCATTTCCAAATGCCTAGAAGGAATGGTTTCTGCAGCCAAAGCTGTTGATGACCGGAGGGTAAGTAGCAGTGTGGGGGAAGTGTGATAGGAGAGAGAAGCCAATCGATCTCCACAAAAAGGCCCAGGCGGACATTTTTATAAGCTCCTCCATAGCCTTTAGCTGCACTAACCTTTAACTCTCCCCCTTTCTCTCTCTCTCTTTCTCTCCCTTGTTTTCTGTCAGGATTCAGGCATCGTGGTGGAGTCTTTCAAGTCAGGCTTTGAACCTCCAGGTGATTTCCCCTTCGAAGACTTTAGTCAGAACCTGAGCAGGACGGGATCAGACGGGACCATCAGCAATACACCCAAAGGCGATAGAGACAGAGACGGGCCTCCAGGGTCACGACCCGACCCAAAACACGCCATGAGCAAAACCAAGAACAAGCTCTGGTTGTTTGGAAAGAAACCAAAGGTAAGGAGGGCTAGGAGGATGTAATACCTGGCACAGTTATAAATGTATTTGTAAGGAAGTAGCCATGGCTCACCCACTATATAAGCAACAGTGAAACACATATATGCAAAATTAACAACCACAAGTTACTCTCTTTTCTATAGATTTGGCCACAAATGCCTGATACCATAGTTGGGTCTCACCATGTTTTACTCCAAACCTGACTGTTTTGGTTAGCTTTAGCAGGTATTCACTTCTATAAGAAACACACTTGTTCTTTTCTTTGCGGACTTGCCATGAGTTGTTGTCAGACCTGCAGTTACATAATGCTAATAATTCCCCACCCTACAGCTGATCATCATGCAGCTTTTATAGTTGGACTAGTCAGTCATTGTATCTGTTCATCTTCTACTTGATGCGCCCCACATAAAGATAATTATTTCCATGTTGTGTATTAGTTCCTCCACATCTTTTGTTGTCCTTAATCATTGTCACCTGTTCTTCCTGTGTTTGGAACAGCCATTTAAATCATCGCATTCACTTTTGGACCTTGCCCCCTTCCATAAAGACCATTTTGGCTAATCATTAACTTACTGATGTTGGCTTTTACGAGCGTCACACATCATTTCTTGGTATCAGGAACTGGGTCATAGAAAGGGTGTGTGTTTGTGTACATGGATTAGTTTAATTACTTAACACATTTTGAAACAGCATCTTGAAATCTCTTAAGGCGTTCTGTGATTACAGGTGTTTTATATGATCGGAACTGAAAAATATGTGGACTGAATCAGGTTTAGGTCATCAAAGTACCCTCGTTTATTTATGGGAGTGTATGAGTCATGCTGTTCGACTTCAAAGGGTATGCAGTTTCATTTGAACACTTTTAACATATTTCTCTGTTCTCGAGGAAGGCATCCAAGACTAGCACCAGTGTTACGAACTACACTCAGACCCTTATTAAACTAGGGAGAAAATTCTAAACATTTTTCATAACCCAAGAAATTTCTCTCCAAAGTATCCTCCTGACCTCTGGCTTTGTCCTCTCTTCCTGCCCCCTCCCCCCCACCACCAGTTACCCTCCTTTTCTCCTCCCCCACCACCTTCCTCCTCTCATTCCCGCCCCTCCTCCCACCTGTTCACTCCTACCCGGTTCAACTCAGACCGAGTGAGCCACTATCTGTCCGAGATAAAGACTACAGTACCCAGAATCCCCCAGAATTTGAAGGGCCTGAGGAGAGGGGTGAGAGAGGTGGCGTTTTTGTTGGTTTGAGCGAGACCAGTTCAGATCGCTTTGGTTTTTACATTTTCTAAAAAGGATGGGGGTCTGCAAGTCATGGCCTTAAATATGCCATTAATGAGTTATGAATGTTTTTTTTTTTATTCATGAATTTATATTTTATTTGGCAACTTGCAAACCCTCAGATGTTTCTTTTTTTCTCATTTACTCTTCTTTTTTGTTCTCTTTTCAATCTGACTGTTTTTCCTTGGTTCTTTCTCTTCTTTTTCCTTTATGAGACAGATTTGTCCTCTAATCACCAGATGAAGGACCCTGGGTGATTGATGGTGTGAGAGGGATTTGATGGGTTTGAAGCTTGTGTTTGCAGTGTTTTTGTGGGGAGGGAAGGGCTGAAGAAAGCTCATCAACATGCTCTCATGTTGATCTGCTGTTTTGTGGTGATGTGTGTGTTGAGTGGCTCTGAAAATTGGCTGTGGAAATGACTGTGTTGCTTATGACACTTTAATACAAACGTGTGAATTGTGGATTCTGTGCCAAAGCTTAAATGCTTAAATGAGGAGGGCAAGGAATTTAGTAAATATCTGATTATATTACCAAATAACCTAATAGAAAATATATTTTTAATCTAATTTCAAGTGTTCCCTTTTATGTTTTTAGGTTACTTCCAGCTTTTATACGTGTATTCTTTTGATAAAACCAGCCAAATAATGGATATGGATGGTTTTTCTAAATAAATTTAAATTACTTCATGCGTGAATAATAGCTTGATGAAATGGAAGAGATTCTTGGTCAAATTCATGGTTTGAGTTTCACTCTTGAGTACATTCTGTTATGTAACAACCAACCAAAATGGATGTTTTCATCTTTGTGTAGGTTATAATTAAAGTTCCCAAATATTAATTTAGTCTAACCAAGGTGACTCATAATGTAAGTAGCTACTTAAAATCAGTAACATTAACTTTAAACTCCGTTGCCTTCCACATCCCATAGACAAAGGCAGCATAATGGGGTCAAATTGACCCCGAAGAAGGCACAAGGGTTTTGAAAAAATATATTTTCTCAGGGATTTTCATGTCTAAAGTCAGCTTGGTAAGACTCCTCAAAAAGAGATGAAACAAGCCTCTACTTTAAGCTTCTTTAGATTTGTAACTAAAACCACAACACATAGATTTTACTTCATCAAATGTTTTGTTTCTTCAGGAGGAATTTAAAAAAAAAATCTCGAGTTAGGACACGAGACATTAAAAGTGAATCATCAAACATTTATGGAACTTTGATTATTTAGTAAACGTGAACCACATGAGAATATTTCTGCTCCTCCACCGTTGTCTAGTGATTTACTTTCAAACATGTCACGAAATTTGAACCTTGACTCAACATATGATCACACATCCAGTGAACACTCCAGCCACTTGACTCATTGTACAATCATGTTGGTTTTTGTGGGTTTTTTTGCTTTTTGACATAATGGCGACTAACCAGCATCCTGTGTCTATCTCTTTACTGTAATGATTAATCCGTTACGGCTCAGTGGTCGGTTAAGATGGTAAGTTTGTGTGTGTGTTAATAGAGTAGTAATCAGAACCCTCACCTGTAGGATTCCAGTACACCCAGTATGAAATGGTATATAAACCCAGTATAGTGTTCTCTGTGAACCTAATATGCAGTAGTACTGTCTATAACCCTAATATAGAACTGTCCATTAATCCAATATAGTACTGTATACAAACAAACCCAGTATTGTAGTCTGTAAACCTAGTAGAATTCTGTGTGTTACCCCAGTATCCAGTAGTTCTAGTTAGCTATAGCACCTCTGTCATATTTACTATATTGTTCATTGAACTAATTTTGTAAATGTCAAAGCAAAATTGATTTGTTGGTGTTCAAAATGAGGTTTTTAAAAGAAAAGTTATTTAAGTAGGTATTCAGCATTTGCCTCATTCATTCATTCATTTTTATTTTTTTTTTTTTTTACTGAATTTATTTGTAAAGGGACCATGTACAATAAAAAAAAATGCTTAATTTGATGCATTGTACCAGAGTTAGCTCAGAGCTAATTTACAGTCCCTTGTAAGGTCACAAGTCAAACATTTGTTAAACAAATTAATAAATCAAATCAGTGAAATAGAAATAGGATTTTTTTCCCATTTTATTCAATTAAGCATTTCCTTTTTGTTCGTTCTGGCACCTCACTCTTTTTATATTTATTTATTACATTTATGAAAATATCATTCTGACAGGGGAATAACTTCAGTTGTAATTCAGTATTCCTTCATTTAAAGGCAAATGTTAAAAGCTGAGAGTGTCTTTTGTTCCAGCTTCATTCAGTGCAACGGTGTGTGAGTCATTGGAGGTACAAATCTAGGACAAGAAAACAAATGAAAGCAATGAAACTATTGACAGATTTACGAGCCCTACTTCTTCCCACCAGGCCCCGTCTCTGGAGGATTTCAGCCATTTACCGCCGGAACAGAGGAGGAAGAGGCTGCAACAGAGGATCGACGAACTCAGCAAGGAGCTGCAGAAGGAGATGGATCAAAGGTGAAGCCTACATTTGTCTCCTAATTCAAGCCATTTCTCTCGGTCCTGGTATACCCAATAGAGTGTGGGTGACCAATGAACTCATTATTATGGTTAGTCCAATGCAATAATAACACCAGTATGTGTTTGTGTGTGTGTCTGTCAGAGATGCCCTGAACAAGATGAAGGATGTGTATGAGAAGAATCCTCAGATGGGAGATCCCAGCAGCCTGCAGCCCAAAATATCAGAAACCATATGTAACATGGAGAAGCTGCGATCTGAAATTCATAAAAACGAGGTATGAAAGATAACAATATTTATGTGCAGATGCTGCTACATGCAGTATACCTGTTTGCTACCACAACTATGGACTTAAACTACTATATTTATTACCATTCACTGCTTCAAATTCCATAAATGTTTACTTGCAAACAAGGAATAGTTACTTGTATCGTATCATGAGCTACTGGTCAGAATTATTTTCAGATCTTTAAATATTAGTCGGCTGTAGAGGGTATGGAAGAAGAGGGGG
>JAPTYR010000019.1:41478638-41490703 GCA_029814505.1 Siphamia roseigaster | reverse complement strand
ACCCCTTTAGCGGCGTGCCCTTGACCCCTTTAGCGGCGTGCCCTTGAACCCATTTTAGCGGCGTGCCCTTGAACCCATTTTAGCGGCGTGCCCTTGAACCCATTTTAGCGGCGTGCCCTTGAACCCTTTTTAGCGGCGTGCCCTTGAACCCTTTTTAGCAGAGTGCCTTTTGCAGTTGTGGATCTCCCCTCCGCAGGTGAACTGCAGTGTCAGAAGGAGGAGTTTTCCTGTCGCAGCAGACGATGCGTCCCTCTGTCGTTCCTCTGTAACGGCGTAGACGACTGCGGCGATGGCGGTGATGAGGTTTTCTGTGGGAACTGCAGCGCCGGCTTCTTCACCTGTGGTCTCTCCGACTCCTGTCTACACGGACGGACGCTGTGCGACGGACGGACGGACTGTGAAGATGGGCGGGACGAGTCCGAGGCAGCGTGCGGTTCGCTCGGACCTCGTCTGCAAACTGCACCGAGATGCACGGCGTCCGAGTTTGAGTGTGGCGACGGTCAGTGCATCCCTCACAGCTGGAGGTGTGACCATTCACCCGACTGCAGCGACGGCGGCGACGAGGACGACTGCGGTGAGTGACGCCCACACAGGAAAGACACTGGGATGGAAAATCCCAATTCTACCCTTTAGTCCCACCCCTTAACCCTGTCCCTTACCCAAATAAAAAAAAAATAATAATAATAATTTCACAAACCTAAAACTAATCTAAGATCTACTTTGAAGACGGTGTCAGTGTTCTAGTCACCAATAATTTTAAAATCTAAGTTCCATATTAGTAAAGAACAGGATGACAACATGACTTCATATCTGAGCATATTCCAGTAGCATCTGCCTCTAAAAATGGATATTTGGAGACATTTTTAAGTCTTTATCAATGTAGTAGCAGTTGATAATAATAATAATAATAATAATAATAATAAATAATTTTCGTTCAGTGGAATCTCAAAAAAAACATGGGGGAGGGGGGGTAACATATTGGAAACTGTACTGAGACGAGTACATTTGAGTTTTTAATGTGATTTTTTTTTCCTGGTCTGAGTTTGTGAAGGAAGAGAAATTGGAGTTCGTCCACATATTAAATAAGTTATTTCTGTTTTTATCAATTACTACAAATTTCAGGCGACCCCAGGGTTGAGAATGATGGCGTTAAAGGGTTAAAACTGCTCAGTGTTTTGTGGTTCCTTACTCCACCAGTAGATGGTGTCGATGGATCAATAACGTCCATTTGGATCTGAACATACTGTCATTACTGAGACAAAGAGGAAGAAAAGTCTTTATTTTTCAGAAGCTGATCTGATGTTTCAGTGTCTGCAGCTGCAGATAAAAAGTGGAATGAACGAATGGGAAGGTTTTAAAATGTGGGCGGAGTCTATAACCAGCTGATGTGGAGGACAACAGTGAAAGGGAGGATGGGAAAAATGATGATGTAACCTGACCAGGGTTCTCCTGTCACTTCCCTAAACAGACAGGACTCCCAGTCAATGCCTCGCTGAGCCTTGGAAGTTTTATAGTTCAGCGTTGTCTGGAGCAATAGCTCGACCTCTTCATCTGACCACACAAAGTTTTTCTTGTTGGTAGCATTAGCGGTAGCCATGTTTTTGTTTTCTTATTTCCTGGCACAGTGACGACCGGAAGGAAGAATCTACACATGCGCGTTGCGCGTCGCGGCGCACACCCAATGGATTTGTACACACTTTTGCGTCACCGTATGCACACAGATTTCCTCATCAGAACGCTCGTCTAGACGCGAAATAGTAAGTGAAGACGCGACGCCACTTTTGCGTCTTCTGTTCACATAGTCTCCGTGTAAACCTAGCCTTAGATGTTTCCTTCTTCCAACTCACCTGATTCAACCACATGGATCATCATCAAGCATTCGCTGCAGCTGCTGAATCTGCAGGAAACATCTAAAACATGCAGGACGGTGGCCCTCAAGGACCGGAGTTGGAGACCCCTGTGAATCTGCCACAATGATTCACTAGTAAAACCTATGGAGTTGGATCAATGACTGTAAATGGACACTTTGTTATTCTTACATTCAGTCATTGATATCTTTGCTGAAAAAGTCATTTTTTTTCTTCAATCTTTCTCTGGTTGGATGTAATAACTTGGATTTACTGGTTTTCATGAACATCTATATTAAGTGTAGGAAAATGCATGTAAGGAAATACATGATTTATAGTGGAAAGTACTAAATCATAAGGGTAATATAATAAATGATAAGTCACTTGAGTAAAGGTTAAATGTATTTGGTCGCTTCCACAGAAGTATCAGTGTGTCTGTGTGGGTGAAAGTGGTATCCCATCCAATTATTCCTGAAATTGACTGACTGTCACTAACTCTCCACTGTCTGACCGTCTGTTTAGGGCCGTGTGAAGCCGGAGAACTGCACCGTCATGTAAAACCAGACGACACCTCATCTGAAGTTGTAACCTCCGGCAGCCCCACAGACAAGAATCACTCTTTGCCTCTGGGACATGTGCCTTTATTATTGTCTGATTTGTTTTTTTTTGTTGTGTTGTTTTTTTTTTTTTTTTTTATAAAATCGTCTTCTTTTATACTCTAATTAATCTGCAGGATAGATTCGCTTCCAGGTTTTTGGTAAAAGGGCAGAGGATTTTTTTATTTTTTATTTTTTCGTAGTCTGCTTCAGGTTTTGTGTATTCATGTTATGTTATTGCATGTGTGCTGTGCTTACGCTCATAATGTACGCTCTGCTACACACACACACACACACACACACACACACTTATACACACACACACACTTATACACACAGCTCAATTGACCAGTACTTCAGACTGAGCCGGGGTTTCACTTTTAATGGCCAGGCTGTCAACACTCAACGCGCACAGCTAGTGAACCCTGTCAGGAATCGGCGTGGGCGGCGGCGAACAGGAGTACTCCGCCTGCAGGGTTTGGATAATCACCTAGATCAGATTTCCATGCAGTAGATCAAACCTTCATCACAATGTCAGTAATGTTTACTAATCCTATTCTGTCTGCAGTTCTAAGCAGTATTTGTTGCAGAGAAAGGATAAGAACGAGTGTTTTATGTTTTCAGAGAAAGCCATGGTACTGTTCTAGGGTTAATAAGCTCAGGTTCTGTCTGGTGTCGTCACCTTCAGCCTTAAAGAACGGGTCGGGTTTTTCTCTGTGGCGTCTGAAAGCAGACAGCGCTAGAGCTCCAAGATATAAGTGATTATCTGAGATGAAAATATTTTGTCTTAATGAATGATATTCATGACAATAAGGGATTGATATTTTAGATTGATAGATGTACTGTATGTATGATTGTTCCAAAGATACAGAAGGAATATATTTTCTACCAGAGGACATATGAGGAATATTTTCTGTCTGGTGTTTTAAGATTTACTGACAAATTCTATTCTATTACAAAAATGCTGGTGCCAAAAGATTATGTGTAGAATTCCAGATAGAAACATTTTTGTGCTGTAATGTGTGAAGGACATTTGAGTTTTAATGTTAATTTCCAGGACTGTCTGTGAAACCTACAGTGTTTGAATAAATAAATGTATGGACAGGGAATTAGATTATAACACACACGCAGGAGCTTCACAGAAAACACAACAAAAATGTTTCAAATCCACATGAATATCACGGCGTCGTCTTCTGTCTGAATGTATAGCCTTTTTTTTTTTTCTAAAGATGTTTTGCCAAGATGATGAAGCAGGAACATGTATAATTAACTCTACCTGGAGACACATCAGGAATATATGAAATCTTTTAAAGGTTTAATGACTATCACGGTCATACAGAAATAATTTCTGCCAAAAATCCTCAGATTTGTCGGATTTCAGTCTTAACATTCTATTAGAGAAGTGTCTGAGAAGTTTATTTTTGGTGGCATTTCAAGTCATTTTTCGACATGAACGGTGCTAATGTGCCGTCGGAGAACAGAAACAGTCTGTACAATCCTCTGGTTTTTGCTCACATGTCTCACATCATCGTCTTGTGACTGTCAGTCATGCACTAGTTGGTGTTGCTCCCAAAAAAAAAAAAAAAACATTACTGGTCATAAGGGCTTCTTTTTGTTTTTCCTTGCCACTAAGCGTACTGGCTTTGCAAATCCCCAGACCTGCTTTATGGATACTGTGGGTGTATGTAAACTGCACCAGGGCTTTGCCACTTATATGCACAGCAGGTAGATTTATGCTGTAGTTGGGCAGCTTCGTTCATTTATACTCGAGAGAAAAGCATATCGATACATCTACGGAGAATACTTGATGGCTATTTTTTGGTATTTTTGTGTAGAATGTAAAATGTAGATTTTTTTTTCTCGTTTTGCCAAATTAACCTCTTTTTGCCTTAATTCGATAAGAAGTTTGAGATTTTGACCCAAGTGCCTTAAGCTACATGACAATCAGTTGTTTTTGCAGCCTCGAAACATCCCAAAGATGCTTAGTATTTGGTCTTATTGTGAGACGGAAAAGTATTTGACTGTATGTAAATGAGTGTCTGGACTAAAAACACACATTTGTCTCAGTCCAAACAACACTTCTAATAATGATGGTGTTCCAGGCCTTCCTGACCGATTTATAAATTGTGATTTTTCTCCCAACACTTTGTCATATTGTCGCATGTTATTGTCATTATTCATTAAAATTGTTGGGTAACACTTTATAATAATGTATATAAAGCATTAATAACACTTGGTAAATAATGAACTAGTGATGAACAAAACGTTAACACATTTCTGTAAATGAGTAGGAAATATTATGTTAATATAAGATAACATTTACAAACATTTGCAACTGTTTTGTTAATCATGTGTTGTTAATCATTTACAAATATTTTTCTAATGATCAATAACTTGCGTAACAAAATATGAACGTAACATTTCTTACTCATTTATTCAGATTTCTAAATGTTTTGTTCATCATTAGTTCATTATTTGTAGGGTGTTATTAATGTTTTATAAGCATACATTATTATAAAGTGTTACCGTATTGTTTTTTGTTCTTTTTTTTTTGTTTGCCTGTTTGTTTATTTGTTTTTCAGCAATTTTACACAAAAACTACTGGACCAATTTCCATGAAGTTTTCAGGAAAGGTCCAGAATAGATCCCATTACATTTTGGTGAATGTAGGTCAAAGGTCAAAGTCACAATCACCAAAAATAAGTTTTTGCAATTAGATATAGGGCAAATCAGATAAAACATTTGCGAGGGGGCAGGGTTTGTTGTGCCTGGTTTAATATACAATGACTATTATGGGATGTAATAATGGTGCAGCGGTTTTACTCACAGACAGAAGGTTGTGAGTTCAAGTCCCAGTTAGTGCACTGTATAGAATGTGCATGTTAACATCACCATCATATCCCTGTGGGTTTTCACTTCAATGGCAGCCCATGGTTCCTGATGTATGTACGAGGAAGGGTTAACATACCAACAGAGAACAATAGAATGTGGTCTGTGAACTCCAAAATAAAAGGAGTGAAAGAAAAAACTAAACCCACCAATGCTCAAATTGTGTAAAACTTACAGACACTGTTGCTCATAAAGATGGAATAATATATTTTTCTCATGAAATGATAGTGACGCTGTGATTTATTCTTCATAAAGTGGAACTGGGTCATCAGTGTATAAAAAGGAATATGTTTAATAGGAATATGTCTGAAAACAAAATTATTCCATCTTGTAAACTTTAAGAACATGCTGAGAAGTTGTGCAGCTTTTATAAAACAGCTTTTTGGATCTCAAGGGGACTTCTGATTAAGTAAAATTAACAAATAAAAGAGGAAAAAGCCCCCAATCATCAAATCATCAAAATTTGAGTTAAAGTATATTTTAATTTAGATTTTTACGACAGAGTAACAGTGTGCAAACCTGTTAATGCCATTAAAACAATACATCATTTCCTTTAATATTATAGTCGTACAAATGAAAAGTGCATCCAATAATTAAAGTACTTTATTTTGTTTTATACAACTGTGCGACGAAATAATGAATGGGTGAGGTAAAAAAAAATACATATATTAAGTATTAAATATATAGCCTTCGTGGTTAAACTCATTGTATTTCTACCAAGGTTTTATCTAAAATGACTGAAATCAGTAAAAGTATTCAATACCACAGGACGTGTGTAACTTTACATTTTACAACTTTACACTTAAACAGAAAAAGAAGAGGATGACAAAGAACTGAGGCAAAGTTAAAGTTAGTGTCTGTACTTTGTCTCACTGTTTCAGCAGCTGTCTGTCACGGCCGTCGCTCCGTCTGTCTATCTGCCTGTCTGTCTGTCTGTCTGCCTTTGTCTGTCTTTTTCCTTTCTCTAAATGATAATTCAGAACATCACAGATTTGGCACTTGTAGCAGGTCTCGCAAAAAAAAAAAAAAAAAAATTAATTAATGCAAACTCCAAGTGCTATCAAAATTATACATTTGGAGCGTGTGCAGATACAGAGAAAAGGGAGAGAGGGGGAGAGATGTGAGGACGTTCTGGTCTCATTAAGAGAGCAGGCAGAGTGGAATTAGTCTGAATATAATGACAGGCCACACTATCTCATGTAAAAACAGCCCTGTTTTCCTCTCTCATTCATTGGCACTAGTAATTAGTTTTGGCCCTAAAACTGTCACCCTTTACTCTAGAAAAGGCAGATGTGATTTGAGGTGCAATTTAATCTTGCTTTAATGAAGAACTAATGGACGCATTGCAAATTACTTTTTTTTCTCCCCCCCTTTCCACCACCACCACCCCACCCCAGCCCCTCCTGTGTGATTGAACAGGGGCTTGGGAAAAAAAAATCTATTTCCTGCTTTTGAAAAGATCAAGAGTATCTTTGATAATGGTGAGAGCGTCACCGGCAGCTTCATTGCATCGAGCCAACAAGCTCTTTTACCCGAATCACAATTCAGTGGAGAGGAGGCCACAATTAGTGACAATGCAGAGAGAGCGCTCCGGGGCCTGGGCGAGCAGAAAGCCTCTCGGTGCTCCAGGCTCCTTGTTAGAAACAGGCCCTGGAGGTGTCACACAGGAACAATGAGGCCTGATAAATTACCCTCTGAAAAAAAAAAAAAAAAGATGTACTACTAATTTTCAATTACACCTATAATGCATTCCCGGCTGGAGAGAGAAATTGGACATGTGTGAAGGAGAACAAACAGTCATAGGTTCAATACACATCTGTGTTTGTGCCATTGGAGCGTTAAGAGCCTATGATATCCAGAGTGTATTAGCAATAAATGACATGTTGTTTAATGTGGAAGCTCACTGGTCATTTTACTGAAGAGAGGAAACACTATCGCCTGCAAATAATGTCTTGTCATTACTTTTGATTTTTGTCACAGGATAATCACGCACCAAAATACGCTCTTATCTCATTTAGCCTCATTTAAAAAGGATGTTTTTGTTTGGAATAGGGACATTTCTGCCAGGAGAAAGTAAAGGAGAGAGTGTGAGGGGGTGTTTGTGTGGCAGAAGCTCCTGTCTGCAGCTCTCTAAACCACTTAAAGGACACTGTGTTTCAAACTGGCATCGCTAACGGATGATGTCGAGAATGTATCAAGGCCAAATAATAGTCCTTGAAATGGGTGAAAAGGGGATGTGAAAACTGAGGAGGGTCAGACACGTGGAACATGTGTATCTGTCTTCCTGTTTGAGCGTGTGCATGTATTTGACTACAGCGGGAGCAAAGGCAGGAAGCCTAATGGGAGAGGGCTTAACTCTTGCACACAGCGCTACATATCTGATTACTGGGACCAGTAATTTTCTTTCCTTAAATAAGGAAGAAATTGGATAGGATGAATGAAATTTGGCTGTCATATTGCAATGATGGTGCAGCAGGGAGATTATGTGTTTCACATAATCGTTCATCATTTCCCAACCAGTGTTCAGGCTTAGCATAATGGAATTGGTAAACTGGTTTAAATCAGAACGTGAGCACAGACTATCAGGCAGACTGTGAGGGTCTGCGGTAATGTCTTCAGACCAAGCAGAATATTTTCACCACAGAGCTGCACGCATACATGCATGGACACACACACACACACATGCATGCACACGCACACATGGACACACCGTCTTCATCTGTGCCACATCACAGTCACAATAAAGATACCTCGAAAACACATCTGAACATTTATTTTTATTTATTTATTACCGTGTCACAATAATGTCTTCTTTTGTGCTGTTCTGTTCTTTTGATTTTCCAGCATTGATTTTATAACAAACTGTATTTTCATTACATTTCAGAGTGGAATATAATTAAAATGCCTTCTTTTTTTTGATGCGAAAACACTGAAAATTGTGACCACTGAAGCTACATCAAAGACAAAACAACAAAACCTGAACATCAAATTGGTCTTCTACCATTACATGTGAGCTGTTCTTCATCTAAACATTGACATTTTTTAAATCTATATCTGTTTGGTTAAATGCTTTTTGCACCATTAACCTTCATCCTACCATGTGGGGTCTGTTTGGACCCCGGGCCCCTGGTTTTGCCTGTCAAATCATCATCAACGATCAGATCCTGCCGAAATTTTATGAATTTGTTTATCTATGTACCCTTAATATGTGATCTAAAGAAAATTGAATTTGGAGTAAAAATGTGTATATTATAATAATATTCCCTCTGGGGTCCAAACGGACCCCAGCAAAAATATAAAGGAAAAGCTTGTTCTAATCATTTGAGTGCGTTAATTTTATGAATAAAAGATATTCTGAGCAATTTTCTCTGTTTGAGTTGTCTTTATAGTCTTCAAATTTCCATAAAAAGCATTGGGGTACAAACAGACCCCACATGGTAAGATTAAGGTGTAAAATAGCATGGTAGGATGAGGGTTAATGGCACATTTGTTATGTATCAGAATAATATATGCAGTGTTAGGGTATGCATGTTTACCATACTACATGATGTATTTTATTCACATAGTGCTACTTTATCTTTTGGCAATCACTACATTATATTCCGATGTATTTTGGCGTCTATTTATCTCTTTTTCTTTGATTTTTTTTTTTTTTACCTTAGACCTTTGTTGTCTGACTGTCTATTTATGTCTCCAATGAGGAGCCATAGATGATAGGTATTAAAATGCATTGGTTTTAATATTCCTTACGCCTCCTTTGCTCCATACTATTACTGTCACCCTGGTATAAATCATTCATTTTAACACAAAACCTGTTGAACTTTTCACTTGTGAGGTTTTGAAGAAACTTTAATTAACCCAACTCCTCTAGTTACTTTTCATCATCTCAATAATGTTTTACACTTGAGAGCAGATTCATTTATAGATAGAAAACATTAACCATATACGACAGATTTAGTTCATACTCATATTTAATCCATTATGTAAACATTTTTTAAGTAATTAATGCAATTAATTCCAGAATGATAGCAGCTCCCACTCATTTAGTCTGACCTCTGGAGTTTAACAACACTTAAATGTACCTCTGGAAACTTCCTCTAAATTAAATTATCATAGTGCACAGCCTGAAGATGGTTAGAATCCTTAGACTTCTGTACCTCATTTCTATCTGACTCCACCTCATCGGTAACCTTAGAAACTGCCAAAAAAATGTCTTTTATTATATTAAATTGCTTCAGTGAGACACAGTCAATATAATTAATCCTAAAAAGTGCAATATTCAGGTTTTTTTTTTTTCCCAATACACTGTGGTTTATCTCAGTGCAGGCTCATGGTGGTGCCAAATCTAAATAAATACATTGTGTGCAGAAGCAACAATCCCAGGAGGTTAAATATCGGCCACTAGGTGTCACAGTGGCTGTTTGTAAAAGATTAGCCCATGCCAGCGCTGCATATCAGGAGCAGTGTAATGGGTATTTGTCTACTGACTTTATAGCCTAATGTAAATACAGCCTCGTCCAAGGACTGGGATATGAATGTACACCTGGATAAACAAAGGGTTTTTCAACAAACACCTCGATGTGTAATGAGTCAATCATTTTGGTGAATGGATTACTTTAGAACTGGGTCCACATATCATAAAGGTAATCATATTTTCTATACCTTTAATCTTACAGTAAGCACATTTACTATCATCTAAAATGCCTGGCTTATATTTCACAGTGTTCGCCCCACAAACCACACCTTCTTTGAGCTATAGCTGTACATCTGACATTAGAAATGATTCTTTTATTTAATAACCTGACCTGATGAGCTTTTCTTGAAATCTCAGCTGAAAGTACATCCAATAACAACAAGTAAAAAAAAAAAGGTTAAAAATAGCGGTTAAGTCATCTGAAAGTATACTGTGTTAAATGGGGAAAACGTAATTATTAATGAAGGTTAGGTTTCTGCTGTTAGATAATGGGTCAGGATTTTTCTTTCACAAGGATATATGTCTTCTGCTATACATATATACATATATACAGTCATGGGAAAAAAAATTATTAGACCATGAAAAGTCATCAGAAACAATGGTTGTGCAATCAAGTACTAACCCGTGTGTATCATGTGACTAAAACAGACTGAAAAGAAAACATGGAATGAATAAAAGCGCTGTTTTTGTCAGAACTGATGCCAGAACTCAAGTGATTTTGTTTATTTTAAAGAAAACATGGAAAATGGATAAATATCAGCTCTGAAATTAAACTATTATGATATATTTTTTTTTAAAATAAATGTACTAGGCATTAAAATGAACAAGAAATTGAAGAAAACAAGGGGTGGTCTAATAATTATTTCCGGTTACTGTATATGTTTTGAAAAGAAATGTCAACTATGTTACACTGTCAGACACAGAACTTTAATTGCCATTCTGACATTTATTTCAACATCAAGTATCTCCTTGTTTTGGATAATCCCTTATGGTCCAACTAAAGTAGAAAATTTATTGAAAAATAAAAATGTGGGTTATTTAGCAATATTAATCTGTCAACTTGTCTCTGAAATTTCCCATCAGAGACAGTTCAAATACTGTGTTTTGGTTCTAAAAGATCATTTTCAAGTCAATGCAATCCCTGTTTGTGGCAAAAATCATTAATAAAAAAAAAGAAAAGAAAAGAAAACTTATGTGCAAAACAAGTGAATGGACTGTATCTGTCATTGCATGTAATTTAATTAATTAATAATTATAATTAATAATTTAAATTAATTAATTAATTTATGTGATACAAAACCACTGCTCAGGTGACCTTTTCAGGAACCAAGTGAAAAAAGTATGAAACGTTTGGTCATGTTGAAGTTGCACAGGCATCAGCAACTCAGAACAGACTGGATTTAATTACAAGGTGTTTTTATGTATATATGTGTGTGTATATGCATGCATATGAATATGAATATGTATATGTGTTACTGTATAATGTGTTCATGCAAATCATGTTATAATTGTTCATAACAATATAAAGCCAGAAACAAAATTACTTAATTAAAAATAACAGGCATATTATTATTATATATTATTATTATTATTATAGTAAATAGTATATACTATATACAGTAGCAGGGGTGGGCAATTAGTTTTCCTTTAGGGCCAAATGAGAAAGGGTTACGGTTACATATTTGGCTTTGCCTCATGTTTTATGGGGACTTCGAGAAAAAAACAATGTATTTCTAAGGCCACATCATTTGCATAAACCTGCACACTTCACTCAAATATTTATTAGATATTTACATTTATTATATATTAGATTTTATTTAGTGGGGACCTACATTTCTATTTAACCCTCGTTGGGACCTGAATTTTGGTCCCCATAGTGTCAGAGGTCCCCATGATGTAACTGTGTAAACATAACAATGACCCCATAAAGATAGGGAGACACACACACACACACACACACACACACTCTGAGATTAACAAGTTACCATAGAAGATAAAATAAATATTAATAAATAATAAGTGATAAAAGCCTTGAATTTGTATCTTATTTGATTTTTATCTTATTCTTTATGACTTGTATGTTATTTTTTTAAACTGACGAACATTTGTGTGAATCAGCGTCCAAAAAACGTCAAAAAAGACAACCGTAGAAATCATTAAAAGTACAAGACAAAGGAGTTTTGACATATTTACCCCAAAAGTTTGGATTATTTGAGTGAATAGTTGAATAATTTTAACTCCTAGTCCCGTCCAAAATGT
>JAPTYR010000019.1:40681521-40692015 GCA_029814505.1 Siphamia roseigaster | reverse complement strand
TCTTATCACCTTATTTTTAAAAATAAAGAAGAAGAACACATCCATATACTCTGTGTTCTGTATCTATGCCTACGCTTAACTCCTATTTCAAAATGGCGGCGGTATTGACGTATTCCGAAGCATAGAACGCGACATCTAGTGTTCTATGTCTGAGATCCAGTGGCCAGTGACAGAAACGCCCACAAACTTCACTTCCTGGTAGAGCCACAGGGGAAAACAGTCCTTCCCCATCTACTATAATCAAATAATGCAGAGTTTACACTGGATTTGCTAACGCTAACAAGTTATCATGACGTACTTTGAGGCTCTATTTCCTTCTGACAAGGATCGATATATTTGAAAAATGTAATCCACTATGGTTGGATTGTTATCCATATTTTTTAAAAGACTGGAAGAATGATGGACTCAGTGGAATAAAGTGTTATTTCCACATCAGCAACTGTTAACTATAGATATGATCAATTAAACTAAACATTATTCTAGTATCTGACATTTAATTTACAAATTATTATTAATTAATGTTGTTGTTGGTCCAATATGTTGTGAGGTTCTTTTAATTTTGCACAGAAACGGACAATAGAAATGTCCTTCAGGTGGATGGATTGGATTTTATGCTGGGAGTTCATTAGAACCAGCACTTCTTTTCCCTTGTATCATACTCTGTAAAGAACTTTAATTGGAACTATAATTGGCTGTTATACACAAGTATCTGCTTGATCTACTTACTTGTGTACCTGCTGTGCAGAAATCTATACAAATTTCAAATGTAATACACAGTTCAGAGGTGTTTTAAACAGTATTTAAAATATTCCTGATCCCTCTGACAGTCTGCCATAGCCTGTAAATGGTTCACATACATTAAATTGAACTGAATTTAAACCGTATATCTAATATGCCTGGTCCCTCTGGCATAGTCTGCCATAATTTGTAAATGGGTCACATTACATTAAACTGACTTAAATGAAGCACTTACTGTAGACATACATTTGTAGGCGGTCCTGCCATTGATCACTGTATCTATGGCACCAACCTGGAAAAATGCCGACACCCAAGGGCGTGTAGCGCCACCTGCTGTCTCAGAGTCCATCGTACTTCACTCAATAATTGGATTCTCTTGCTGTGCATGTATACTGGGATCTCTGGGGAAACTCCAGTTCAGTCCTCAGGTCAGTTTTTGACAATAGTTGGACTTAGATGCGAGTGTAAACGAACTGACTGAATGACATGAAATCAGACTAAAGTTTTCCTGTTTAGGTCAGTTATGTTTACCAAAATTATTTCAATCTGCTAAATGCCAGAATAATGAGAGAAAGATTTTTTTGGACGATATAGTCCTTGGTCAGGAAAAGAGATGATCAGAACAAAAGCAGCCCCATTATCTTTAAGTGTGTGAACTCCATTTCAGTTCCTCTGTTGTATTTTCTGAAGTTCAGATTCTTATTGGATTTCACTTGTCATTTAAGGTGAGTGATGTGAACGATGATGTCAGAAGAGCCGCCGTCGAGTCCATTGGCTTCATCCTGTTTAGGTAAGGACCAGCCGGGGTTAATAAACCTGTGAGTAGGCCTCCCTGGGCCCAGAGGAGGGTTAACCCTCTGAACGGGCACTCCCTGAACCCAGAGGAGGGTTAAACCTGGTAGGGTGAAACCTGTGCGCAGGCCTCCCTGAGCGCAGAGGAGAACACAGCAGCACATGAGCAGAAACAAAACTATGATCGTTTGTCTGATAATAATTCAGATAAACACCATGGTGTCAGTATCAGGATGACAATGAACCCTAAAGGGAAGGGTTCTGTAAACCAGGTGTCAAACATACGGTCTGTGGACCAAGCCCAGCCCACCAAAGGTTCCAATCCCACCTGTGGGATGAATTTCTGAAATGTAAAAATCACACTGAAGATATTAACAATCATTTTAGTTTAGGTCCCACATTTAGGCCGTTCTTTTCTCCAGTGGGTCAGGCCAGGAAAAGAAATATCATCATAACCTAGAAATCAGGACTACTCCAAACTTTTTATTTTAACCTAAAAAAGTAAAATTCCATGGAAATGTTTACATGCAAACTATCATTTCACTAAAAATTTAACCATTCAGGCTATTCAACTTTTTAGTGAAATCATATGAACAATCTGAAATGTCTCAGGAAAAACCAGTGTAATTATACTAATAATCCAGGACTCTCCCCAGAAATTCTGAGCAAGGAGGCACACTGGACTACCCCTAGCACCGTACGTCATGATCCCCCATCACCAACACCACATGTTGTGGGCTTTGTGTATGCATTGTGCTTCGTTATGATTTGCATTATGGAAAATTTCATGCGGAAAGTGGCTTCTTAAATGCTTGAAACATCGTGAGCTGACGGCACTCACGAGAGTTTGGTAGCATGACACCAAAGGTAAGGAGGTGCTCAGATCGAGGCAAGGAGGCGCCTTCATGCTACTTCATGCCTTCATGCTACCATATGCAAATCCACTGTGATCTGTACGTTAGAATGCACCTGTGGAAACTATCCACTGAGGCAGAATATGGTTAAAACTGCACTTGTTTTTCTGTAGATATCTTGAGTTTTCTGTGCCCGAGTCCAAATGTTCCCGCATCACCGTTAATCTAATCAGATATTTGGACTTTTATTGTGTAAGACAAATGCACTCAATTGGATTTAGATTTTTACAGTGCAGTGTGTTTTTTTTTTTTTAAACCAAATAACCGCTGACACTTAAATTCCAGGAGGAAAATAGACATTATTTTAAGTTTGTGATCAAATGAAAGCAAAGTTTTTTTTTTACTTTTCTGTCTTTTATACTTACTGTTTTCTTTAACAATTTTGGAAAAATCGTAGTTAAGCTTTTTGTGAAAAAAATCTGAGGTTTTATTTTTCATCCATATTGCCTAGCCCTTGTTTGCAGTTAATATTATTTTCATTATGTTTTTGTTTTCCATCATATGAGGCTGAATGTGGAACCCCTGCTCTACAGCGCTCTGGGTGGGCTCCAGTTCTCCAGCGCTGCTCAAGTGTATCGCAAATAAGCCCCAGAAAAATGCCATAAATGTAGTTAGACATGCTTTTGGGGCAGAACCTTCCCCTTAAAACAGAGCTCAGCGCTCCTTATTTGATAAACACTGTCAGCACAGACTTTAGTCCAGGCAGATGAAGTCTGTGAGTTCAGTTCCAGGCAGATGGTGATGAAGTCTGGAACTGTGCTGGTGATGAAGTCTGAGAGTTTCTGGAACCATGGGAATATTCCTCTGTGCTTTTCATGCGCCGCTGTGGCATTCCTGCTCTGGACGCTGACGAGTGATCCACCACCCACAAGCATTTTTACATCAGTCTGAGCCCACCGCATATACAGCCAGCCCATATTTCTGCACCCATATTTCTAAACCGATATTTCTACACCAATACTTCTGAGATGATATTTCTGAGCCTATATTTCTGAGCCTATATTTCTAACCTGATATTTCTACGCCAATATTTCTTAGCTCATATTTCTAAACAGGTATTTCTACACAGATGTTTCTGAGCCCATATTTCTACACCGATATTTCTGAGACCATATTTCTAAACCGATATTTCTGAGCCAGTATTTCTCGACTGATATTTCTACGCCCATATTCCTAAACCGATATTTCTATGCCCATATTTCTAAACCGATATTTCTGAGCCTATATTTCTACACCGATATTTCTGAGCCCATATTTCAAAACTGATATTTCTGAGCCTATATTTGTCAACTGATATTTCTATGCCCATATTTCTAAACCGATATTTGAGTCCATATTTCTAAACTGATATTTCTGAGCCCATATTTCAAAACTGATATTTCTGAGCTGATATTTCTAGACCGACATTCTTATGCCCATATTTCTGAGACAATATTTGCAGCGCTCTCTGTCTCTCTCTCTGTCTCTCTCTCTCTGTCTCTGTCTCTCTGTGTTTGTGTGTCAAATGAAAACAAATGCCAGAAAATCTTATTTAATTACAACTGGAAAATATAGACATTTAATCTAATAAATATGAACACAAACACCTGATGGTTTTTTTTCTTTCATTTTTCTCCTTTTTTCTTTTCTACCCCCTTTTCTCTTTTTTCCTCTTTTTCCTTCACCTGTCAGTAAATTATAGCACAGACAAAAGAACATATCGGCTGATGTAACCGACCGTTACAAGAAGAAAAAAAAACATGTAAATATCAGCCTCATATCGATCTATGGCTGTTCTGGGTACATTTTGATCCCACATATTGGTCTGTGGCTGTTCTGGGTAAATATCGACCTCGTATATGTGCGGCTGTGGCTCAGTTGGTAGAGCGGGTCGTCCAATGACCGAAAGGTCAGCAGTTTGAATCCCGGCTCTGACTGTCCACATGTCGAAGTGTCCTTGGGCAAGACACTGAACAATAAGTTGCTCCCAGTAGGAACAGGCAGAACCGTGTGTGTGTTTGAATGGGTGAATTGTAAAGCGCTTTGGGTACACCATGGGTGCATACAAATGCACTTTATAAGTTCAGTCCATTTACCATGTATTGGTCTGTGGCTGTCCTGGGTAAATATTGGCCTCATATATTTGTCTGTTCTGTTCAGTAGTTTGTGTTCATCACCTGTCAGAACAGTGTTCCAGTCAAACACAGCCCAGTCACTTCTGTTCTGGGTAAATATCGGCCTCGTATCGGTCTGTTCTGGTCAGTAGTTTGTGTTCAGCACCTCTCAGAGCTGTGTTCCAGTCAAACACAGCCCAGTCACTTCACAAATATCCTGCTGTACATTTTTTCAGGCCAAAAATGGTGATGTGATATTGTGGTGATCGATTGGCTGCTGCATAAAGCTTGTGTAAATCTTGTGTGTGTTTACAGAGACCTCTGAACTGGAACCGCCCAGTTGGTCTTTTTTTTTGTCCAACTTCACACCCTCATGTCCTGAGTAGCACTCCGTACCACCCACTATCACATTTTCTTTCTCACTAGTCACTTTTCCATCCAATATAAACGCAAATCTTTAACAATGCTTGCTAAATGTGGGAAAAACAGAAGTGTGTACTGTCAGGTTTTCCAATAACCCTTTAGGTGCTGAGCCTATTTTGGCTGTTTTTTATTGCTTGTGAATTTATTTGTCCTCCTGTGACCTGTCAGTGGATTGTTGTCCACGGTGGCGGACATGAGTCTCAGACCTCTAAATTAAACATCATTTGGAGAATCTATGCCAATCCTCCTTTTCCTTTCAGAGTTCATCCTAGGCATTGTTTTCATGCCCCAGTTGTGGAGTTTTGGCTAAAATAACACATGCACTGTCTGTTCAAATTTGGGGGAATTTCATATTCCTCATTTTATGGAACTAATAGCAGTAAGTCAATGATTTTTTTGTAAGTATTATGTTTCTGTTCCCAAAAAAACAAGTTTTTCTTTAATATCATATGTGTGACTTCAATTTAATAAGCTTTTTTAAAATACTCAGTAATTTTAACCTTTTGAAAATACAAAATATATTCAGTGTCCTTCATGGTGGACATTGTTTAAAATAATTTCCATAGATCTATAATCCAAATGTATGGCCTTCATGTACGTTTGTTTTTTTTAATCCATTTGAAAATGAATTCAGTATCAAACACGTCCCAATGTCCACTACAAGGGACATTTGATTAACAAAAAATATAATAATAATGTGTTGGATAAAATACATATTGCAACATGATCCTTTCAACCATAATACTAAATTATCATTAAAAAAAATCCAAAAAGCAAAACCTTTTTTTTCCTCTGGGACCCAGAGGGATATATCTACCAAATAAATATTTAAATTGCCCGTGCTTGGTATCTTTTAATTTATTTTTTTCAGCACAACTTCATCTATATGATGAGATGGTTATTGTTCCACTATGACCTGTTTCTTTAACAAATTGGGCCAAAAAATAACCAAAACTCATCAAGTAGAGTAATATCAGCTTATTGGACCACTTTTACTTGTATATATGGGCAGACTGGACTGTGGGTCAGAATGACACAACAGTCAAATTGAGTGTAAATCATAGTCCCAGTAAGTTTCACCACAGAATCTGAGAATGATTTAGTTCTGTCTCAGATCAATTAGTAGCAGATGGAAACAAGACCAGACAGGTGGTCTTGTGGTGGACTTTACAGCCTTTGATCTGACCCAAATGGAACAGTATTAACCCTTTGATCCGACCCAAATGGAAAAATATTAACTCTTTTATGTGACCCAAATGGAACAGTATTAACCTTTTGTGGAGTCCCAGAGCCTATAAAGGTGCTGCAGATGACAGTCTCCCCCCCCCAAAAAAAAAAAAAAAGGTTGCAGTAGTCAAGGCCAGGATGTGACCAGGCTGTGGGATAGGGCTGATGTGACTAGGGTTAGGGGTAGTGCTGATGTGACTAGGGTTATGGGTAGGGCTGATGTGACCAGGCTGTGGGTTAGGGGTAGGGCTGATGTGACCGGGTTAGGATTAGGGCTGATGTGACCAGGCTGTGGGTTAGGGCAGATGTGACTAGGGTTAGTATTAGGGCTGATGTGACCAGGCTGTGGGTTAGGGCAGATGTGACTAGGGTTAGGGGTAGTGCTGATGTGACCAGGCTGTAGGTTAGGGGTTCGGGCTGATGTAACCGGGTTATGGGGTTCGGACTGATGTGACCAGGCTGTGGAGCAGAATTACGATATTGTTTGGTTAGAGGGATGGACGGAGATGGAAGATATTGCTTTGGTGAAAATGGGTGATACTGTTTATGTGGTTTTGGAAGTTTATGGAAATTTGGAGTGTTCTGTTAAAGATGACACCCAGACTCTTGACCTGGGGGGAGGCGGATCTACCCAGAATCACTTCAAAAAGTCCCATCATGGTTCCCTTGTCTACTGTCTCCACTGTTTATGTTTTATTGTATGTGCTCCATTCTCTTCTGTATTCCTGGAATCAGGCTGTTACTGTAGCTCTTCTGCTGTCAGAAGGAAGACATTTACTGTAAAGGCTTCTTTAGAGTTCTGTGTCGACTCTGCCGCAGACTGCCGCCATCGGTTGTAATTTATACCTCTGCGATGAGGTCAATGTGCCACAGAGTAATTCACCGCCCCCGTGCTAGAGGGCACTGAGTTGCAAAACCGCATGAAGTTGTTAATGGGAGTGTTTATCTGCCAGTCCATGTAGAAACAAAAATCATTCAACAATGCAGAGAGAACATTAGATATCAATAGGTATTGAGCAGCACATGACTGTGCTACAAATGTTAGCCTCTTTGAGTCTTTAGAAGTGCCCAGTGGTCGACAACAAAAACGGTAGGAAAGCAAAGCAGCAGAACTGCTTGTACAGCTCATGTAGAGGACCAATCACAGCCCTTTTTTCTCCATCACTTTTCATTGCAGTGTGTGTTGGTGTGACGAAAAATATATCTCAAATTAGAAAATTTGGGAGGTGCACGTTGGTCGACGCAGACGCTCTGCGTAAGGGTTGTGTGTAGCAGAGCCTCTGTGTCGTGACACAGACACTTACGCAGAGCTATAAATTGGTCTTTAATGATGAATAAAATCTATTTATCTATCGGAGATGACAAGTGAAGTCATTCCATAAACATTAAAGTAAATCTGCTGTAGTTTTACACATATATTCATTATTCTTCTATATTCTTCCTCTATCTATTAAATTAAACTGTCGTGGTTTCCTGCTGTGTCCGCACATACACACCATGTTTCACCTGGAAAAACTCGACGTCTTCTCTTATCATAACGTCTGTCAACATTTTTTTTTTTTTTTTTTAATTTGCTGACTAGCTGTGGCAAAAGGTCTTTCTGTTGCACTTTTATGTAATAAAACATTTGTGCCACCTGGACCTGGGTCTGTGTGGGACCAGCTGGACCTGAGTCTATTTGGGACCAACTGGACCTGGGTCCACATGGGACCAACTGCAGCTGGACCTTTAATGAAAACATTGTAAATATATCATCAGTAAATCTGGTTTTGGACACAGTTGGTTTTCGTGCAGGAACATGGAAAATACTTGATTGAACATGTCAGGTTTCCATTGAATGCTTGTTTGTGTCCAGACCTGGACTGGAAACCTGACATTTGAACATGTCAAACATCTGGTCCTAACACTTGTGGTGAGCCGCTCAGTGCTCAGGTCCAGTAAATACCATCAGCTGACAGTCATTTAAAGTGTGCAAAGCCCCTTTTGTGTTTGTTGGAAGAGTTTATGAACGTGAACAGAAGGAAACATGTGGTTGGATGTCTGAGAAGATTTCTGAATCAGCATCAGAATGTACTGCCGAGTGCTTTCACAAGAGGATTTAAAGCTTATTATATGCACCTCCGGTGATTTTTCAGGTGTTTGAAGGAAAATAACCCTGGAATGGTTAAGGGATAACCCATAAAGACCCACTGCTACGTCTGTGATAGTCACCAAATGTTTTTTTTCCTCTAAACTTAACCTTTCTGAAGTGATTTATACCCATTAATTGTAATGTTATCTTCTGTTTTGCTTTTTTTGGTGAAAAACTGTTATTTCCCTGTATTTAATTCACTGATCGTGTAGCTGTTCATGAAGACTCAGATTAAAAGTGAGGGTTATTAATAGTGATGTCCCGATTATTAATAATTATTTTATTTATTACTTGAACGTTAAAGTGCTCTTTTTAAGAGTTAAATGTTGGGATAATATGAATAAAATATAAAATAAGGGACATCTTGGATCCGTTTCCTCATTCTTTATTGTTTTTTAAAATGTACATGAGAAGTATCAGATCGGGACTCTGTATCGGTTCCAAATGAAGTGACTGGGACTCGTTGGCCAAAAAACCTGATCGGGACATCCCTAGTTATTAAAACAAAAACAGAGAAACCTGAAGAAAAAGTTACTTATAAAGCAAAATCTATTAACTTGACATAAACAGAGTTCCTCCACCCACTGTCAACTCCATAGGTTTTTAGTGTTGAAACAATGTTGTAGAAGATGACCGTGTTTCCACGGTAACTACGGAACCTCTAAACATTCAAATATGGTCATATCTGATGACCATGAAAAGTTGAAAAACTCCATTTTACTCCAATTATTTGCATATTGATAGGATTAATGGATCAACAGGTATTAAACTGTGTTTCAGTAGATGCTTTGTGTCACCAGTGTCTGCGTGGGTCTTTATGGGTTAAAACGTGAAGGGGGGAAAAAAAGGGGGAAAAAACAAATTTTTGGTGAAAACATCAGAGTTTTTATTTGTGGTCCACATGCCCAAGGCCTATTACACATAGCTAACATGTTCCTTCTGCTTCCCATCCTGGTTTTCGGTCAGGAGTATGGTGTCCAACACAAACCCACTGGGGGAGGGTCCCAGGGATTGTCCCAGGCCCTGTCGGCTCCTGGGTGGACTCTGGTAGCCCACCGCTCCAATGCCATTCCTCATGCCCTGTTTCATGAACAGTTTAGAGTTTTCTGCCACCGAAGAACTAAAGGAAATCCGTGTAAGAGTTCGATCAGTGGTGGAAGGTCTGGCCTGCCTCCCCGGTCCAGGACTATCGTAGGTCTTATATTTACATGTGATATAACGTGTAAACGCGCCCCTGAAAGTCTTGTTGAACAGGGTGTAGACTAGCGGGTTGATTCCAGATGAGACGTAACCCACCCACACAAAGATCTCCATGAGGCGTGCGATTACATTAACGTCACAGCTGGTGCAGAGCACAGAGGTGATGTTGGTGATAAAAAACGGACACCACATAATGACAAACAAGAGGAAAACGATACCCAACACCTTGGAGGCACGCTGCTCGTTGCTCAGAGTCTGCATCGACTTCTTGCCCATTGTAGACATCCTTCGGAAGGGCATGTCATCTCCTGGGCGGGAGTTGGTTGGGCCCACGTTAAGTCTTTCCTGCATCCTGGGAAGTTTGTCATCATCCAACGTTTGCTGGGTTTGAGGTGGTGTGGCAGAATGCTCCCGCTGGAAAACAGTGGAAACGGTGGGATAACTGAACCGCTGAGTCACCTTGGACTTGAGTAGATAAACTTTTTTGCGCAGCACTTGGACGGTCAGTAGGTAGATGACCATCATGATGGTCAGCGGGATAAAAAATGCAGCCATGGAGCCAAACATGATGAAGTCCCGGAAGGTGTCGGTCTTCAGCAGGCACGTGTGGTTACTGTTGAAGGTGACATTGTTGGGATGATGGGAGTTCTTAAGTCCTTTAATTGGGATCGGGATCGCGATACCTGCAAAAGAACAAAGCACAGTTTTATACTCGCAGGTGGTATAAATACTGACATCCTATACTGAAGTAGAAGTACAGCTACTGCTGTGAAAAAAATACTTGCGTAAAATTAGGTCTGTCAAAATTAATGCATTAGCATTAGGGGTAATTTTGGAGATAGTGCCCAGGATCCATGAGTGCTTGTGTCAAGCTATCCGGAATAACGCGGAAACTCCGCTCCTGTAAGCCCGCGGCAGAAAACACTTCGCATGTAGAGCTGGAGGGGTGTCACGGTTCAAATGGCATTAGGTTGAA
>JAPTYR010000019.1:40373656-40386269 GCA_029814505.1 Siphamia roseigaster | reverse complement strand
GCATGTGAACAGATTCTGTACATTTGCAATAAGGATTCCTGTACATTTATTATGGCTGCCAGAGTAACCTGAAGGTCCGAAGCATGCATGTAATCCGACATGTTTGTTTACTGCGTGACAAACGCCTACTCGACGTGAGCAGAACAGCAGATCTGAGCCAGTTTAGGCGGAGACGCTACACCGGAGCGTATTCAAGTTTTCCACTTTCCTGGGTGGTTTGAGATTTTTGCATCTTCAAGCCCCAAAAATGCCGTCACCATATAAACAAAAGGCACTTCCGACAAAATATTTTATCATCTTTACTCACAAGCGTCTTCGTGTAAACTGGCCTAAATCATTGTTTGACCGCACATTGAGATCCAATAACTCAGGACACATTTGAAGACGCTCTGAAATTCATACAACCAGTTAGAACTGTGAGTACAAATGTGTCCTGGGATCCAATGATGGAGTGCTTTCTCCACTGGCATCCCAGAATATCAGTGCCATCACATTAAAGTATTTTAAAGGTGCAGGAAAATATTGAAGAGCATAAAGCTGTGTTAGAAGGGTTCTATCTCTAGTTCTAGAGCAGGGGTGTCAAACTCACTGTAGTTCAGGGGCCACATTGTCCCATTATGATCTGAAGTGGGTCAGATCAGTTAAATAATGACCTATAAATAATTCCAACTCCAAATATTTCAGTTTTAAAGTGAAAAATGTAAAATTACGCTAAGCTTGCATGATATCGGAAAAAACGGACTTTTATTGATTTAAAAAAAAAATGTTTTTACCCTGCTATATTTATTGCATTATGAAAAAAATACTCAGGATATAATAGCTGTGTGGTGCTGATGTAAATGGTCAAATAAATTACTCGTTTCCTCTTTTTGTGGCAACAATTCCAAAGCACTATCGACCCTGAACATGTGTTTCAGTATCCTCTTATAGCCAAAGTAATTCCAAATAACTGATGTTGCTTTTCTTTTTGGCACGAAGTCTTGATTGACTGTGATTTTCTTTTGTTCATTGCTCATTTTTCAATGTTGTTAGCAGCGACTCACTCTAAACTGATTAAGAAAGATTGTGATTGATGGATTGCTACATGCAGTGTGTGTCCGGTACCCCTGAAATTACATGAGGGCACTTAGTTCATTTGTGTCCTACATTGTAGGACCTGCAATGCAACTATTGCACACATGTACATTGCGATGTTGATGCTCAAGTGATACAATGTGCAGCTCTAAATTACACTAAGAAAATATTTCCTGTTGAAAACTATCCTTTAAAGCAGCGTATGTTTGTCACAAATTTTTTTATCAGATCTGTAAAACTGTAGTGATAGCTTAAGTATCACAAATCCAGTAGTCTTTCAGTGATTACGCACCTGAATCACTTCCCTCACAATGAACAACTTCAACATCGACTCCATCAGAAGCAATTTGTTTACACACCAAACCGAGACCAAACCATCACTCTGGACTTTTCGTAATTCCATGCAGTCGCAGCAGGAGGAAGCAATGGAGCTATTTCCATGTTTGTTGCTGCTGCAGCCATACTCTGGCCGCGTGGAATTCGCATTCCCACAATGCACTTCACAACAAAGTTTCCAAAAAGGCCCGAGTAACATATTGGTTTGATACATAAACAAGTAGTTTGCTTGTGATGGAGTCAGTTTCAACATTGTTCAAAGAGATTCAGGTGAATAATCGTAGAAAGCCTCACGGATTCATGATACTTAGGCTATCACTCAGGTTTTACAGATTTGATGAAAAATTGGTAATGAACGTTATACGCTGCTTTAAAAAAATGTGAATAATATGAACAAATATGAAAAAAACGAAATGTATTAAGAAAAATAAGTCAAATTTTAACAACATATACACTACAACTTACTGTGGATATACAAAATATTTATGAACATACAGAATATTATTAAAATTGCCCTTCTTAAGACATTTTAGGTTTTTCGTATTTAAGGTCATTCACTGTTTTATGAAGGGATAGTTTGTAAATGCAAACATTGTTGTAATTTTAGTATTTTAGTGGTCTGACCCACTTGAGATCAAATTGAGCTGAATGTTTAACCTGAACTAAAATGATACTTTTTTTTAATATCCTAAGTTTAATTTTTGCATTTCACATATTCACTCCACTGGCTGGACCGGGGCCTTTGGCAGGCCAGTTTTGGCCCCTGGGCCGTATGTTTGGTACCTGTGGTCTAAAGTGTTACAGAATAACACCCCAACACTTTTGTTCTGTTGAAGTTTATGAAAAAAAAATAATAATAATAACATAATTTAGACAACTAACGCTTGATTCAACATTAAATGGATGTCAATGCAAGAAAATTACCTTAAATTAATAAATGGAATGGTCAGCATTTAAGGTGTGATGATCTCTTCACAGCATCCCCTTATACGCTGAGTAATAGGCAAGAAAACAGACCACATTAAAGGTTGCCGGCACTTTTTCAGGGATGCAGAGAATTGAGTTTGTGAAGACAACAAATCTGTAATTAATAAAATTGAAATGATAGCTTGTACTATGCTTGAGGCTGTAGATGAGTTTATTTGGGGAGTGGGGAAGTGAGATCTGATGTCAAGTGATGACTGAAAATACATGAGGAGATGGAGGTCTGAATATAGTCTGTTTTCCTCTTCAAAAACCTCCACCTGTATTCAGCTCTAGTGCTGGACGCGCAACAACATGTTAAATTGTACATAACACAATTAAACATTGACAGGAACAGCTGTGCTCAGAGATTAGCACAAACCTAATAGATGCATCTGTCATAGAACAGTAAGGATAAGTGAAGGGTGTATCCCAGAAATCAACTCAATCCTCTGCTGTATATTAACGCAAAGAAATGATACAATGTAAAAAAAAAAAAATAAATAAAATAAAAATACTAACTTCATTTTGGGTGATTGATATTAACCAAATTTGAGCTTGAGTGACCAACTATATTAATGATGTCCAAAAAATAGAAGCGCCCACATTTGGACAAGTGATTATATTCATTGAACCCCCAAACTCAATAGGGTTCTTCCCCTAGGAGTCACCTACATTGGTGCGAAAGGAGGATAGTTATTACATTCACACAAAGGATATCTGGCCTGAATAATGTCAGAAAGGTATTTACTGAACAGTGTTTGAAAATCTGTGAGATATTTGTTGAATGATCGGTATGAACAAAGTTTGAACTTGATTGGTCTACTATTTCTGTAATAATGTCCAAAAATACATTTAATTTTTCAATGGACCCTCCAACCATTAGAAGTGATATTAACTCAATTTGAGCTACATCAACCTGATGGTAGCAGAATAATGGTCAGAGAACCAATTTATCCCCACAGAACTCCACGTCGTGACTGAAAACGACACCATCTCTTTTCGCTACCGTCCGGATGGTAGCGAAAAAAAATGTACATTTGTAAGATGATTTATATGAAATTAATTTGATCTCAGTTGGCCTATTATTGCTTGATGTATGTCCAAAAAACTAATTTTCCAATAATGCGCCCCCCATTTTGATGACTTCTAATAATCTGTAGCTACTTTTATACAGAGATCCCATAAAAAAGGTGAGATGGTGAATCCACCTTTTTTTCACCATTGACCAGTTTACACAGCCAAGCCAAAGGTCCTGCATTCCAGAATCAAAGGGGCATGTCGGGAATACCCCAGGCATTATGGTGTTGGCTCTCAAAACAACAATGGATTGCGATCATCTTCTTAGCTAACCTCTCCAGCATGACATACAATACATCATCAAAAAAACCATCACACCTTAGTTGGGGGGAAAAAGAAGTGTTCCTTTTACGTACTTAGCATTCCGGAATCATGATTCCACCTTTATCACAGCTCTGTTACCACCTCCACAGCCAGGACAGAGGTGGGATCAAATGACCCCACCATTTTGTTTACACAGACGTCAATACGCTACACAAACAAAGGACAGATACTTGATCAAAGTGTTACTAACAGCAGTTTAAAAAGCTATAACGGGGAAATGGGGAACGGAAGACATCCCTACACAGGACCAATGGGTTCGCATAGTCGGAAGAAATCCACGTAATGGAAAAAATGACACACCGCCTACGTCTGCAGGAATGCCAATTTGAAGAGAAATGGATGAAATGGACAATATTTATGACCGAACAGCGACATAACAGAAACCATGATTAAACAAATGGAATTAGAAATAAGACACATTGCAGAATAATGACTCCCATATGTTTATCTGTTTATGTATGTTTGTATATTGACTTGAAGTTTTGTATTGTATGTCTATGAAGAAAAAATAATAAAAACCTAAGTGATAAAAAAAAAAAAAACTGTGTTGTTATGTCTTTTTACAGTGTTAAATCTGTTTTTTACAGTGTTGTTGGTCTGAACTTTGACTTCCTGGCTCTAAATCTCACCGGTTTCGTCGCCTACAGTGTTTTTAACATCGGCCTGTTCTGGGTTCCTTTTATTAAGGTAAAGTTTAAATGATGTTAATGTAAAGTTTAAATGATATTAAGGTAAAGTTTTAAATAATATTAAGCTCAAGTTTAACACCAGAATACAGAGTGAAATTCTTTAACTCTACGGGAGTTAACTCTTCCTTGTTTAACTCTACAGGAGTTGTACCTGCAGAAGAACCCTAAAGGAATAAACCCTGTCAGTGTTAATGATGTGTTCTTCAGTGTCCACGCTGTTCTACTCTGTCTGATCAATATCATCCAGGCAGTGGTCTATGAGGTAAGGCTTAAGGTACTAGTGTTAGTGGGTTAAGGTACTAGTGTTAGTGGGTTAAGGTACTAGTGTTAGTGGGTGAGGGTTTTAGAAAGAGGGTTTAAGACATAACGGATTTTCCAGTAAAAGAAAGGCAACACAGTTTTTACATTGGTTAGTAGTCCAAGCTAGCATCCACATTCAGACTGGTTTACAGACTTTTCAATGTTGACACCTGTAGCACCCTGCTAGTACCCTGCTTAGGGTTCTAGCAGTAGTGGGTTAGGGTACTAGTGTTAGTGGGTGAGGATACTATTGTTAGTGGGTTCGGGTACTAACATTAGTGGGTTAGGGTACTAGCGTTAGTGGGTTAGGGTACTAGCGTTAGTAGGTGAGGGTTTTGGTTGGGGTCCTAGCATTAGTAGGTTAGGGTACTAATATTAGTGGGTTAGAGTACTAATGTTAGTGGGTTGGGGTGTATTGATGTTGTCTTTTCTGTGTTTTCTTTCAGAGGGGGGGTCAGAGGGTGTCCTGGTCAGCCTGGGTCTTCCTGGTGGGGGGTTGGTCTTTCGCTCTGGTCAGTCTGTGTTTGGCTTTAACTAAACAGATCAGCTGGTTGGATTGTCTATACCATTTCTCCTACATTAAACTGGGAGTGACTCTGATCAAATATCTGCCTCAGGTGAGAACCAGACCCCAACCCTGACTCAGAACCCTAACCCTAACCCTGACCAAGACCACAACCCTGACAAAGACCAAGACGCTAGAACCATAACTAAGACCCTGCCTGACCAAGAAGGCAGAGTATAGGAAACATCTTACTGGACTGAAACTGAGGCTATATATGGTGTGTTTACAGGCATATATTTGTTGTGTTTACAGGCGTATATGTTGTTTACAGGTGTATATGTGTTAACAAGCATATATGTTGTGTTTACAGGCGTATATGTTGTGTTTACAGGCGTATATGTTGTGTTTACAGGCGTATATGTTGTGTTTACAGGTGTATATGTTGTGTTTACAGGCGTACATGTTGTTTACAGGTGTATATGTGTTAACAAGCATATATGTTGTGTTTTCAGGCATATATATGTCATGTTTACAGGCGTATATGTTGTGTTTACAGGTGTATATGTGTTAACAAGCATATATGTTGTGTTTACAGGCGTATATGTTGCGTTTTCAGGCATATATGTTGCATTTTCAGGTTTATTTCTTGTTTTTACAGGTGTATATGTTATGTTTTCAGGCATATATGTATCTTGTGTTTGCAGATGTATATGTTGTTTTTAAAGGCATATATGTGATGTTTACAGGTGGATATATTGTATTTTCTGGCGTATGTGTTGTGTTTTCAGGCGTATATGTTGTGTTTTCAGGTGTCTATGTCTAGTTTACAGGCGTATATGTTATGTTTTCAGGTGTGTATATGTCATGCATTTACAGGTGTATATGTTTTTAAAGGTGTATATTTTGTGTTTACAGGCAGATACGTTTTTACAGGCGTATATGTTGTGTTTTTAGGCATACATGTTATGTTTACAGGCCTATATGGTGTGTTTACAGGCGTATATGTTGTGTTTTAAAGCATATATGTCACGTTTACAGGCGTATATGTTGCGTTTTCAGGCATACATGTTGCATTTTCAGGTTTATATGTTGTTTTTACAGGTTATGTTTTCAGGCATATATGTAAATTGTGTTTGCAGATGTATATGTTGTTTTTAAAGGCATATATGTTGTATTTACAGGTGGATATATTGTTTTTACAGGTGGATATATTGTATTTTCAGGCATATATGTTATGTTTTCAGGCGTATACGTTGTGTTTTCAGGCGTATATGTTATGTTTTCGGGTGCATATATCTTGCATTTGCAGGTGTATATGTTTTTAAAGGTGTATATTTGGTGTTTACAGGCGTATATGTTTTTCCAGGCATATATGTTGGGTTTTTAGGCATACATGTTATGTTTTAGGTGTATATGTTGTGTTTGCAGGCATATATGTTGTTTTACAGGTGTATATGTTGTATTTTCAGGTTTATATGTTGCATTTTCAGGTGTATGTGTTGCGTTTTTAGGCGTATATGTTGCCTTTTCAGGTGGATATATTGTTTTTACAGGCAGATATAGTGTTTTCAGGGATATATGTTATGTTTTCAGGCATGTAGGTTGCGTTTTCAGGCGTATATGTTGTGTTCTCAGGAGTACATGTTGCGTTTTCAGGAGGACATGTTGCATTTTCAGGAGTACATGTTGCGTTTTCAGGAGTACATGTTGCGTTTTCAGAAGTACGTGTTGCGTTTTCAGAAGTACGTGTTGCGTTTTCAAGAGTACGTATTGTGTTTTCAGGTGGATATATTGTATTTACTGGGGGATATATGTAATGTTTTCAGGAATATATGTTACGTTTTCAGGAGTACATGTTGCGTTTTCAGGAGTACATGTTGTGTTTTCAGGAGTACATGTTGCGTTTTCAGGTGTATAGGTTGTGTTTTCAGGTGTATAGGTTGTGTTTTCAGGTGTATAGGTTGTGTTTTCAGGTGTATAGGTTGTGTTTTTAGGTGTATAGGTTGTGTTTTCAGGTGTATAGGTTGTGTTTTCAGGTGTATAGGTTGTGTTTTTAGGAGTATATGTTGTGTTTACAGGCATATATGTTGTGGTTGCAGGCATATATGTTCTTTTTTACAGGCGTATATGCTGTATTTTCACGTTTATATGTTCCATCTTCAGGAGTACATGTTGCGGTTTCAGGAGTACATGTTGTGTTTACAGGCGAATATGTTGTGTTTACTGGTGAATATGTTGTGTTTACTGGTGAATATGTTGTGTTTACTGGCGGATATGTTGTGTTTACAGGCAGATATGTTGTGTTTGCACACATATATGTTGTGATTTTAAGGCATATATGTTTGGATTTCAGGCATATATGTTGTTTTTACAGGCGTATATGAACTACAGGAGGCAGAGCACCAGTGGGTGGAGCATAGGGAATGTTCTACTGGACTTCAGTGGTGGAACCCTCAGTATTCTACAGATGGTGCTAGACTCCTACAATAACGGTATAAAAACACATTTTTTGTTTTGTTTTTTCCTGCTGTTTTTCAGGAACAGGATGGAAAATGATCATCTATTTTGTTTTTCATTGTGTTAATTTTATTCACTGTTATTTTTTTTTTTAAAAATGTATTATTATGTGATCGTTAAATTCAGCTGATTTTGTATACAAGTAGAAATATTAAAATAAATTATGGTCTTTCCTCAATAATCTCTAAAAATCCATGTACTCTTTTGAACACTGCAGTATACAGATGGATAATAATAATAATAATAATAATAATAATAGTGAATGTACACTGTATATTATGTAGTCCATTGTAAATGTTTAGTTTTTAATGTAACATAGTTTGATCTAAAGCCCTGTACACCCATCTGTTTTGTTCTCAGTAAATACAGTGTCCGTGTTCTCTGGGTTGTCCATCCACAGATCAGTGGTTCCTGGTTTTCGGGGATCCTACAAAGTTCGGTCTGGGTTTGTTCTCAGTGGTGTTTGATGTTCTCTTCATGGTTCAACATTATTGTCTGTATAAAGCTCGGCCCACTTATGAACCTATTCCAGTACAACAAGACTAACTGGAACTGTGGATGCAAAACAACAAGGGGGTGGAGGTACACAGCAAACACAGACAAAAAGGAAAGGGGGTGGAGTTCCACTGCAGAAACACTGCAGAAGGGAAGGGGGCAGAGCTCCATGGCAGAAACATCGCAGAAGGGAAGGAGGCGGAGGTCCACTACAGAAACATGAATAAAAGGACGGTCCATAAACCAACACCTGCTGGTCCTCATTAAACTGGTGTCCGCTGATCTGGAATCACACTCTTGCTCAGGATAATAATAATGATGATTGGAAATGATCTATAAATGTTTTTATTGTGCGGCTACATGTGGATTGCGTGTGTGTGTGTGTGTGTGTGCGCGCGCGCGCGCGTGTGCGTGTGTGTGTGTGTGTGTGCGTGCGCGTCTGTCTGTCTCTACTGTTGGTCATGGGGTTTTTCATCTTCAGAGTGAATTTGTTGGTTTGGGATAAACTTCATTACAATGAATGGAAAAAAAGCTCATTTTATGTCAGACTTCTTTATAGAATGAGATTATTTGTTTTTGTGTCAATACTCTGAAACAGTCAAAACAAATAAACATTCCATGAACAACATAAAGAAACCTGAATAATTATTGTGTTTGTCAAATGTTTGTCTAAAGTTAATTCATTTATGACTGGAAGCACTGCTTCAGTTTGTATGAAACACTCCACGAGAAACTTTATAAGGTTAACCCATTAACCCTAACCCCCATAGTGTTAGGGTTCAAGATGGCAGTATCCAGAAAACAACACTCATTTTAACTCAACTTTTCTGGATAACTATTTGGTTGTAATATGCAATTTGCAAAAATATAGATAATTTTTAATCTCCTTTTAATGCTTTAAATGTTTGGATTTGTATAAAAGTTGTAAGTGTTTCCCTGTTGGCAGTTTTTCGTGCTAAAAAGATTTTTTATTCTAAAAGTTCCTTGTGTGACCCCCTGTCCGCCAGGGGCGCTGTTGTTTAGTTAGATTTACGGATGACACCCGTCACTAAGACTTTGGCTCCGCCCACTCCACAGCCTTTCCGGTTTGAGCGCCATTAAAGCTAGCAGGTTAGTTTCCTATGTTCTTCTCTTTCAATTTAAATCTAGGTATAATCTTCGCCATCTTTTTCATCTTAACTATTATATTTCACCAACACCGTTGAGTGAACGTTACCAAGCCGCACTGTTGAGTATTTTATGTCAAAACCATAGGAAACCGTGTCAAATGCCTTCCAGTGTGTTCGACCCATTCAGCTGCAGTACTACGGCTAAGTGTTAGCATCTATGCTAACCTCTGTTAAAGCTATCCCGAACCAAACTTGGCAGAGTTAAAGCTATCCTAAACCGAACTATGTAGTTAAAGATAACCCGAATCAAACTATAGACAGGAGTGGCCAACCCTAGGGCCACAATCCTGCATGATTTATGCGTTTCCCTCTACCAGCACAGCCTGATGGTTTTTATCAGGCTTTTGTAGAACTTGATGATAACATGATTATTTGAGTCTGGTGTGTTGGAAGAGGAATCCTTCTAAAACATGTAGGATTGTGGTTCTCCAGGACCAGGGTTGTCCCCCCTTGCTATAGACGGAGCTAAAGCTAATCTTAACACCGCCTATCGTCAGTCTTATACCAGTGTTTTCGTACATGTGTGGTGCCACAGAACTGTGATTAAACTGTTCGTAGAAGCAGCAGGTCTACAGATTTATACTGTGAGAACAGAACTGATCACGACTGAGTCACTTTACGCAACTATTACATTATTCAATAGTTTAGGCTGGATTGAACAGTAGTTCAAAGATTGAGAGGATTTATTAGTTGTAATGATAGTTTGGTGAGTTTCTCAGTTAATCTAGTTACTCTTTGATTCTTACATGTGAACAGGCACTGGTCTTGACTTCCTGGTCACTAAAGTGACCCGGTGGTTAGGACTGGATACTGCGCATATCTGATTGTCAATTATAGCTGTAAATGATGTTACATGTCTCCTGTTCTTTTGTAGATATGCCTATTCGCTACCAGATGGCCGTTGGCCTTAATAAAGGCCATTCAGTGACTAAAAATGTAACTGCTCCTAAACACAGCCGCCGTCGTGGGGTGAGTGACTGTCCACTGAAGTGATGTTTATCCATTGAATATTGTTTTAGTTTAAAGTGGTGATTGAATTCTCTGCTGTCTGTTGAGTTAATCATGTAAATGTCTGTCGAGTTTATACATTGTAAATGTCTGTAGAGTTATTAGTATAGTAATGTCAATGTCTTTTCTTCCTTGGTAGCGTCTGACCAAACACAGTAAGTTTGTTCGGGACATGATCCGTGAGGTTTGTGGTTTTGCTCCGTATGAGAGGAGAGCTATGGAACTGCTGAAGGTTTCCAAGGACAAGAGAGCCCTTAAGTTCATCAAGAAGAGGGTGAGTGTGGGTTCCTTCACAACATGTGTGTGGAACCTGTACACCAGGGGTGTCAAACTCCAGTCCTCGAGGGCTAGTGTCCTGCATGTTTTAGATATTTCCTCCTTCAATCGCACCTGGAAGCGATTACATCATCATAATTCTGATCTGACCTGATCATTAATTGAACCAGTTGTTCTGGAAGAGGGAAATATCTGAAACATGCAGGACATTGAGGACTGGAGTTTGGAACATGTGCTTGACACACACACCCACGGCTTCGTGTAATGAGGATGTGACCTGTAGGGAACCTGGGTTCTACAGTAGTGGAACAAAGTTTCACATAATCTCAAATATAAAGTATGTGGATAAGAAAATAAATGAATATATGGAAGTCTTACTTTTTGCATCAATGACAAAAGGATTCGTCTTGTTTATTGTTCCATTGAAGAAAAAAAATAACCAAAGTAAATTGACAGTTTGTACATGTCCTGCCCTGGATGTGTTTCATTATCTACTGGAACATCCATTTTGAACTTGAACAGAAGTGAGTGCATGCACAAGTGACTTCAGAGTGATTCCAGGTGCATGGGGTGTCCACAAGTGTAGAAGTGGAGGTTGTGATACTGGGCACAGCTGAGTTTGAGTCTGTTATAGAAGTACTGACATAAAAATTGTGTGGTCAATTATTGTTTAACATTTAAAGGACAGTTATATTAATACTGCTATTTAGGGACTGAAGTTAAGGTTTCAAAATTAAACGCACTGTTAAACGCTCACTGTTCACTCAACTGCACTCACTGTGCAGTTCAATGACTGCATTTGGACAAGGAACTATTCATCTATATGATGCTTGAACGTTTTTTTTAGCCTCTTCTCAGTTTTTGGAAAAAATGGACAATGTTTGTACACCACCAAAACTGTAACATTCATCACATGGTGTTCCCAACTAAATAAATTTTTTCATCCCCTAGTAGTTGAAGAATCTTAAAAACTGGATAAAATGCTCTTCTGTTGATGATAGATTGCTTCAAAACAAAACACTCACCTTTTTTTTAAGCAAAAGTGGTGTTTATTGCCATTTGAAAATTGGACACCGTGAGTGTGGAAAAATATGCAGTACACTGAAAAGCAGTACACTGTCCATCAAATGCTTACTGGGGTGTCTTCTCCATCAGTATCGGTTTATATTATCAGCCGTGAATTCAATCTTTCTTGTTTGAGTGAACATGTCAGTCGTGAGGAGTAAAAATGATAGCTTTGCTGCTTAAAGCTGCAGTACTGGAAAAAGAATCCAACTGCCAGGATAACCCAGGAGCAAATGGCTTAGTTACATCTTACATCAACATCCTCCATCCTCACAATAACCACCCTCAGGATATAATTCCCCAGCACCAAGCGTCGCTGGCATATAAATGATGGAAAACCGGGTTCGGTAAAGCAACTCTTTCAACCACCACAGTATACAGTACTTTTCTCAATGTGCTGCATCACACTGGTGTGTTGACAGGCAAGACAAGATGTTACAGCTTTGACAGGTCGTATTCCAGATGCTCACCCACACCTTGTGAATGCTTTGATCAATCGGCGCTTAAGGGCAACAGGGACAGAACTGAGAACCTGAACATCACACTCATCAGTACAGTAAAAATGGGAAACTGGAGTGGAGTACTTACACAGACTTGGGATGTTAGCTTCATGTTAGCTTCAGAGCATTAACGCCTAAATCATAAAGAAATGTACATGGACATGTTGAATCTCAGAGATGGTAAAAGTTAGCCTGGGAGTACCCATGCTGCCTTGCGCGTTCGTTTCGAACTGCCGGACAGCCTGGAGAGGATAGTCAAAATCCTCGCATGGATCTCGGGCCCAATCACAGAACGAGGAGGGACGAAAGACG
>JAPTYR010000019.1:39686052-39696121 GCA_029814505.1 Siphamia roseigaster | reverse complement strand
CACACACACACACACACACACACACACACACACACACACACACACACACACACACACACACACACACACGTATATATTATAATGAATAAATAACAGGATAAGTAAGTGGGGGCGGCACAGCAGCAAGTGGAAGAATGAGAGAGAAAATGGAGAAACAAATGAAACCAAAAAAGTTGAGGCAGCTCACACTGGAACTGGGTATGTGTCAGTGCGGTTCAGAGAAAAAGTGTTGGATCAGTGAAAAAAAGACAAAGACACTGATCAAAGGAGGAGCTTCATAAAACCAGCCATAGAGAATCAAAGCAGGCCAAGCAGTGAGTGTCACAGCGGATTACAGACCTGGTTTCAGCGCAACAGCCCGAGTTCATCAGATGATCTGGGCTGAGGGCTGAAACCACGGCTGTGAGGCTCACCGCTCTGATTTTTTTTTTTAAAAAGGGACCTCATGGATCTGTTTAGTTGCTCTATATTTTTTAAATGTATTATAGAAGTATTAGATTGGGGCTCGGATCGTGCAGTCACTCAAAATCAAAGTCTGTTTCTGTGGCAAAAAAGCCTGATGGGGACATCTTTAAAAAGACCCCAATCTCAGCTTCAAAGAATTTTGGATTCTTTTGAATGATGGTGGAGGCTAAATTGTGACACTGGAGACACAATTGCTTTAAAACTGTTAAAATATATTTATAACTACTTTAATTAATACTACCAAGCAATGTATATCACAACTCTCCATCTGCTGGTTCTTAGAAGGAGCTTAGAAAATGCTTGAGGGTCTCCGGGAATGTCTTAGACCTGGTTTGTTTTGTGTCAGTCCCACCACTTACAGATGTCACGGCTTAGTGGAGACATTTACTTTCAAAACAATGTCTTCATCCTCAGTGATCCCGCAGGCCTTGAAGAGAAGCTGGTTGGGATTTTTATCAGCCTTATATGTTATGTTTTCAACGTTTGCTGCATGTAAGTGTGTAAGTACAAATCTATAAGAATTGTTGAGAGAAAGTTGAGGCACATACCTTCCTCTCTCTACTTTGTAATTTAGGGATTGTTTGGGGCATTACCCTTGTTTTGGAAGCATGATATTATCATGTTTCAGCTGTGAGTACATGCACTCCATACCCCCGTGGGCTATCACAACCATCAACTGAGTCCCTTTTTTCCAATGACGATGTTGGAGAATGCAAACTTCAGTTTTCATGGCTGTGATTATTTCATTTTCTGAATGTTTCCAGCTATTACGCTTCCTCACATTGCCACACGTGATATCGATCAGAGGGTCTTCTGGCTCTGCAGCCCACAATAGAAGCCAACAAAAGAGCTGCCATTGCAATAGTGTCTGTCGTTTATGGTCAACTCTGGCTAATGTTGTTCATGGAAACAGCAATAGTTGGCTTAGATGTGGTGTCACATCTCAGTCCTGAGTGAACAGAGGCAGGAAGACTAGACAAGGGAAGCTGTGGCTGGTTTCATTTTCAGAGAACCAGCTGTGAACGGGGAGGAAATGAGGTCAGGCCCCACTTAGGGAGGCACATTTTTGGAACCAACCCCCCACCCCACACATACACATCAATGACTATGACGAAGCATTATTTTCCCTTCTTTTCCATTGTTTTTCTACACGAAAATATACTTTTAACACTTTTAATTTAACTGAAAATTGCTGCTGCACTTGTCTTGTTTGTAACATGCATGTTCAAATGAAGACTGCAGTTGAGTTTTCAAAGTTGGAGGTTGGGTAGTGTTTTCTGCTCCAGATTGCTGGGGATTTCCTCTGCTCCCCTGGGGACATCCTGTTATCTGACTCGATGGGAAGACCTCATACCAGTGAATGGACCTTTTCCTCCCCCACTATTACGACATTTATTTGATGGGGTCCATTTTTCCAATGCAGACATTCACAAGGTAACATTCTTTCCATATAATGTCAACAGAAGTACAAAGATTAATCATTCTGTCATACAACCACAGCATTTGGCCGTGGGATGACTCAGGTCTGGATAAAACATTTTTTTGGAGTAAATTAAACAGCATGACAAGAAGGGTTTTAGTGGAAGTCAAGTATTCTTATAAGAATGATCATGTAGAGCAGGAAAGTGTGTAATAGCAATTCAGTCTTAACTATGATTACATTTTAGATTACATTAGATAAGACTACATTAGATTAAATTAGATTAGATAGAACCTTATTGATCCTTTTGGGCAGAGCCCTTGGGAAATGGAGGTCCCAGTAGCAGCATACACAAGAAAGAACATGCCAATAAATAAACTATAAAAATAGTTTTTAAAAAATGTATAGAAATGTCAATATCAACTACTGAAAGAAGTTACGTTATTCAGTTTTTGTCTTTATTCGTAAATAGCTATATATTGAAACATACAAGTCAGTCACTCAGTTTCAGTTGAGAAACCTAATATTTGTAATCAGCCACAGTTTGCCAATAGTGAGTTTCTAAAATATCTCATCAGTACGTGTCCAAAGCTAAGCTGTTTGAAGTTTATCATTGTTTCATAGTGAAACCAGGCATTAGTAAGAATGATTTTGCAATCATTAGTGTAACATTGAATTACACTTTTGGGATATAAAACCCCTTTCTCATACTTTAAAACTATTGGGTGTAAATGTTGTTGTTCTTGGTCTGCAGAGATAATGATATCAGTTACAAGATCATCAAAATTCAACCAACTCCTGTCATCCTCAGATGGTGTTTATTTTTAACAACACACTATTTTTGTTCTTGAATTGAACAAAGGGGAAGATGTCTGTAAACCTACACTGAAAAAAAAGTTGCTGCTGTATTTACCGTATCTATTAAGTTAGATCCTCCCAGTCCTACAGTGATGTATATGTTACAGAGAGAAACATGTTTTTTATCCTTAACTGATGCAGTGTGTAGCTTCTCATTACGTAAACAACCATCAGTTTAATAGAGAGCATAAAGACTGGAAAACATCAGTAAACAGTGATTCAGGAGCATGAGCCATCATTTTCACACAGATTGGCCACCGTTCAGTCCAGACCTGAACCACATGGACTTTATACAGGGGTGCCACTCCCCCTTCAGCAATACAGGATTCTGGCCAAAAAACAATGTAACTATGCATGGAATGTAATGTTGTGGCATTGTTTCGTGTTGTGTGGCATAAACAACGTCACAGTAACCGTAGCCTACTCTGTAATCAAAGCTGAAAGCAGTCCAGTGAAGGTTTATGTGTGGGGTTCGTTTTTTCTTTTTGGTCAGACTGTGTATTTGTGACCTTTATTCAGACTTTAAATCAGATAGTGACCACAAAGATGTCCTGTTTGATTCATGCAGCTACAAAAAAAAACTGTCCACTGAGATGAGTCCTATTTATTTTATTTTATTTTAATTTATTACCTCCGCAAGGTAATGTCAAATGTCAAAAACATAACCTCCTTGGCGAAGGTTCCCAAATCCCAATATGGGGGGGAACTGAGCTGCTGGGCAGAGGTCTGCACTCTCAAAGTATTTTTCTAGTTTTAATTGATTTTCTAAAAAAAAAAAAAAATGTATTTATGTTTTAATTGTGTTTTTATTTTGTCTCTTTTTAATTTTTGTAAAACACTATGAATTGCCCTGTGCATGAATTGTGCGACGCAAACAAACCTGCCTTGCCAATTGTGCAAATATATGTATAGTTTGTTAAATTAATTAATTTATTTATTTATTCAGCGCTTTATATATGTATATGGATAGTTTTCTTTTTCTGTTGTATTTATGACTTCTTTCCTGCTTCTCTTTATTATACTTGAATGGAGCAACTGTAACATCCTAAAGTTTCCCCCTGGGATTAATTAAGTATTCTGGGTCTGATTGTGATTGTGATTCTGGTTCTAATTCTGATTCTGATTGGGCCTGAGGGTTGTTGGGTGGACTGTACTCTAGCCTCAAACATGGTGCACATGTCAGTTTGTCATTTACTTCTCCTTCCTAGAAAGACTGTCATTATTATTAATACTATTCTTGGCCAGTCACACCCTCAACACACGTTACCAGAGTTTAGTGTGGTCACTATAAATGGATGCTGGGGAAAATAAATGTAAATTAAGCCTGTATTTTACTGGCCTCTTTGGTTGGACCTGTGAAGAAAACACTCCACAGACCAAGGCAGAAAACAGTTCAACCCAAGATTAGGGCTGCAGCTGTTTGCACCTTTTGCTCCGTCTTCTCATCCAAAACTAAGAAAACTACTCGCACCCCAGGGCCTCCTGACTCACAGTTTGAGTCTTGTTCAACTTTAGCATTAGACACTTTCCGCTCTTAATTTCCTCTTTTGTTTACTCTTGTGTAAGGAAGTATAACAGAGGCAACAGCGTCTCAGATCTGGATCAACATGAGTTTGTGAAGAATATGTCTGGAATTACAAACTAATCAACAGCAGACTTCAACAGACACATCCTTTTTTAATCAACTTGAGAAAATGTTGAAACCATGCAGACACATTGTTTCTGTCAGGATTTGCTCACTTGTAGACCTGACTGTGTTGGAACATGAATTTATAATCTGGAAATGGGTGTGACCAAAGATGCGGCATTTTTGAAAAGTTATTTTTTTCCTGGATAAATTTTACTCACATGAAGAGATTAATTCTATAAGATTACAGAAAAATTATCCAGAAAATTTGGAAACAAGACGGCCTGTAGTCATCTATCAGCTTAATCCCACCACATAAGTATAATTACACACAGCAATATTTCTGCATACTTATCCATGTATATTTCTTTTACTTATCAGATTGATTATATTTGTCTCATACATATTGTACGAATTGCTAAAAAATAAGTCACACTCATTAGCCAGAGTCAAGTTTGACCAACAATTCACAGACTTAATGTTGGTCTTCACTGTCTGAAGTCATGTCACACGTCGTCCTATGGGTTGACCAATAGTGTGTATCATGTAATACTCTCTGCTTTTATGCTAGACTTTGGTTAATTTAAAATTAATATCAATGGATTAAGCCAGTGTTTTAAATTTTCTATTTAATAGAATGATATACAGGTTGTCGTTCTTTGCCACAAATACAGATTCTTACACAAATCTAAATTTTGCATGTTGTGCTTTTAAGACTACAAGTATTTAATACAAAATTAAATGTTCCATACATTTCTGTCCCTCACTTTTGTATCATCAGTCTCTCAAGGCTTTTTTCACTTCCAAGAATGAGAATAGTGTCATATTACATAGAAACACAGAGTGATGCCCATAGAAGCAGGACCAAGACTTTCTCTTTATCCTCCTTTCCACATAAGGTGGATTTTTGTCTTTATGACTCTATTCGTGCCATTCAAAAGAGTTTGTGTGAGCCAAGTGTGCAACATCAGGTCTCTGTGAACCTTTTAAAATGTCATTCACATTTATCTACCAAAAATATTAGGCTAAATGATACAAATATATTTTTGTCAAATATAAGAATAGCTCTTATTACGGCCAGTGTCAGGTTGTGAATAGCTGATTAAGACTAATATTAGCGTAGATTTCACCAAGTTTATGGTTCATTTGCTACTTTCAATGCAGGGTTTACTTTAGTTACCTTGTTTTGTTTCATATCAAGTCACACCAAATTTACCTTCCCATGTTATAGATATTATTTCATAAACTCAGATGTTCAGGATCTTATGTCGATCACATTCATGCAGCCAACACTAGGACTTCTCAGCTCCAAAGACACAGACTTCATATACATAATGAACAGATTCTAATTCCAGACCTCCTATGTGTTCCTCTGCCAAACCACTTCCTCACAGTGGTATAAATAAGCAGAATCCAGACCTTTCAGCCACTCACCTCTGCACTTACAGGTGACATCTATCCAGCAAAAGTCAAAGTTTAATGGTGGCGGAGATCCAGCAGCACCTCTGTTTTAAGTTAGTCACAGACCTGAAAATAAGTTTCCAAGTAGAGTGCAGAGTGACAGAGTAACTTCTGTCAGTGTTGAGATGAAAAGCAGGTTTCTGCATCTGATCAGACCAGATCTGGCATTAAAATACATGTGAGGATTCAGATCATTCAGACCAATGTTGGTCTGGACACATATCCTCAAATTCTGTGATTCCATCCTGGGATGGACTTAATGACTATATTAACAGTGTTTCATGTCTATAGTTCCAGCACTTTTTCTCTTTGTGAAGAATTCCAATATGCAGTTTACATAATCAGAATTTCATGTGCATGTTTTAACTTCTTGATCCCTTCATTTCCCGAGGGCTCTGTCTATAATGTGATCAAAGCACATTGACTTGTCTGCTTTACCTTGCCTTGCCTAATGTAATGTGATCAAATATAGACAAATGTCTACAGCTAGTGTTGCTTTCTGGGACCAAACGACTGAAAAAGATGAAACCTGTAAAGTTGTTTGCAAAAATGTTTTTCTTTTGTGATGTACAAATTGGAGTTCGGAGTAGATTGAAGTCATTCAAATCTTATAATTATTCTATTCCATTCTATTGTATTTCATTTACTGATTTATTTTTAGTAAATCGCAGTGTGCATGGTGTGAAACAACAGATCATAAAAGTCATACTCTACATCACGAGCTTCCACATAGACCTGGTTTGGAATAATGCTCTAACGAGCAAACACCAAATTTATCTTTCCAGATTTATTTATTTATTCATTTAAGACTTCTATTTTAACTGCTCAATTTCTAACTGTCCACCACTTCCTATCATCAAATGCACAGTAACAGAATAAGAAGTGAATGTATTGTTGGCCTTTTAAACCACCACACTGGAAACAGAAATGCCACAGTAGTGAACCTGGAAACATCCCATTAATTTGCAACTGTGTTGTTAATACCAGGTGTGAACATACTTCCATATCTGAGTACTTGACATCAGATATATGAGGACATGTGTTGTACCAGATGTGAACAGGGTCTTTGTCTCAGTTTATTCTATATCCTTCCAGGGGAGACATTTTAAAGTGAAACCTGCAAACATTTAGAGAGCATCTGTGCCCTATTCCAGGGTCAATGCTCATCATTATTTATCCTCGCTGCTCAGTTAAACCATGTAAGTTCTCAAAGACAGCGGTGAGAGGGTGGGCAGGCAGATGCACACATCACCATTACAACAGCACACATGTGGAAATAAGGCCTCGTCTGAGGCGTAAACATGCAACAGCACAGAGGCTGATGCAGGTGGGACACGTGAGCCAGCAATAATCAGACACACACACACACACACACACACACACACACACACACACACACACACACTGTTCAATCACATCTTTAAATCCAAGCTGATCTCATAGTAGGGCTGCTCAATTAATCAAATTTTAATTGTGATTACGAATTTTGGCTCCAGACCATCCCAAAATTCATATAATCAAGGAAAAACAATTATTTGGTATTTCCATTTTGAGACTTTACTTTGTTGGCAGTGCACTCAAATGTAAGAAACTTTATTTTGGACCAATTTATCAAAGTGTTATTTATCAAAGTATTTATTTTGGACTAATTTACTCAAGTTAATCTGTCTCATATTGTATCTTATTTGATTCTTGTTTTTTCAAAAGATTGAGTGCAGTATAACTATTTATTTTATACTACTACATTACAATATATTTTTATATATTTGATAGGGTGAGTATTTTTTAAGATATGTTCAATAAATGCTATTCCAAACATGTTCAATAAATGCTGTTCCAAATTTAAAGACACAGCAGTGTAAACAATCGTGATTTCAATATTGACCAAAATAATTGTGATTATGTTTTGTTTTTTTTCTCCCATAATCGAATAACCCCATCTCAAAGTGACATTTTAACCTGGTTATTTATTTGTGTATTCCTTTAGAACAGGGCCAGTGTTTGGTCGTACAGTGGGGCATGTGTTGATTTTACTGCCTGTGACCCAGCAGAAACCATTACCAGGTGGCTGTGATGCTCTGCAGACTGATGTAGAGTGATGTAGACTAAGGGTTCAAGTTGGATGTGTGTGTCTGTAAGTGTTTGAGGATGACACCGGGGTACAGCAGTGGTGCTGTCAGTCATTCACTTAAAGTGACCACATGTCAAACAGTCTAAATGACTAAAAATGACTGAAAATCCAATTTTGTATATTGTGCTTATTTGTTATTATAGTAATCTCTTTAGTTCAGTAATTCAATAAGATGAAAACAAAATGAAAAATAGTGATTTACGCAGGAGAGCATTTTGAAAAGATAATGCACGACAATGATGAAAAAAAATGTTTGGCTAATATCACAATGTATAGTTGTGGTCAAACATTTTGGGAGTGACCCAAATTTAGTTTTTGCAAAGTTTTCTACCTAAGTTATTTTTGTTTTTTATTTTCCACCCATGTGTCCAGTAAAGAATTATTATACAATTTCAAAGACTTATATGAGCAATTAAATTAGATTTTTGCAAAGACTGAATTTGTGTCATTGCTAAAACTTTTGTCCATGACTGTATAATTTAAGTAAAACAACAAAACATTGAAACTTTCATCCAGTGCCAATGAGGTTAGGTTAAGGAACTTTGCACGAAAACAATGTTTGAAAATGTAGACGTACTTTCTACTTTTACTTTCCAGACCTTGTATTTTACTTGAGAATCTGTGGTCTTTTACCACCTTTGTCTGTGAAAAACTGCCTCGAAGCTCTATTTAACTGTTTTTCAGACTGTATGCGTTTCTTCTTAGATGCTGAAATGAGAAATAAAACTATCTTCCAAGAAAAGCAATAAAGTAAAGTAAAATAGAGTACAATAAAACATTACCCTGTTATTTGAAAATATTTTGGTTCTTTTATATGCATGGAAGTTTGAGCAACAGTGTTGCATGAACTGGCCACATTTTGTGTTGTGTTCCACCCTAAAAATGGCCCCATCATGCATCCAGCATTTAAAGATTCCTTCTTAATATCATGGCATTGCTGACAAGCACCTTTTTTTTTGTGCCAAAACCATCTACTGATATAAACTGTTTAATACCATTACATCCACTAATCGTATCAATACATGTGAGTAATTGGTCTAAAATACAGTTTGTCATCTTTTCATGATCATCAAACGCAGAAACACAGTCATCTTCTATAACATTGGTTCACAAGTAAAACCCATGGAGTTGGATCAATGAGAGTGAATGGTCACAGTTGTTGTTAAAGGAAAACTACAGTTTTATGCAATTGGGGCCTAAATTATGATGTAAACTGAACTGTACTACTCACCCATGGTAGTTTTTGGCGATTTGCAGCTCTCCCACAGTTATTTGGTTTGATCGCAAAACACCATAGATATTCCAAACATGGACATTTAGGACCTATGTGTATTTCCCTGCAGGCAGTAGTGAATGGGCGCGCATAGAGTTGACGTCACTCTGTCTTCTCTGTTGAAATATTTGTTTTTAGCTCACCCCGGGAATATTAAACTTTTAAATGGCACTGCAACAGAATTAACACTACTGTATCTAAACGTCCACATTAACAAATAACTGATTTAATGTCTGCAAACGTACGCCCCGTTGACTCTCATTTTATGCTGTTTGGAATATCTATGGTGTTTTGCGATCGAACCAAATATCTGCAGTAGAGTTCCAAATCACCAAAAACTACCATGGGTGAGTAGTACAGTTCAGTTTACATCATAATTTGGGCCCCAAATGCAAAAAATGGTAGTTTTCCTTTAAGGCAGGCTAAATCTGTTCTCTGCTACCTGCTTAGTGCAGTAATGATTCCATCAGGAAAGAATGTTCATTTATTATATAGTATGTCTAGTATTTTATACACAATAACATTTTTAATGAAAGATACAAGTAAATAGTGTAATTTACTTTTAACATTTAACCAGAATAATTGGTCATGCATTATTGTGCTACTAGTTCTATATGGACAATTCAGAGCTATACAAGCCACTTTATTTTGGGCTTATTATAGATTGTGCAGATTACTTTGTGTTGGATTTTACCAGATGACAGCACCGTACTTTAAATATGATAGAACCAGAATTTCAACAAGTTGTTTGACCAAGTAATTTGTCAGATGTAATGGGAGTAAAAAAAAAACCCCAAAACAAAACAGAAAAATGCTTTACACTACAGTATTATA
>JAPTYR010000019.1:39581766-39592212 GCA_029814505.1 Siphamia roseigaster | reverse complement strand
TCCGTTGTTAGAATAACTCTGAAAGAATTAAAATACTTTGACACTGCATTTTTAACACTGGTAAATTTACTGTGTACTCAAAAATCTACTTCTTATTGCTTTTGTGGCAAATCCTAAATATTTTTTTTCTCATTTTTATCCTTTTTAAGTAATTTATCACCATTTACTGAAAAAGTATGTTCTTTATTTTAAATTTTTAAGTGAAAATCCAGTATTTTCCTATAATTAATTTACTTATCATCTAGATATTAAAGCTCAGATTGAAGTTGAGAGTTATCATTTTCAAAACAAAATTGATCATTAGCTGAACATAAAATAAGTGTCTCCAACCACTATTTATCAAACTCCATGAGTTTTACTGGTGAATAAATATTGTGGAAGATGATGGAGTTTCCATATTCACTACAGAGCCTCTGAACATCCAAATATGTCATATTTAATCACCATGAAAATATGATGAACTGCATTTTACACCAATTAATTACATGTACTGATAGGATTAGTGGATCAACAGGTATTAAATATTTCATAATCAGGGAATGATTTTGGTCACTCATGGATGTTTGGGCCTTTATGGATCATGAATTTATTATAATTTTTATGCATGTACAAATCACAATGTATTTCCCCGTGTACTCTCAGCGTATATTAAAAAAAAAATGTAATTCATAGATAGTCAAAATGTCAAGGTTACGCATTTTTAATCTTTTATTTCCATATCAAAGGTGCAGCAGTAGTCAACGGAAGGGCGTTCTAATAATGCAGGTGGCAAAATACCAAAATACCATCACGTTATTTTTAGCTCAGTGGAGGGTGAAAAATAGTCCAAGTGCAACCTTGATACACACTCAATCCTCACCGCCTGGGCTTTACAAGACATATATTCTCCTGTGTTGGTCTAATGGCACCAACAGCAGCCAAGTCTCAAGGAAATGTCAATGACAGAGATAGGGCTGCCCAAGTGTAACATAAGAATGCAACAATTGTACCTGAAAGTGATCACACTTGATCATACCTCTGTCAGTAGCCAATGTGTGTTACACTTCTTGAGCCAACGTAGACCCAACAAATGCTTTTATGCTGTGTCATTCATTCTTGGGGCCTTTCAGTTGTTGAGCTCTTAAACTTGCTGTCAGTCAAATATAGTCCGGAGCTTTTCACACACCGTGACTTGCTTTGAAATTCTGCTATAGGGCAATGGAAAACTATACCATGCACAGCCCTCCAGGATCCTCAAGTTGCATTCCCTCATCAACTGGTTGTCACAGATATTTTTCTTTTTCTTTCAACGGTTTTGTTTCAGATACAATGCCCTAATTTGAGTTTTAAGGCAAATACACCTCGGGGGAAAAAAGCAGCAGGAGACGCTCAGTGACCAACTATATCCAGCAGACCTCAATAATGGACCCAACTGACAGCTCTCTAATTCAATCACGTATGTTGAAGTTGCAACTAAGCTGTCTCCAAATACTCCCTGTCTATTTAAAACCCCCTTCAACAATGACAGGCTGAGAAGACTCCAGTATGCCTGAAAAAACATTACGCAAAAGGAAAGAAACCAAACACCCATCCCCACCCCCGTCTAGCATGTGCAAATGTGTGCGACCGTGGGTTTGCGTGTGCACGCCACATGCCTCGACATAGCACCGGTGTGATTTGTCGCCATCAGGGCACATAATAGTTTGTCCTGTTGCACGTAGCTGTGTGTGTGAGCTGAGAATGGCAGATAAGATGGATGGGGAAAATTATGCAAAAAAAAAAAGTAGTTCACACAATGTATTAGACACAGTAGATACAGAGTCTTACTTTGGTAGAAATATATATTACACTATAAATAGCAAACATTAGATCAAGATCAGTAGATTATTTTGTGCTTTTACACAGTTCAGTCACCCCAAGGACTTTTTCTTTCAACTGCTGTTTCCTCTTTGATAATGTGTGAACTAGAAAAGGAAGGCAGAGAGTAATGAGCAGAGAAATGAAAACACATACAGAGAGCAGAGTAATGAAAAAGATGTGACTATATTTTATAAGTCATGAAATAAAAATTGTTTGGTAAACATTTTTTTTAATTTAAGTGAGACCTCCCTTTAATGAGACCAACTACAAACAAACTATCGAATCAAAAACAATTGGAGAAAAAAATGTATTTTCCCTCATTAATGTGAATGTGTGGCTACAGCTTCCCATGTGGAGTAAGGATTAAACTGAGCATGTGCAGAGTGAATCAGGTTTGTCCAAAGTTGTTCCTGATTGGAGCAATTACAAGTGTTATAACTGACCCATGTTTCCACTGTTCCCAGTCTCCCCAATACTAATTACAGAATTAATTGTAAGGTGTATGGTATGTGCGACGTGACTCAGAAGAGGTAGCTCATACGAGTGGGGGCTTTTGGATCGAGGGGAAAAGCAGTCCATTCCTTGGCGCACACGTGGGGCCGTTGTGGTTTGTAGGATGAGCAGTCCTTGTCAGAGCCCATAGGGCCGGGGTGGTTCGTAGTGAGGGACTTAACATCCTTGTCAGACCCGGGGGGTATCAGTCTGTGATCTCAGGTGCAGGTGTGTGGGGGTGATGGTCTGATTGTCAGAGCAGAAGTCAAAGCAGAACTGACTGCTTTACTCTTAACTCTCCGGGCAGCGCACACATGTGCACAGGAGCAGAGAGTGACAGAAACTTGGACGCAAAACAGCTAATAAGCTACATATTGGCCGACACTGATTAATTGGGGAGACCCTATAATCAGCCCTCGTGTGTTTATGCTATTATTAAAATTTTATATTTAGATTTCACCTCTGTCCACATAACTGCATGTGGAAAATGGAACTTTTGAGTTAAAGGGATAAGTGTATATTATTTTTATTCCGTTCTTTGTATTCAGCTTTATTGAGTATTGGCTCATCACCCAAAAGTGTATACTAGTGCTGAGTCTTGATTTAAAAATAAATTAATTAAAAAAATAATAGTTAATTATGGCCTTTGTAATTAATAATTGATATTTGACATCAGAAGCAACATTTTTCAATTCAAACAGATTTTGGTAGATGACTAAATCATTGAAGAGGCACATGTTTAAACAACAAAATTTTGTTTACTTTGTAAATGAATTAAATAAATATTTTGGCCAAAAATAAAAAGACCCAAGTGTTCAACATAAAGTGCCATCAATGGGGTGGGGGAGATAATAATTATGTGGGGCAGAAATAAAAAAATTGTCCCTCAAGTGACCTTGGTCCCTCTTCCAGCATCCTGAGCAAAAATCTTCCTTAACAACAAACCTCAAACTGGCTTCACAACACCTCTAAGCCTGGTTCTCCTTGCAGAACTGCTCAGCTGCTCAGACAAACTAGCCTCCAGTCAGTGCCACACATTCAGCTTTCTCGAATAAATGCCGTTTTGCTTTTCAGTGTCAAAATGCTGCTGCATTTTATTTGAAATTGTCTTTCTGCATACATTATAAATTGGGCCAGATGATGTAATGTGTAGCACTTTTTCCACCTGCCTAACCCCTGGTCTTCTGCCACTAAAAGAGGTCAACAGTCCACAGCAGTCCATTCTACCAGTGAATTTGTTCATTTGTCAGATGTGGACTTGCTCATCTTGACTTTGAAACCTGTCATGTGGTGAAATGTGGGTTGGTGATTCTGCTTTGTTGTGTTCGGTGCGTCAACGTTGTTGTTGTTGTTGTTAGATCCAGTGCGAGCACTTGCCGCAACGTGTTTCACATTTAAGTGGTACTTGAAATTGAAATGACTGTGGGGGAATGGAAACTCTTTTCTGCAGTTTGCACACAATTGTGCGCTTATCCAGGCTTCCATTTGGCTGTTTTCTAAAAATGAAACTTACCATTCAAACAGTTAAACAGACCAGTGTTTTCTTTGTCGTCCATATCACTCAATGCGTCGCTATAATCTGTATGCCAGAAACTCCTGTACTAACGTTCCGCGTTATTTTTTTTAAAACTCCATTTAAATTATTTTTTTTTTAAATTGTTAATTACTGATTTTAACACATTAAAGTCCCAGCCCTAGTGTATCTGATAACAGACTTGTAGAGACGCAGTAGTCTAGCTGTTGCTGTGGTTACGCCTACATTTGATTGAAAGGAAACAGGCTAAGTTTACATTGTTGATTATAGACAAGATGATGCGTCTTGCATATGGATTAACACACACTAAAACAGGATTAAACCATTAAAAGCTGAGACAAGAGGGAATGAAACAAGGGCAGCTGTGCTCAGAGCAACCAGAGTATCGGCGGTTCAAATCCTGGCTTCTGCTGTCCACATGTTGATGTGTCTATGGGCAAGACACTGAAGATTAAATTGCTCTCAGTAGGACCTGGCAGTGCCTTGCAAGGCAGAACCCGCCCACTGGTGTATGAGTGTGCGCATGGATTGGTGAACATGAGGCTTTGTAAAGCGCTTTGCACACCATAAAGGTGAAGAAAATGTGTTGTATAAGAGCAGTTCATTTACCATTTTTGCCATCTATCAAAGGTGGAACTTTTCAAATTGAATCAGCTCCTACAAATGTGTGTTAAGTGGAAACTGCTCATTTTGTATTCCATTTACCTCATTGTAAACTCATTAAAGCAGTCATGGAGGCTCTCTCTGCACTGCTGCTCATTGCAGATTAATTTTACATTGACAATGTTATTGTGACAGAGCTGCAACTGTTATCCTATCAATGAGATTACATTTCATCTGACATTTAGTTTCAAAGAAAAGTGAGGAAAAGTGAGTGTGTAATTTTTTTCCCTATTCACTCTCAAGCAGCAGAGAGGTTGACATATTCCCATGTTGTCTTGACTAGAGATTCTCAACTGGCCAAGCTTCAGGAACCGCTGTCATGACAAGCCGTGACCTCAAATTTATTTAATGAAAGGATGGTGTGTTTTGAACCTGAGATGATGCAGAATATCACAGTATGCCAACACTGAAGACGAGTAACTATAAACCAGAATGGCCAAAAGGTACTGATGATAAATATGGAAATATTCCCTTCACACTAAATTTGGTACATTTTATCCAAATCCTCAGTTAAAAATTAAAGGGAATTTAATTAGTCACTTATTGAAGTATTAAACACACTGAGGTTTATACCCTCAATGTTGGTAAAACCATATCTGATATAGTTTATGTCATACCAGAGTTTTGCTAAGATATGAAGAAAAACTTTTGGGTTTTCTTAAACTGTGAAATATCTGGTGTTAATTGACATTATAACACATTACCGCCACCTACTGTTGGGGAGTGTGAATTTGACAGTGCTCACCTCTATCAAAAATAAAGCACAGGGTTTGTTTACCACATATTTTTTTTTGTATGTCATATTATTTTTTTGCCCAGACAAACTTGCACAACCCACTGAACATGGGTTGCAAACCCATCAAAAGTGTCTTCCACACCTGCAAACTTGTCACCTTTTGGCCACAGTCACCTTTTTTTTAGTGAATGAAGAGGATTTTAGTTTTGTGTGTTTTTTTTTTTTGTTTGTTTTGTTCCACTAATCTGGAGTGTGTACTGTATGTTTGGTGTGGGCTCATGAGAGTGGGTAAATAGGTGTGCAAAAAGTTTGTCACCTTTTTCAGACCTTCTGAGTTTGCAGGTATGGTCTTCACTGGTCGACAGTGAAACTACTGTGAAAGATGTCAATTATCTGAAATATTGCCATTATGATGTAATTTTAAGTCTCAGCAGAGTTTTTTTACTATTCCTTTTCGACATAAGCTGCTTAAGTCATGGCTGAGGAAAAATAGTGCCTGACCTTATGAATTAGTAACTCATGGATGTGATGCTTACAGTCTTTGAAATTGACTTATGATTTAATGATGATGTATAGCATGCAGCTGAAATGGTCATTTTTACAGCAGAATGTTTTCCTCCTGTCATCTACAGGTGTGACCGCTATTTCTACATCCGCCACAGAGGGGAGACTCGGGGTATAGGAGGGATCTTCTTTGATGACCTGGATTCACCCAGTCAGGAGGAGGCTTTCAGTTTTGTCAAGAGCTGTGCGCAAACTGTAGTTCCCTGTTACCTGCCCATTGTATATAAACACCTGGACGACCCTTTCACGCCTGAAGAGAAAGATTGGCAGCAGGTACGACGAGGAAGGTAAGTAATCAGAGGTTTGAGTTGCAAATTTTATGGAAATGCATTGTTATATATATTCAAGGAGATTTTGAATGATTTTTGCAGATTTTTAATTCAGTCATTGAAGACTTTGTTTAACCCTCAGTGGGTTATCTTTGATTGTTGAGTGCGATGCAGTCACATTAGATCAGCTTTAAACAAAACCAGATCAAGATTTTTGCACAAACTTGTAGCTCATCTGTGGGCATCAGGCTTTCATTGACATGGGAAGTTTAGAATAAGAAGAATAAACTGCTAAATTATTTTATTTGGATGCTTTATCTAGAACACTTCACTCTAGCTAGTGTGATCCAGAGCAGGTCTTGGCAGCGCTGTCTGTCCCAGCAGTAGGGTCAGCATGTGGCAGAATAACAACTCAGAAACTCAACCAGTGATTGGACCGTTTCATATGAAGGAGGAGGGAGCACCAAATGAGAGTAAAACAAACTGGAGTGAGAAGTTACTGACTTCGGAGTTCTGTGTTAATTGTTTGCTGGGTTTCCTTGACCATGAAAGCACATTATTTATAAAACTGCTTACAGCAATCCTTTCAAACAAGGGGAATCCTTTCCACTTTCACTTTACTGAACACTAATTCAGTAATTATGTGAAATTGTGTATACCTAAAATATTTGTCATACATGTTAACAAATATCATTAGTACACTTTCAACTGTTGACATTTAAACTGCCTGGCAATTGAACACTTTTAGCATTCATCTGTTCCTTTGAACTCTACTAGCTTTATGTGTGAAACGGCCTTTACACAGGGCTGTCACAATGACTTGTTTATGATTAATTCCTACTGAAAGTCTTCTGATTAACAATATAATTGTCATTTTATGCCACTAGTGTAGTACAAGTCTTAACAGCAATTTATGTACAATTGGCTTCACGAAGAAGACTGGGAAACATTAATTAATTAATTATATATAAAAATCAGGTGTGCTCTGCAGAAGCCTGATAACAATGGAATGGCTTCCAGGTGTGCTGGAAGAGGGAAATGTGTAAAACATGCAGAACACTGGATTTAGAGGTCCATAGTTGAATTCCCCTGAACTAAACCATGTACATGATGTAGAAATTAGTGACGGAAACAACTGAAGATTTAATTTCCTAACTAATTAACATGTGTATTGGTGATATTTTTATAAAATCTCCTTCACAACAAGGACCATGCAGAAGTCCATGTAGACCCAGTTTCAGACGCTGATACTGTTCTGTGCTGGTCTTGTAGGTATGTAGAGTTTAATCTGGTGTACGACAGGGGCGTGAAGTTTGGCTTGGCAACTCCTGGCTCCAGAATTGAGAGCATTCTCATGTCCCTCCCTCTGACTGCCAGGTAAGAGAACATCTGTCTGAAACACCGCTACCTCAGCTCTTGTTCGACAGTAATGTGCTGACTGCCTGGTTGCCGAGTAATAGGACGTACCCTCTTCATCCTCAGGTGGGAGTACATGCATGAACCTGCCAAAGATACCCAGGAGGCCACCATGCTGGAGGTTTTACGAAACCCTAGGGAATGGGTGTGACCTGATTGTTTACATGTAAAGCTGGAAAAACATTGAGCTGCTGCTGTAGTCTTTTGATAATGATGTGCTATGAACAAGCTCAATTTCAGCTACCATTGTATTTACAGAAATAATATCACTGAAGGTTTTCATTCTGTTCCAATATTACTTAGTTTTGTCAAATCAGTTTCTGAATCACTGAGTCTCAGTTGGACTGCAATAGTAATAATAATAATAATAATGGTACAAACCCTCATCCCCCAAATTTTACCTCATTGACTCCAATCCTTGTCTTAGTCCCTCCCACTTGTCCTGGAAATCAGCATTCAAAGTGCAACATAATTTAAATAATTCTTTGTAAAATACACTAGTGGATATCTGCATCATCTCATGGCTGTGTAATTGTTATGACTCCTGTAGCTTTTTAAAAAAAATCACTGCACTCAATATAAATCAGTCCCACTAACTGTTTTCTCTATTGTCTCTACTTGGTTCATTTACATTAATATAGACTGAAAATGAAAAATGTTCTGGTTCTAAATGTTCATGTTTTAGTGACTTCTTACAGTCTCCCAAGTGAACCTTAAGGTTCAATGTAACATGGTGCGCACTTCTAATACCCCTCGGCCAAATATTGCAATGATGTTGAAAAGACATGTCACTGTTTGACCTTTATAAAGTTGGTCAAGGTCATCTAATTTCAATATACTTCTCTTCCATACCAAGATGTCTTCGCAGTATAAATTTGATGCAGATATCTCAATGCTTTCTAAAAGATAGTGTGACCACGTCTTTGAATGGACCGATAGAAAACAGAATGATTACTGATGGGTCTAAACTGAAGTAAAATGAAAGTGCAGGAAAAAAATCTAAATAAACTAGAAAAGCACTCGGAGAGCGCAGACCTCTGCCAACTGTTCGCAGGGTTTTAAAATGTACCTTTCAAAATAAACCAGGACGTACCCTACCAGTTTCAAAATAAGAGTAGAAGTAGATGTCATTTCAATGGCTGTATTGACCCCTTGTGGCATGCGGGAGAATACCAGCGAACGAACCAACGAACGAACCAACGAACATACCAGCATGATCACATAACCTCCTGGCGGAGGTAAAAAACAGGAAACAAGAAGGGACTTAACAGCGAATATTAAACAAATGACATGTTTTCGCTCATTGTCTCTCTCTTTCACACAAACGCATACACACACAGATTTTTTAGCACAAGATTTAACTCACATGATGAAATTTACTACTTTTCCTTTCACAACCATGACATTAATGCTTACATCTCTGTGATGGCACATGTTTGACTTTATCTTTAAGTGTGGCCAGGCGCGGATTGACCGTCGGGACAACTAGGACATTTCTCGGTAGGCCAGCCGCCCACAATTTTTGGAGACAATAGAAAATAGAAAAACATGAATAATGGAATTCTGTTGCTATAAATCAAATAGAAAATCAAATATTTCTAAATGTATTTTAACATTAGTATTGCACTTTTCCCATAAGGCGGTTTTGAACAAACAAATCAAATCACAGCTCTGTCAGTTCACATTCTGCATAAAAATAACAAAAACATTCTACATGAAGTGCTCCATTAAAAGTGGGCATATTCTCTTGTGAAAAACTTAAGAGCTTAGGGCAGTTACCAAACAACTTCGGACACTTTGTGAATTTGAGATGCAGAAAGAGAGAGCAAATGTACAGAACTATCATACACAGTTCATCTTAACGTCTCTTTCTCTGTTGTTGTCTTTCACTGGGAACCTGACATGATCTCAAATAGACAGTAATGTTGGAGCATCGTCAATCTCTTCCTTCCAGGTTAACATTGTATTTCTTGGGGTTTTTACCTTATTGCAGCTGCTATATGATATTTTAGGTCATTGTGCGCTTGTTCAATATGTCCATGTGGAACTTGCAGATTTAAAGTTCCACATTGAATGATGTGTTTTGTTCCTTTTTCTCAGCATGGTGCCGTTTCAGTACACTGCTGTACTGAAACGAACAGGTGCATACAGAAATGGTTATATTTATTTTAAAAATAATAGAAAGTATTTTCATTGCCCAAGTGGGCAGTGTATCCTTCAGTCCCAGGTCCTGTACCAGAGGCCTGGGACACTGAGGGTTCTGCACAGGATCTTAGTTTTTCTCAGACTGCACTCTTTTGGACAAATATCTCTGTGACTGTTGTTTGTATCCAACTATCTCTGTAAAGCCCTGTGAGAACACTTTGTTGTGATACAGGGCTCTACAAATAAAACTGAATTAAATTGTTCCAGGTATCTCTTGGAGCCACCTTCGCTTGGGGGTCACTGTTCCCAGTACCCCCATCATTACTGGGACCACTGTTACTTTCACACGCCACATTTTCTCCATCTTCTCTTTTAGACCTTGGTATTTCTTGAGCTCCTCGTGTTCTTTTTTTCTGATGTGGTTACAAGCTCTGATTGCTACATTTATCACCACCACTGTCTTCTGATGTTGATTCACCACCACTATGTCGGGTTGGTTGGCCACCACCATCTGCTCAGTCTGGATCTGGAAGCAGCGGTGGATTTAGCCATGTGGGGGCCCTAGGCAAAATATAGATGTGGGGGCCCTCATATTTGAAACACACATAAACCAAATAACCATCCCAAAACCTCTGGGCTTATCGCAATGAACCAAGACTGCAGTACCACCAACAATGGTCTTAACTCCACAGCAAATCAGTTTCAGATTATTCCAGCATTTGCTAAAATTCTATTATTGTATTTACTAGGTCATCACATCAGTCTGTCCACTAGGGCCTGTAGGGATT
>JAPTYR010000019.1:39481161-39492579 GCA_029814505.1 Siphamia roseigaster | reverse complement strand
TTTTACTCGAGTAAATTTTTAGATGGGTACTTTTACTTTTACTCTGAGTAGGATTTAAGCAAAGTAAAGATACTTTTGCTCAATTACAATTTTTCAGTACTTTTTCCACCTCTGGAAAAAGACATGTTTATGCTGAGGAATTTATATGAGGCAATACACATTTACTAATACTGATGTTCACAAAAATACACAAAATACACTGTAATTAACCTTTATAGTCTTTATTCAGGACATAATAAATTGTTATCAAACACTGGAATATTTCAGAAAATAGACATTTAGAAAAAGTAGAATAATGGTTTGTTCAGTACTAAAATATGAGTACAATAAGGTGAAGAAATTTTATATGAGAGTATAAATAATAATGATATGATAATGACATTCTAACCTGTTTCATCCTATGATTTTTAACAGTATATTAAATTAATTCAATTTAAGGTTCTACATACTATGAAAATCAAATCACAAAGTTGAGATTATACCTCTGGAGGTCGTTCTTGGTTCACAAACATTAAAATGTAGCCTTGACTGTGACTCTGTTTCTCTAGTCATATATTACATAATTTTAATAAATACTGAGTATTTCTGAATCAAGCTTTGTCTTAAGTTCATGTAGCCAGAAAAGATTTGATTCAAATGGTAAATTGTCTGTAACACTGAAAAACTGAGGTTTAATTTTGTTCCCATATCAGCCAGCTCTATCATTATGCAAAAATAAGCAGGTAGTAAAGATGTTTTTGGTTTTGTTTTTAATTGAATTATACATTTATACTAACATGTACCTAGACATGAAGAGCCACATGGATGCAATACAAAAAAATAAATCCTACAACGAACCCAGCAAAAATCATAACCCCCCCCACCACCACCACCACCACCACCACCACAACATCAACAAAATAAATAATATAGTCAACTTCCCTTTAAAATGCTCAGGGCTGAGTGAGAGTTAATATAATGTATACCAACAACATATTTGTCTATCAGAAGACATAGGACACAGCAGTACACTCATGTTAAGAGTGGAAAAAAAAAGGATTCCATTCTTGATGAGACACTTTCATTTGTCCATAAACAGAAAACCAAATCTTTTCCAACTTTCAAAGGTGGCTGGCAGAGGATCCTTCCACTAAAGAGAATCATGTAATGGGCCAATAATATACAAATTGCGATCAAGTCACTTAGAGCACTTTGGGTGGTAAAGATGATTATGCTATTTTACTGTGTGTAACTCAATTTATCCAAAGGGTTTTGTTATGTTTCTTTTTTTTTAACATTTTTAGTGTTTATCAAAGCTTCTTTTAACCATATAAAACTATTTGTATCATATTTGCTATGCCACATTCTGAGACCTCTATCTTATCAACAAGATCAATACTTTTTATTAAACACAATGTGCTTTGCACTTTTAATCCCCCTTGGCTAAATAGTCTAAGATTCTGTTGAAAGTTACTGCCCTATAATTTAGATTAGATTGTCTTTGTGTAAAACTTATTATTTGCATATTTAGATTTGAATGTACCCAAATATTATAACTACACAAGGAACAAGGCCATTTGACCTTGAAGAAGTATGTCAAGGTCCCCCATTTTCAATTTGTTTCTGTTCTATACCAAGATGCATCCAGAGTATACATTTGGTGCAGATATATCAATGCATTCTTCTGATAATGCAATTATGTCATTGAATGGACAGACAGACGACAAAATGATTACAACACCCCTGCAGCCAGAAGTTGGTCAAGGATTAAAAACCTGTTGTATCTGACCCAATATGACCCAACATGTGTTTTCTGCCCTCTGGCGGAATATCATCCCACTACACCTAGTGGAAGCCGCTCCCCCACCTTCAATATGACCCCTATCATTAAATCATTCACACACATTTTTCAGGAAAGTGTTTGGTAATTTTCAAAAAGTTACATTAAGAAGGACATTTACTTTTTTTTTTTTTTCTTAAATTGAGTTACTTTTTAAACAAGAACTTTGTGTACTGAAACAATGCATAGTAACTTGATAATTGATTCTTTATATTGTGTTAAAACTATATGTATCAAATTTAATTTAAGTTGCTTTATAAAAATGTCCATTGTATCAAATGTGAATCAAAAATTTATTATACTCAAAATGATATGGCAAAATTGTTTTGCCTGGATTTTGTTCAAATGTATAATGAACATCTCGATTTCAAAAAAATTCTTAGTTTTGCAGCTAGTTTTTGATGGATCAGGTTTTACAGGGTTAACAAGTTTTGAATACACACACTGCATAGATTTTAATATGTAATGTAAACAAGATGCACTTCATATCAAGTTGAAATTCACATTACTGTAGCTTGTTCTAAGTAAAGTAAGACATTAACATTTGAAGTCTTTTCTTTCCAGGTATCATTTAAAACCAACCTGTGTGTCAACTTGTCACTGTGGTAGAACCATGACTGAGGTGGCGCAGGTTGCGGCTGTAGTCGCCCACGACATTGAGGACTTCGCAAATGAACAGAATGACAGTGACGGCGAAAATAAGGAAGTCGATGTGACAAACAAAACGGAAGACACAGAGGTCGACGAACACAATGATGGGTCGAATGAGGAAAGTGAGGAGGAGACATCACACACAGAAGACAGTCCTAAGTCTCACCACACTGATGATGACATGAAGGAGACTGAAAAGACACAAGAGAATGGAGTGGAAGAAAATGACACAACAGAGGAGAAAAAAACTGGATCTAAAACTATGAAAAGAATTACTAAGGATGCAGAGAAAGAAAACATGGAACCAGATGTAAATGATGACCTGTCGGATTTGGCTTTGAAGAAAGAGGTGAGACATGTCTAGAGCTGAAATGATTAATCCACTCGAATTGATTTCTTAAAAAAAATATTCATTTAAGTTCAGCAATTTCTCATTTCTGGGATCAATAAAGTACTTCTATTCTATTATCAGTCCTTTTTCACGTATTTGAGTAACTGCAATGAAAACAAAAAAAATTCCTGCTCATTTCCAATGGGAATTATTTTATCTGTTACTCTGAGACTGTTACATACAGAAAATATAAAATTACATAACATTTCTACCATCATATTAACAAAAGTCTCTTTTCCCTTTTGGAGGAGAGACTTTTAGTGATTTGAGGTTCTGGCTGTGACAGAAACCTGTATTTGAAGGCTCTCCTAAGGCAGATTTTATTAGCGTCATGTTTGTGTAGTGTAGAGCTGAAATGAATGGATCAACCAATCTCCTCTAATTGAGTAAAAAAAATTTAATTCCATTACAATTTTCTTGAATAAAATTTTCATGTTGCTTCCATTTTCTGTAATTCTTCCACTGTTGTGTTTCACATGAACACATATTGAGAAGCAACAGTAGCTCAGTGTAACTCAGAAGAGGACAAAAAAACAGAACATGTCTACATGATCATTCCACTGTATAAATCTGAACATTTACTCCTTTAAACTTTGAAGCTGTTACAAAGGTGTTTCAAATATTAGTCTTTATTTTTTTCAGCGGTATATTAGTTGGATGTTCAGTTTTTAGTAAGTTGGATCAAAATGTGTTGAAGACTGCTGTGCTCATATTGTTTGTGGACATCATTAGACTTCTTTGTTGTTGTTTATATCTATAGGTATTTTCATATATACTTTTATACCGTTGTTATAGTTGTTATTTCTATATAGATACTTTTCATATAATCTTTTACTTTTATACTTTTTGTGGTTGTGGTTTCAGCCTGTTCTGGAATAAGGGACGTGTTTGTCATTTTCAAACATATCTGTTTCCCATTTGCCTTTTTTTTTCATTTATTCAAATACTGTTTAATTATTTATTTTATATTTATTTATTATTAAAATACACTTTAAGGACACTTTCAATTTAGTTGTTTGCAATGACATAAAGACATTCTGATTCTGATCAAAGAAGATAATTGATAGATTAATCGATGCAAAAAAAAAAATAATTGATAGCTGCAGCACTAGTCATACATTGGTTTGATGTTGAGGGAGAGACTTGACTAACTGTTTCTCCTCATGATTACTTTCAGAAACTTATGCGATCCCGTAAACCTGTGGCCAGAAGTTATGTACCCAAGATGAACAAAGACAAGGGAGATGTGACGAGCAAGTTCGAGGCCATGCAGAAAGCCAGGGAGGAACGCAGCCGGCAGAGGAACCAAGATGAGCAGCTGAAGAGGAAGGAGCAATATATCAAGGAGAGGGAGTGGAACCGCAGGAAGCAGCAGGTCAAAGATAGATAAACCACTGCCCTGCATCTGTGACCTGCATGGCATGATGAAGCATGACGCTGTGACCAGGCAGCAGAGTGAGCCTTCACTGTCCTTTACACACCACAGTCCAACACCAATTTTCACACTATTAACCTATTCATCATTATTACTTCATATAAGATGTACATTTGCGCTTGACTTGTTCTTGGAAATATTCAGTTGAACCTAATCTCATTAATGTTCTAATATAATACAGACAACTAAAACAAAGAACTGCACCTGAAGCTGATTTCATATTAATCTCCACTACTGGGTTCATCATTTTTTTTTAAAATGTTGAGATCTTACATTTTGTATGTACTAATCTACACAAGGAGAAGGATCAATTTCATCACAAAATCAAAGTCAAAGTATACTTTATTATCTCCAAGGGGCAATTCATTTTGCAGCCAGCAGTTACAATCAACATAAAAACATAAAAAACCTTAAAACACATTAAAACAACAGTGTCAAGAACAATGGACATGGTTAAAAATACATTTTTTGGTCTGTTTGTTCTGCATCTGGGCAGACTGTATCTGCGTCTTGATGGCAGTTTGTACTGTGCACATAGAGGGTGGCTACCGTCTGCTCTGATTGCCCTGGCCTTTTGTCAACACCCATAGTTTGAATTGAATATTAGTTTTAAGTTTTTCCTTATATTAAAATCGTTTCAGCTTGAGACCAGAAAGAGACAGACAGCCACTGGCAACCAAAACCACCTGCTGATGTAAGATGTTCTTCAGCCTATCCTATCAATCCATGTAAATAATTGGTGTAAAATGCAGTTTGTCATCTTTTCATGATCATTAGATATGACCCATTTGGATGTTCAGAAGCTTCATAGTTACTGTGGAAACAGTGTCGTCTTCTACATTGATTCACGAGTAAAACCCATGGAGTTGGCTCAATACCAGAGGTTATATACATTCATACAAAATATAGAGGACAATATTATAATAAACAGTGCTAAATCATGTAGGATTAAATGGAGCACAATTTCATTTGGGAGCTGCCACAAAAGAGCTGTCTTTATTGGTTAATGTCTCATTGTGGCCTACATTTACAGAAATAAAACATAAATTTCCATAACATCAGCATTCAAAACTGCGTTAAATAAGTGCAGCCTTTTTTGTCCACTCTGTAGCTGAAACCCCATTTATTTTAGGCACCTATGCTGCTTCCTCTTCCTACTTTTTTTTTTTGTAATTTGTAGTAGTTTCTGAAATTTAGTGGCAATATACATGTTACCTTTGATTTAAGGAGTTAGGAAACATAAGATATATTTAATCAAATGCATGTTTTGTCCTCACAGTAAAATTAGCTATTGAGGAAAGATTCATGAGTAAACCATAGAAGGGCAGTGCAGTGGTGCAGTCAGCATTGGAGCCTTATAACACGAAAGTCTTGCTTCTTTTTGGTATTTGTATGATCAAAACAAACAAACAATGGCAATAATATATACAATTGTTTCTATTGATTGCAGCAATGAAATACATGTTCTTTCCTTTAACAAGAACATTTGGTAACAGTTAGAATGCATAACAAATTTTGTTAAAAAACTATTAAATTCAATTATTCAACAAATATTGCAGCAGCAATACATTCCCCTTAAAAAGTACATTTTCTGCATGACAGTTACAGTGTCTTGCAAAGTATTTTAAACAACGTCACATACTCAAGAGTTGCTATAAATAATAAAATAAACAAAACAAAAGTGCATGATGTCGCTAACAACCTGTTTATGACTAAATCAATGGTCAACTAATTTTTCCGTCAACTATTTGTCAACTGGTCATTGCAGCCCTAAGCAGCCGCATAATGTACATAATGTGATGTGCATAAAATAAATACTTTATAGTATATGTGCTATAAATTATGCCAAAAAGATCTATGTACATTTCTAGGACTAATTTTAATTTTAGCCATGGAAATATTGCCCTTAATTTGATTAGAGATTTATTGAAGAAAATGAATTCAAACATAAATAGGGAAGAGGTTATTAACAGTATGCATGGATGAAATATAACAGTTTTGTGACTAATAAACTACATACAAATCAGTGTAAGAATGGATTCGGAGCAGCTTTACTTCCACATCCACTGTGGTGATAGGGTGTTATGTGAGTGGATTATCACTGATACCCAGACAAGACAACCTCCAAGCAGTGTTATGGTTTGGTCACGATTGGACACATATGCTCATTTCCTGTCTGTGTACTGTCACTACAGCCCAATCAGAGGCCCACCTGCAGGTCATGTGACTCAGCTATTAGCAGGGATTAGGCCCTTGTTCTTGCTGGGACCAGCATGGATCCTTGAGTTGCAAAGGAGATGATCCCAGCTAATTCGTAACCTCACCACACTCTCCCTCTGATCCGCCACAGATAAAAGAGCTACTCGCTTCCAGTGATGAGGAAGAAGAGGTGAAGCCAGCAAAGGTTGAAAAATCTTACGTCCCCAAAATTACAGGTAATGTACACAAGGAAATGAAGGGAATCAAAAGACATGGATATTCACAGGTGGACTCGGGGAGGGATGAAGGTTTATACTGTGCTTTTTGCGGTCCTCAGGTAGTGTAAAGGGGAAGTTTGCAGAAATGGAAAAGCAAAGACAAGAAGAGGAAAGGAAGAGGATGGAAGGAGAAAGGAAGAAACGGGAAACCCAGGACAACATGGAAAAAGCTAAAATAAAAAAGGAACTAGCTAAGAAAGCAGCAGAGGTATGTAAATATAGGCTTTGATTCCCATCCCAGGTTTATGAAGTGGGATATGAGGTTACTTGGAGCTGCAGTTCTGTTTCTTACTTGGATATGTAATGGTTCAAGTAATCCTCAGCTGCTCCTTGGACAAGTTATTTTGAGTGGCATTTAAGTTCCACACAGTTGGCATGTGCTAGATATAGGTCTGAAACCTCCATGAGCATTGTTGACATGACCACCTCGTGACCCATGGTAAATACCAGTAAATGGGTCACCATGCCTTCTTATTCTGTAGTAAATATAATAGTAGTGAAAGAGGCAGACAGAGTGCAGAGCAGGTTCTTAGTGATTTTATTCAACTGGCAGACTGTAGAGTTGATGGTAACCGGTACAGTAATAATCTTGTGCTATAAAAACAATTACACATCATTACCTGCCACTGCTTTGCCATAGTTCGGATGTAATTCAGTGTGAACAACCACTTCAAATAGTTATCATATTTTGTAATGTGGTATATAAATGGGCTTGGTGATATGCTCAAAAAAGTAACCTTTTTTTCGACCTTGGGAATGAATCCAAATTTTAACCAGTCTTTTCCTCTATAAAATAGTTAGTTTCAGTTTATTGTGAATATGTAACAAAACTACGTAATCCTACTTTAGTCCTTAGAAATAAAACAGATTTCATGAAAACATGAAAAACTCATACATATACATGAAAAGAAAATATGACTTAATTTGCGAATAAATAAATGAGCTTTAGATAAAATTTGAATGTCAAAACAGTTGTCTTTACCAATATCAAACATCATATATGTGCGTTAACAGTACACAGCAACAGTTTTAACACGTACAATTGAGTCAATGTGCTCTATGTTAGAGCGAAAAAATAATTTTAAATAAAATATTTTAGTTAGTTTAGAAAAACCATTAGTTTTTCTTGATTGCTTTGATGCAGGAGTCACCTCAAACTACACATTTTCTAAATCGCTAAAATGCAGGCCTCCTTGTTACAGTGGCACTCATCGTTAAAATGTCACATTTGTTTTCAAAAGGCTCTAACCGTGCCAAAACATTAAAAATAAGGAACAAAATCTAATTTTGCCTTCAAACAACACAATTTGTTGTGAAAATGAATGAGCCTTTCCAATCAATCATTACGCAATGGACAACAAAATACAGCACTCGGTGTGAATTACTGCACCATTGCTTGTTATGTTTGCTTTCAGGTCTGTGCTATTTGTTGTTTTTCTAGGCTATGTACCAAATTTTCCATCTTGCAATGAATTGGCTCCAGAATCAGATATGATCTGAAGCAAATTTTAGTGATGTCATGATTTTCTTTTTTTTTTTTTTGCAAACTGTGGGTGAAAACTGAAATACTGTAAATATTGCAGTAAATAAACCCAAATAAAATCTATGAAGAAATGAGTTCAAATAGGAACTATGGATACTCAGTTTCTTCTTTCTCTGATGATGGAGCCTGCCGAGCGATTGCTCCATTTGACCTGGCTTTCATTATTGAACACACTGATTAATCCAGGTGTGTCTGACCACAGTAGTTACAATAAAAAGTAGAAGACATACTTGGATTAATCTGTGTCCCCAATAATGAAAGACGGAAAAATAAAGGAGCTGCCTTAAATTGAGGTAATAATGGGGTTGTGGATAGAGGCCATTGAAGATTTGTATGAAGGAACATCAAACAGGTGTTTCAGTGATTTCCTACTGTTAGTTTATAATAGTTAGGAACATATGGTTTCTGTATGATTATAGTTAACCCTTTAACCCCTGTTGTGTCGGGGCTGATGTGTTCTGAATTGATGGTTTAGTTTAAATATTCAGAAAAATTAAATCCTTTTCCTTTATTTTTTTTTACTGTGTTTTTATTGAGTTTTGTTCATAGAACAGGTGTCAAAAAGCAACTGATTAAGAAAAAGCCAAAACTAAAACTACTGAAACCAAATTGCAATACTAGGTATTCCTTTCTTTTTTATTTTTTTTTTACTTTTTTTTTTTTTTTACAAAATGTTCCATTTATTATTTTAGAAATATTTATTAGGTTTTGTTCATTTTGTTGCATATTTTGTTTGTTTCAACATTTTGTTTTTTATTTTATAATTTTTTCTTTAAATTTGTTACATTTGTGTCTTACTTTGTTCATGTTACTTATTATTTTGTTGGTTTAGTATTCATTTTTATTTGTTTTATTGATCACTTTGGCTGTTTTTGTTAATTTTATTTTATTCCTTTTGTTGGGTTTTTTTTTACTGTGAAACTACTAAAGTCTCAGGAGTTAAAGGGTTAAAACAATGACGTTTGGGCTGCTTGAATGACATCTGTGTTAACTGTTTTACCAAAGAGTAATAAATGTGTCAATCTAATAAGAAAGAGATTTGCAAGCGATGACTTGTGCTTGGCTGAGAGAGTGATGATGAAAACCAAGGGGATCCCAATTTCCTTAAGCAGCTCAAAGCAATTAAGAAAAGCTGTAATGGACAATGAAAAGAGACTATTCAACAACACTATGAAACAAACAGGTTGGATTTTTTGAGGAGATACTGCACATTTGCTTTGTTATCGGAATTAACTAGCATAGAATTATGAATGTCAACAAATCACTGTTTGCAATACTATTCAAAATGTGCATTTAACAGTGATCATCTATAACTAGATGGCACAATTTTTGCTTCTTACCTCTAAACAAAAAATGGAAACATTTCTGGCAGATGTTTCTCTGTTTTAATATGCACCTGTGTGTAAACTGTGATGGCAGATAGTCAGCACACGTAACTCAAATGGGAAAGGAAGAAAGGTACCTCCTGTGGCTTATGCCATTTATTTCAGTCTAATGGACAATATTTTCTGTGGTTGTACATAGTGTCAATAGTGTGACAGTCATTTTTAAGAATCCTGTTAAAACTTGAGGAAGTGCCATCTAAATTAGGGCTGTCACACTCATTTTAGTTCAGATTCCACATTCAGCCCAAAATGATCTCATGAGGACTGTAACAAAACATAACGCTTAGTTGTGTTTATGTTTACAACTATGTTTTACAGTGAAAAGTAATATTACATTACATGTTTACATCTATAAACTGTCCTTTAAAAAAGTGACAAATAACTTTAAATTTCTTAATAATAATGTTTTAAAAAAAGTTAACCATATTCTGCCTCGGTTTATCATTTGCACTTGTACATTACAACTTGCAGATCAGTGGATCTACAAAAACACAGAACATTTAGTAACGGGCAGAATATTGGTACAATTACACTTTTTTTCTCTTTACATTTTAAAATTATCTTTTAACAATGCGAATAACCTGAAGAAATATGAACAACTTGAAATATCTAAATATTTTCATGGAATTACATTTTTACACTAAAACAAGCAGACACATTTGGAGTTATTATGTTATTATTTTAATGGTCTGATCCACTTGAGATTATAATGGTGTCAATGTGGAACATGAACTAAAAGATGTTTAACATAATCTTGACTGTTAATATTTTCAGTGTTATTTTTTCACTTTTCAAATTCAAACCATAGGCCAGATTGCACCCTTTGGTAGGCAGGTTTTGGCCTGTGGACCATATGTTTGACACTCCTGATGTAAATGACGTCAAAACAACTGGACCAGAACACTTTCTTGAGCTGCCAAGTGTAGACAGTATTTGAGTGGCAACTGTTTCCCACACCTCCTTGAGACCAAATTAGCTCCAGTCCTACTTACTGTGACTGAATTAGATTCTGCTATCTTAAACTGACACCCATACTCTGACTGACCTACTGCAAATGGTGACATTCAGCCAAATGAACAGCCCCTTACACTCAGACCCACAGTCTTATCTCTGCTCTGTGGACAGTATGGCCTACATTTGTTTTAGTTCCATGGACTCCATCTATACAATAGTTTACATACTGTTTCCACCACTCACTTTGAGTTTATTGTATCTCATCAAACTCCATAGGAAGGAGATGACACAATCCTGGTTCGTGTGGTTCCAGCAAAGCCTTCCCGACCTCCAGGCAAAATCAAGGTGAACTTTGAGGACCTGGAGAAGAACCGAGAGGAGGAACTGCAGAAAAAGGCAGAGGAAGAAAAAAAGAGACGATATGATGAACATAAACGCTCTTTTAGGGAAGCCAAGAGGCGCTCTGTGGTTCAACAGGTAGGTACAGTGCCATCTAGCAGTGAAACACATTAAAACCAGTTAAATATGACCTTGTTACAGGAGGACCCTCTTTACAATTATGTAACTACTAGGAGAACCCGATAGGGGAACGTGAAAACCAAGACTGGTTACTCAAACAGAACCATTTAGAGAACATGTCCACCCAGTTTCTTGAAAATTGCACGAACTTTGCAAAATTACAACCCGGTCTCTCAACTGAGGTACCTACCGATCTGGTAGGTCTGATAAGAGGTGAAATCTAAGTGGACCCTGAACATGCTAA
>JAPTYR010000019.1:39442963-39454044 GCA_029814505.1 Siphamia roseigaster | reverse complement strand
TATTAATATATTTATTGTCTTTTTATTTTTATTTTGTCGTATTTATTTTAATATGATCTTAAATTATTATTATATTTATTATTATTTATTGTCTCTTGTCTGGTTTGTGTGGTTATTTTTATCTCGCTATAACAGGTTTGTTTTGGCATTTTTTAATTATTTAGTTTTATCATGATTTTATTTACTCATTTTCTTTTCTTTTAATCTTATTTATTTTAATATGGTCTTAAATTATTTATTATTTATTGTCTCTTGTCTGGTTTTTATGTGCATTTTTTATCTGGCTATAAAAGGTTTGTATTGGCATTTTTTAATTATTTAGTTTTAGTTAATGATTTAATTTAATCTTTTTAGTCTGTTTTATCTTTTTAATTACTTTTATCTTATTTATTTTAATATGGTCTTAAATTATTATTGTTAGTATTTATTTATTTATTTTTTTTATTTATTTATTTATTTATTGTCTCTTGTATGGCTTTTATGTTTGTTTTTTATCTGGCTATAACAGATTTGTATTGGCATTTTTTAATTATTATTTAGTTTAGGTTAATGATTTTATTTACTCTTTTTAGTCTGTTTTATCTTTTTTTTTTAATTTATTTTATCTTATTTATTGCTAATAAATAAAGATAAAGAAAAATATGAAACTAAAACGACTGGAACCAAATTACAATAGTAGTTGTTTTGTCTTTTTTATTGTTTTTACTCAATTTTAGTTAATTTTTCACATTTTTTTCATGTTATTTATTATTTTATGAATATTTATTAGTTTTTTTCTTCATTTTTTTAGTTATTTTGTTTCTGTTGTTGCATTTTGTTTTTTATTTGATTATTTTTTGTTCATTTTGTTCCATTTGTGTCTTACTTTGTTCATGTTACTTATTATTTTGTTCATTTTTGTTGGTTTTTATGGATTACTTTGGCTGTTTTTCTTAATTTTGTTGCTTATTTTCCTCTTTTTGACTAGAACTGCTAAGATCTCAGGAGTTAAAGGGTTAATGCAGATGCTGTAGTCAGAGTAGCTGCAACATCAAACAGTAAAATCCCATCAGGGTTCGTAAAGGCCCTGTAGCGTCTGTAGACACGAACATTCACACCTTTGAAGGCTGACAGCTCCGTCAGCCACAGTCTGACCTGACCACTCTACATTCGACCCGCAGACAGACAGACAACTCAACTCTCACAAGTTTGCACTGATATGTGAAAATAACAGCTTTTTTATGGGGCTTTGTTGTGACTTTAGCATTTGTGTATTTGAGGCAGAGGAGCGTCGACTCCTCAAGTGTACAAAACCAGGAGCACAAGGACCAGTGCTGCTGAAAAATGGATAGATAAATAGAAATAGAGCCCTTTTTTTATTGTCATTGCATGTAAATACAACAAAACTGCATGCGTCCCCTCCCACATAAAAAACTACAAACAACACTCAATCCATGCACATCAACAACAACCACAGAAAATACACAAAACACAACATATCAGTATTTAACAGTGCCTCAGTGAAAAAAAACGTAAATGTGCAATACAACTGTATAAAAGTGAAATAAAACTGTATAAAAGTGTAATAAAGCTATAAAAAAGTGCAATAAAACTTTATAAAGGTGCAATAAATCTGTATAAAGGTACAGTAAAATTGTATAAAAAAGTGCAACCAAACTATATAAAGGTGCAATAAAACTTTATAAAAGTGTATAAAGGTGCAATAAAACTATATAAAAGTGAATAAAGGTGCAATAAAACTATATAAAAGTGTATAAAGGTGCAATAAAACTGTATAAAAGTGTATAAAGGTGTAATAAAACTATATAAAAGTGTATAAAGGTGCAATAAAACTGTATAAAAGTGTATAAGGGTGCAATAAAACTGTATAACATTGGATAAAGGTACAATAAAAGTGTATAAAAGTGTATAAAGGTGCAATAAAACTGTACAAAAGTGTATAAAGGTGCAATAAAACTGTGTAAAGGTGCAATAAAAGTGTATAAAGTTGTAATAAAGCTGTATAAAGGTGTAATAAAAGTGTATAAAGATGCAATAAAAGTGCAATAAAAGTGTATAAAGGTGCAATAAAACTATATAAAAGTGCAATAAAAGTGTATAAAGGTGCAATAAAACTATATAAAAGTGCAATAAAATTGGATAAAGGTACAATAAAACTTTATAAAAGTGTATAAAAGTGCAATAAAAGTGTATAAAGGTCCAACAAAAGTATACAAAAGAGCAATAAAACTATATATACATCGCAATACAACTGTATAAAGGGGCAATAAAACTGTATTAAAGTGGAATAAAAGTGTAATGAAAATGTATAAAGGTGCAATAAAAGTGTATAAAGGTGCAATAAAACTGTATAAAGGGGCAATAAAACTGTAAAAAGGTGCAATAAAGTGTAATGAAAATGTATAAAGGTGCAATAAAACTGTAGAAAAAAATTGCAATATAACTGTATAAAGGAGCAATAAAACTGTAAAAAGGTGCAATAAAAGTGTATAAAGTGCAATAAAACTGTATGAACGTGCAATGAAAGTACAATAAAACTGTATAAAGTTGCAATAACAGTGCAATAAAACTGTGAAAAGGGAAAATAAAACTGTATAAAGGTGCAATAAAAGTGCAATAAAAATGTATAAAGGTGCAATAAAAGTGTAGAAAAGTGTAATAAAACTGTATAAAGGGGCAGTAAAATTGTATAAAAGTGCAATAAAACTGTCTAAAGGTGCAATAAAAGTGTAGAAAAGCGCCATCAATGTCCAACTGTAAAAGGTGCAATATCTATGATGTGTACAATAATTTTGTTTCATGCATAGTCCAAATTTAGTCTGATGTGTGATAGAATTTTGTTTTAGTTATTTATGGGCAGATGTGGAAGTAACTTAATAAAAGTACTTCATTATTGACTTCATGTGATTCGTCACATTAAAAAATAATATTTTCTTCAGTGAATTAAAACACGCCATTACGTTAGATAATTCATTCATTAACATAATTGAATGACTGATTCGTCACATTAAAAATAATACTTACCTCACTGCATTAAAACACGTTTTTAAAATTCTAACATGGTGTGATGTATTATAGAATAAAAAGTAACTTCTGTAGAGTTTTACATTAGCTAATACAATCATTAACCTAATTTAGTGATTTATCACATTAATTTTTTTTTCTCCTCATTGAATTAAAACACGTTTTTAAAATTCTAACATGGTGTTATAAATTATAAATTTTTAAAAAATTACAACTTTATATAGAGTTTTCCATTAGATAATACACCCATTAATCTAATTTAATGCTTCGTCACATTAAAAATAATATTTTCCTCACTGTTTAACGCGTCGTCATTATTTACATCGGGGGAAGAAAATTCTACCGGAACTTCCGCCTCATTTAACCGGAAGTAGGTACGTGGCTGCTTCAGCTGACAGTCTACATGATGGCGACAGAGGTTCAGAGCGGCGACCTCGACAGCGCTACTTCCAGCCGGCTCGAAGTTTCCATCGATGGACTCACCCTCACTCCCGACCCGGAGGGTGAGCAGGGCCAGGCGGAGGAGCCGGAGCCCACACCGGCAGCCCCCGAGCTCAGTCCGCCGGCTGCCGCTGGAGGCGAAGATGGAGAGACTGGCAAATCTGCCATAGAGAGGAAATGGGGCTTTCCTCTCCAGGAGCTGTACGGAATGGCCCTCAAGTTCTTTAAAGGTGGATTCTCTTTCTTATTATCAGACACAAAACACGCTGCGTTGTTCAACTAATGGTTAATTTTTTTTACACCAAACGTTATTCGTCTGAGGTTGCTAGCATTAGCTTGTTGCTAACTGTCACCTTCCAGAGCAGTGCTGTCAGGCAGGGTAAACCGCAACATAGCATTAGCCAGACGGCCGAAGGGTAGAGGCCACCGCTAACGAACTGTCCGACCCGAACACGAACTATCCGACCCGAACACTAGCTGGACACTTCTGTCCAGACCACTGTCTGTCTGTCTGTCTGTCTGTCTGTCTGTCTGAGCTTTAAAGGCCTTCATTCATTCTGCTGTTGTCTCAGTTGTGTGTACTCTACTGCTTTTAATGAGTCAGTAAATGACAGGACTGCACCATTTAATAATAATAATACTAATAATAATAATAATAATAACTAGTAAAACCTATTTAGTTTGCCAGATGTTTTTGTGTTCAGATAATACGATTTGCCAAAAAATACAATAAAATAAAAAGAACATTTTCTCACACTTGATATAATAACCTTTGAATGTGCTATGAGTTTTCATGAACATCTATGTGATTGGTGAATTAAATATAGGAAAATAATTGATTCTCACAAAAAATCCAATCTATTGTTGTCTCAGTTGTGTGTCCTCTAGTGCTTTTAATTAATCGGTAAATTACAGGACTGCTCTATTCTATAATATTAATAATAATAATAATAATAATTAACTATTTCTATAGCAGGTAGGGTCATTTCAAACACCAGTTTGCCCAGACAACAATAAAACACATGTGCACAACAGTGGTGGGTGTAAAACTGTGGAATTCTCTTTACAATGAGTTGAAGCACTGTGAAAATATATTTAACTAAAAAAAGCAAACAGAAGTAGAACAATGACACTATAAGAGAAAGAACAATGGATACCATGTGTAGGATTATTTATCTGTCTGTTCTTTGGTCCTACTTTGAACAATTCGACTGAACTGTGATGGTTCTGACCTTGTTTGTTGGATTTTTAGTTCAGTTACAGAACCCACCAATAAGTATAGAATCAAAGTAAATAGAAATATGATACTTTATATTAAAACATGGTGATGATGCAGATCTGACTGTGTCTGAGGCAACTCAAAAAATGTTATATTGAGAAAAGTGTTATTTCTAACAGAGCAGAGGAAGTGGAATTCACATAATTATAAGTGTGTAAAAAGAGGGTGAGATTCTATAAGATGTTTCTACTAACTCCTTTTTAAGTACTGGAAATTTGGCTTGATGTGAATTATGGTTATTACCTCCACCAAGGAGGTTATGTTTTTGCCAGAGTTTGTTTGTCTGTCTGTTTGTGTGTTAGCAACATAACTCAAAAACTTATGGACGGATTTTGATGACATTTTCAGGGAAGGTTGGAAATGGGGAGATCTGGAAGTGATTAGATGTTGGTGAAGATCTGGAAGAAATCCTGGATTCTGGATCACTTTTAATTTTCGGTAACATTGCGGTCAATGGGGAATAGCAAAGCTTGGTTTCTTATGATTTTCATCTGAAATGTAATGTATATTATGAAAAAACTGGATATATACTTGTGGTGCTGTGGCTTAGTTGGTTAAGGGCTTGTCTAGTAAACAGGAAATCCCAGGTTCAAGTCCCAGCAGTACCTTCAAGAAAACCCTGCCAACAGTTGGCGCAGGTCTGCGCTCTCCGAGTGCTTTTCTAGTTCATTATCATGTTATGGACACATACCATTATGAACTTAAATCTGACCAACTGAACCAACCCCAGATCATAATTAGCTACTTTTAAAATTTGTATGGAAACTTTTAGCAACTTTTTTAAAGTGACACAAATACTAAAACAAATTTTTTTTTACTCCAAATAACACTAAATGATTTAGTGTGTCCCAGCCATATAAACCCATGGCCTGCCTGCCTAGCTGTAAATGTAAGTGTTAGACACTTTCTTGGTATATTTTGTGATTTTTCAAACCCCTCTAAAGACTGTTTATCAAAAAAGCCACTAGTGACAAATCTATCCTTTTTTCTGGTGTTATTGGAGACTTAAATTGCAGCATCTAAAAAGATATTGTGATTTTAATATACCAATGCCCCTTTTTTCATTTGACCTATAATACTTGATACAGTTGTTGTAATTCAGTTGTGCTGGACAGTAGATTAATAACCGATGGTTTGATGTTACAAAACAGATTAGGCTATGCATGAAAATGATTTGTTTGAAAATTTTTTTTTTTTTTTTTTCCCTACTAGGTCACATGAAGACAAATCCTGCCCTTCTCAACCTACATTATTATTACCTAAAACAGAGAGGATTTCCACCCACAGTCAAAATCCGATGGCTTCTCCCCAGGATAATGACACTCGAGTCACTGACTGCATTCAAAAAAACAGAAGTAGTCGTATTAGACGTGGCATGATGCCTGGACCAATAGCTAGTACACCTGAGGTAATAGTCAGAGAATTGTATTTAAATCCAGCTATTACAGGTCTCAAAGCCACCTCATGTTATTGTTTTTCTCCTTGTTTCCTTTTGTAGGAATTGAACAAAAAAAGGCAAACGCGAAGGGCAGAAATGCCTCAGCCACTTCTGAGAAGAGAAGAAGAAAACATTCCCTCCAGGAATGGTTTCTTAGTCCCTAATGGACATCAGAACAGCTCAGAGAACTCAGCTGACTACATGAGCAGAAGGTGGGAGGTGCAGAGTTCAGCAGAGAGGATGCAGATGGAAAACAACGTTGAAGAAGTGGGAAGACTTCACGTACTGCAGACCAGAAAGTAAATATTTTTATGTTGCTGTAGAGAGGGCAAAGTCTCACCTCTTAAGAAAGAAATTATTGTTTAGATAATAGCAAGAGAATAGTAATTTAGTTACACACAATCAGTATTTGCCTTAAAACTGTTGAACTATCAGAACATTTTGAAACAGAAAGACTACAGAGAAAGTTGAGAAGTGGGTGTTATTGTAATTGACCCTTTCTGATCTGTTCAGAGGCAGAGATGATCAGACTTATCAATGCTTATGGAAAAATCATATAATTACATTTTATGGATGTCAACTCCTGTCCTTTTGGCAATTCCATGCATATCAAAGGAGAAATGCTATTCTAAGTAAGGTTCTTAAGTTTGGATGTACAGATGAGGCTACAGAATAATGTAAATTAAACACTGAAATCCACATCACATACAGTCATTAAGATGAATTTCTCAGTGAAATAAATTTTAAGGTTAATTCTCAGATGGGATTGCCCTTTATAATGATGCAAAAATCAACTGAAGACCAAGCCAACCACCGGTTTTTACCCTCTGCTTTTGCTGCAGGTTATTGTCATCAGTTTGTCATTCTCCTGTCCATATGTTCAAAAACTTTGGTGTGGACTGAAGGCCAAGTGTTTTCAAGTACAGGCACACTATGTTCCTTAGATTTATGTTTTTTTTTATGGGCTCTGATGACTGATGTCACTGATGGCACTAAACACAAAGTTGTTGTACATAATTTTGAATCCATGTGATTGTAGCTCGGGTGACACAGTGGATAACACTCATGCCTCAATTCCAACACCGGTCAATGGGCGTGGGACATTTATGTGTGAAGTTTGCATGTTCTCCCTGTCTATGTGGGTTCTTTCTGGGTCCTCCGGCTTCCTCCCACTATCCGAAGGCATGCACTGCATTAATTGGTTAATCTAAATTACCCATAGGTGTGAATGTGAAACAATTGGTTGTTTGTCTCTATATGTCAGCCCTGTGATGAACTGGCGACATGTCCAGTGTTTCCTCCGCCTTCGCTCATAACTTGCTGGGGTAGGCAACCCAGCAACCCCCATGACCCTAGTGAGGATAAAGAGGGTTCACAAAATGAGTGAATGTGAGTCTTGCTCAATAGTGAAAAAGTTTTCCTTTAATAGTATTTTTTTTTTATATGAACATAACTGACAATTATTTTTATATGGAAAATAGAATGAAAACATTTTTGTTTTGTTTTTGTTCATTGAAATTGAAAAGGCCATGTGAAATTTTAAGTTTTCTCTGTAAAATGATGTGGTAAATCTCCAAATGACACTATGCTACCTTTACCATTTTCTTGATTTATAATATTACATTTTATGTTGACAAATATCACATATATATTGATCGCAGGATTGTGACATGATGAAAACATAATTAGTCTCTGAACATTGCCTACACATTCTTTTTGAAGTTGAGTGTTTCAATGGCAACTTGACATGTTTATTCTGGTGAATTCAATATTCTATTAATTTTAGAGTTCTCATCATATTCTTTTTTTCCATTTTCTCAGAGCACAGTCAGCATCCAGGCCAAATGTTGCGAATCTGAATCTGTCTGAGCTGGTTTTAGGTAAGTCCCTGTAAATGTAATACTGTAATCTAGTAATTCTGAAACACAAAAATGTGGCCCAATCTGCTTTTTCCTCATTTTTTTGTTGCCAAACCTTTACAAGTTGTAATTTGTCAAAATTTGATGGTGTGTTATGATAACTTTTCAGATGACATTGATGATGCTGAGGAGCTGCAGGACTTGTCCACGGTGTCCTTACAGAGAGCCATGGTCGAGCAGAGCCGTCCAGGCCACCCCATGGACCAGCGCATGGCATCGGTGGCTGATCTACACCAGTTTTTCTTAAGGAATTCCAGGGACAATCCTATGGCTTGCTTTCATTTTAGTTTGTTTTTCCTTTTTTTTTGTTTTTCTCCAGGAATTAAAAGTGGTTCTTCTTGGTTCCAGCTTAAATTGTTTCAGTGTTGAGTGGAGGAATCAGAGCTTCACATTCTCAGAGACGCATGATTTAAGATATGGGATTGTGCAGAAAAAGGTATTCTTAACTGTGCCATCTGTCAAAACAATGATTTGTTAAATTGCAATTTTCTGAATTCTATTTTTCTCCTGTGGCTGTTTCCTCAGGGTGGTCCATGTGGAGTGTTGGCATCAGTCCAGGCTTTTGTCCTAAAGAAATTGCTGTTTGAAACCACTGATAGTAATTCAGGCCTACAGTATGTTATCCTACTATATACACTTACCTCCAAAAGAAAAGTACCCTCTTGATATTTTCTGTTTTTTCTTTCTTTTTGAACAAAAATATACTAATAATTTCAAATTTTCTTTATTTCTAACAATAGTTCAATCCATTTGATAACAAAAATATAAATCCAACAATATCATTGACAACAAATAAAGTGAAAATATAATAAAAATGAAATATTAGTAAATATCCAATTTCAAAGCAACATCTTTTTCTTTAAATATTTTATCTTAACGTTCATATATTACACTCAGACAGGTGACAGTCAGCACTAGCAAAGTGTCTGTGATGTTTCAGTAGGACGTTGGCCCTCCCTGTGCCCGGATACAGCTTGCAATACGTTCTGGATACTCTGGTTGGTACAGTCTGGTTACGGTTTCCTGTGGTGTAGCATACCACAGTTGGTGACCTTTGAGCTCCTCCTTATTGCTGGCCCGCATCCCAGCCCATCGCTGATCAGTATCGTCCCAGATGTGCTCAGTGATATTCACTCCAGAACCTTTGTGTTTCACTGTGGGAACAATACAGTCTGGTTGAGAGGCTTCTCCGGGGCGCGAAAAAACCCATCTCATCCTGTCATTGCCGTTGTCATTGTCTGGAGTGATGGTCTGGGGATGTATCAGTTCTCGTGGAGGTGGTGACATCCACTTTGTTGATGGTACAGTGAACGGTGACCGCTACATTGACATCCTGGGCAAAGTGATGCTCCCTTCTGTCCATGGCCTTGGTTTAGGGAATGATTTCTTATTCCAAGATGACAATGCACCATGTCACAGATCTCGAATTGTGGAAGAATGGAAGGCAGCCGAGGGAATTCAGTGAATGCAGTGGCCAGCTCAGAGCCCCGATCTCAATATCATCAAGCACATCTGGGACGATATTGACTGGGAACGAGCTGGGATGCGTCCCAGCAATAAGGAGGAGCTCAAAGGTCAAATCCACCAACTGTGGTATGCTACACCACAGGAAACCGTAACCACACTGTACCAACCAGAGTATCCAGAACATTATTGCAAGCTGTATCCGGGCACAGGGAGGGCCAACATCATACTGAAACATCACAGACACTTTGCTAGTGCTGACTGTCACCTGTCTGAGTGTAATATATGAACGTTAGATAAAATATTTATAGAAAAAGATGTTGCTTTGAAACTGGATATTTATTAAAATTGTGTTTGTATTGTATTAGTATTTTCACTTTATTTGTTATCAATTATGTTGTTGGATATATGTTTTTGTTATCAAATGGATTGAACTACTGTTAGAAATAAAGAAGATTAGAAATTATTAGCATGTTTTTGTTCAAAAAGTGAAAAAACAGAAAATATCAAGGGGGTACTTTTCTTTTGGAGGTAAGTTATGTGTGGTCTGTTGGAATCACTTTGATGTATTTCACAGCCATTACGTTACATCAAGGAGAGCTTTGTGCTTTTTGGTATTAACTGTTGTAATTGGAAATGACCTGCTTCTCACTCAAATGCTACTTTGTTCCCAGAAAATTAAGACCTTCCAACATCACCCGAAGAAACTGTCTTGTTTTAGCCATTGCTGAAATCCTGTGGAGGGCAGGGGAGGAAAAGCAAGCCATGATCGCAATGTAAGATTATAACTCTATAAAATCCTTTGCAGTTAGATTTTCACCAGAGAATGCACTCTCTGTTTAACTAGGTCAAAAGTAGGACTGCACAATGAATTAAGATCATAAACCTAATCAGTCTATGTACTTATATAATTACAAAAGGCTGAATTTGAGCTTCAGATTTAGGAGGGTTTAGGGTGATCTAATTGCAGAAACAAAGCTTCTGTAAGCATGCAATGCTGAAATCGCTAAATTGCACTGTATTTTTATGCTGGTTTGAAGCATGTAGGATGAACATTTCCACATTTCAAAATGACAAATTTTATCTGACGAATAGATTCAAATCAAAACCACATATCACAGTGTTGCATACAATAGTCATAATATGACTATAAGCTGCACAATATATCGTTTGAGCGCCGTCATCATGATGTACATGTGTGCACTAATCACATCACAGGTCCTGTAATGTAGGCAAATTTACTCAATGTCTTCTCATCTAATTTCAAGGGCAATCCACCAATCATAAATGCTCTTAATCAGTTTGGAGTCAGTAGCTGGTAACAACATTGAAAAATGAGCAACAAACAAAAGAAATTCACCATAAACAAAGACTTAGTAGAGATGTCCTGATCCAGGTTTTTGCACTTCCGATCCGATACCGATATTTTTTTCCACTTTCGATCCGATACCGATACTGGCCGATACGATACCGGCCTATCCGAGCATGTATTAAAGTTCAAAGTTATTTACCTTCC
>JAPTYR010000019.1:38892890-38904525 GCA_029814505.1 Siphamia roseigaster | reverse complement strand
AAACTGCTCATGTTCATTTATATAATGGTAGTACCACCGAGTCTCTGGGAGTCCAATGTGCCTCACTCAACAATTCAGATTTCTGGGAAACTCCAGTTAAGTCCTTAATTTAGTAAGGCGATAATTAGAATTTCTAAGTGCACGTAAATGTACTGATTCAGAACCATGACGTTATTTTTTTTTTTTTTCTAAAATGAATTTGTTTTTGATTATGTAAGTTTTCTACACTATGTTGCAAATGAACACTGACTTTAGAGGACATTTAGTCTATATAATGTTTTGGATGGAAGCAGAAAAGTCAGGTGCAGATTGTCACTGCACAAAGGGAGAATTAGATTTTCCTTGGTCAGGATATATATAGTCAGTCCAGTTTGTATTTACAAGGCTGATAATTAATACTGAACACAAACAAACAACTCAAACTATGCATTATGAAAGAGCTGCAGCATCTGAAACCAACCACAGTGAACATTTGACAGATAAACAATACCACAGTGCTTCAGTTTCATCTTTAATGTTTATCATGTCTTTAATGAATTTGGATTGTCTCTCTGCACTCACCATATATTTTTTATTAGTATTTTTTTCATAGAATTTTCAGGTGACCCCATTTGAATACCAGGGAACAACCCCAAGGTAGAAAAACACTCATTTAAACCATAAAAAAAAAAAACCAACAACTAATTGCGATATAATTAAGCCAAAAACCGTTGTATTCATTATCATACTATCTATAATCCAAGGGCAAGTCATATTTGAGTCTTTCCATAGAACTTTCCAACTGTCTCCCTTAGATATGGAAAAACTCATTTCGGTGTTTGAGTCCTGCACCTAAGCCTTGTAATAATTGGGAAAACCCAGGATGTTCTGTATAATCTAGGTTGTGTTTGATCTTATGCACAGCTGAGGCAACCCAGTCCAGGATTTTTAAAGTGTGCTCATACCAGTCACTGTCATCCAACTTGTCAGCCAGTATGTTAAATATGACAGGACTGTTGTGTTTCTATATAAATCAGCTTTCGTTCACTTTATTATTTGCTCTCCTATGATGATCTTCAGACATTAAATCCACTAAATCTTATATACTTTAATAAGATGAATCAGAAAACAAATGACAAAAGTGCTGGTTAGTTTATGTTTTTAATATATATATGATGGTGTGTTATTCCACATATATGGTGGTTTATGTACATGTATTCAATGGATTTGTAAATATTCAACTAGAAAGAACCTGTAAAGTGAATGGATCATAATGTTCAGACAGTGTTTTGAAGTAGATCTGAGACCAATATTCCTTTAGAGGAAAACCTGTTCTCTTGTTTATTCTACGAATTTCACATTTTGACCCCAGCCTTATCTTGGAAACTTCAGCCAACCAGCATTTAAGACTGGAGTTTTTTTTTTTTTATCAGTAACACACGTGGTCACATTTCATTAGTTTTATTCCAGAAGAATTTGACTTGTAGACCAGGGTAACCCCAAAAAATTAGGATCATTATTATTTGATTCTATCTCAAATCAATTCCTACATGTGTACTTAAAAGTGTGAATGCGTTCTCTTTCTTACCCATGCAGTTCTTCATCATCATGAATCCGCTCTCATAGCCCTCGAAGCATTCACACTCAAAGCTGCCGGGTGTGTTGACACAGGTACCGTGGCCACACAGGTCGGGGGAAATACGGCACTCATCGATATCTGAACAACAAAATCATACTCAACCACTAATACCTTCACCAAATGTGTTCAGACTAACATGTGATTCTAGAGGCATGGATTGATATATTACCAGTGCAGTTCCTCTCTTCAGCCGTCAGAGCAAAGCCACTGTTGCATCGACACTTGAAGCTGCCGATGGTGTTACGGCAGGTTCCATGAGTACACAGACCCTGGAACACCTTACACTCATTCACATCTATGGGAGGACACATTACACATTTTATCTCACACATCCTGAAATGGTGTTTAGAGACTGTATACATAACAAACTAAAACTATTAGAAATGCCCTTCCCAAACAAGTGACATGGAATTACTCTCCTGATAACCATCCTGTTACCATGGTAAAATGCAGAAAAAATGCCATGAATCACTCTACCTAATTTTCCCTAATATTTACTCAAGTAGTTTACAAATTTACCAAGGTATCCTATGTCAGTTTTAGGTAGTACTACATAACTAATTAGTGCACATATTATCTAAAAACATTACTCCACATAGATTAAGTACACTATAAAGCGCTCGTATGACTTTACTATAATAATAACAGAAGAACATACAGTAAAAGACCTTGAAAAGAGACCCTGCTTTTTCTTTCATTACTTTACAGCACACTGTGTTGAACATGAGGAATAATTTGAATTTATGAATTTTAATTTTTTTTACTCGCAATGCAGGATTAGGTATTGAATTAGTGAATTATTTGTTTTTTTTACTGTCTAATTTAAATACAGTAGTATTACAATGTTCTTTTTAACTGTGTGCTCGCAGTGTTTTGACTCTGGGTGATTTTCTTTCAAAATGTAGGATATTATGTTGAGTCATTATTTCTTTTTTGAAGTATTTTTGTACATTGGATCACTGGAAGATATATTTGTTTTATCTGATGCTGGTGCTTGGGGATCCATTGATTAGACACAACATAAAGACTTCAGCTTCTGCACACAGGCACTGTGAGAAATACAGTTCTGTGCAAAAGGCCTTACAGGTCTAATAACATTCTAATGTCCATACATAAGTATTTGTTAGTCTCTGTATTTAGATCCAATCTAATATATGTGAAGGATGAACAGGAGCAAAAAGTAAAGTTTCAGGGTAAAAACAGTGCCTATAAACCAGTCAAATTTAATATGACCTTCCTTTGCACATGGACAAATCTTCATTCTTGACATTTGTACAGTCAAAACGCATTCTTCATATTACTTCTATATCTTTTACTTCAAATTTCTTCATTTTATGTCTGATTATGATCCTAATTTTTATAATTATTTACAGTACAAGTCATTGTTTTCCCTATATATTCTCCATAGGAGTGTGTAATTCAGCACCATGGACAGCGCATCATCCCCAAACACATAAAACACATGGTGGTCATTTTCTAAGCATTTGATTTGATATCATGTTGCTTCATATATCAACATTCCTCAAACTTCTACCTTATTACTTTATTCTGTTACCTATGGAAAAATAACAAGAGGGCTGTGCTGCTGTCAGAATAAAACAGCGGCCACACCCACTTCATTTTCCTCTGCTTTGTCTTGCAGCTGCAGGTGTAGAAATTTCAGTCTTAAGGCCATTATTATCTATTAATATTATATATTATTATATCGATCTAAACATTCTAAAAGTCACACCCATATGATTGATTGCCGTTTTCAGTCATTAAGCTATATTAAGCTTTTTTACCTGAAGTGTTTCATAATATCCCCGAAAAAGCGTAAGATCTCTCGACCAACGACGAGTGACATGAGTTGCACAGAGGGATGCAGTATGGCCCTCTTATGATAAAAAAAATTATCAAGTGGCCATAGGCATGATGTAGGAAGGTTCCAAGGCATCTTTTACAAAGAACGTGAGAACTCTAGAGTCATTGTACAACAGAAAATCTGTCATTTTCTCATGAAGGCCTAAAGTTGTTCTTGCAATTTGAACAGCAGCTGTACAAACTTAGACAAACAAAGATGGCCATAAGAAGCTAATCTTCTCTCCACAAATGTCTATGAACTCAAGATTTCATAGGAACTGGGAGATCCATACTGACTCATCGTTTTCAAGAATCTTTGTGACCTAGGAACAAGTTGGATCCAAATACATTGAAGACTGCAGTGTGCATATTTTTTGTAGACGTCATTGGACTTTGTTGTTTATAGCTATAGATAATTTTATATATACCTTTATAATGGTATTGATGTTGTTATTTCTATGTAGATCTTTTTATATATACTGTTCCTTTTATATTTTGTGTGGTTATAGTTTCAGTTGGTTCTGGAATAAAGGAAACATTTTTTACTGTACATTTTTAAGATTTATTTTCACCTGTTCATATAATTGTTTAATCAAATTTAATTGATGAAGATAACTGGCAGATTAATAACAAAATTGACAGCTGCAGGTGTAGTTTTTGTACCTTTGTAGAAAGGTCTTCCGGTTAGAATATCTCCTCTGTTGGCAAAGCCGGGTCCTCTGGGGCAGATGGCTCTGTACTCAGCTGTTCCTTCTTTGGGACATTCCTCGCAGTCAATGCCCCAGGCAGCACCCACTAAACAGCAGCACATGTCCACACGGTACCTCCCCGGCAGTGGTGCGCCACATTCATCCTCGTGCCATTTCATGTAGCACTGCTCACTGCGCATATCTAAGAAACAGTTTAATAAAGTCAAAAGCAAAGTGACTTCTTTGAGTAGGTTGCGATATTTGTATTACAGAGGCATCTTTTGTGTTGGTTGTGTGAACACTGACCAACACATGTGCGACCGGTGCTGTCCAAGGTGAGGCCCTCGGCGCATTCACAGCGGAATGAACCCTGAGTGTTCACACAGCGCCCGTTTGTACACACTCCAGGGAACACTTCACATTCATTAATGTCTACAGGGAAAACAGCAGTTTTAGAAACAGGATTACAAGGTGGAACACACAGAAACGTACACACTAGTGAACTTTTAAAAGGAAATCTGGAGGGAAACACCCCAGCACATTGCAAGGACAGTAACCAGGAATGACTTATGGTAATTGGTGTCCAATAATGGAAACATTAAAGGTCTCTCCAATTATCAGATGAGTCTTTTACCTTCACAGACGAGGCCTTTCATACGAGCAAATCCTCGAGAGCAGGCAGTGTCTGATGACAAATAAGATTGGGAGATAGTTTCAGAAATCAAATCTCATTCATACAAAATACCAGGTCAATTGTGGTCTTCAAATGAAATATGTTATTGGACATTCGTAAGCACTGCAATAAGATGATGCAAACTTTTTAAACTGCAGGAAACAATCAAATTAGATGCAGTAAAGTAATAATTCAAATAATATATCTTTTTGTTTTGAGTTTATTTTTAGGGGGAGGCTGCATGGTACCGTTCCTCATGATGCATCGGCTGGTGGTAAATAGTGATCGACTGATGTGGATCTTTTGGGGTTGATACCAATTTTCTCTTTCATCAGGTTTAGCTGATGACTGACACAGGCTGCTGATATTTCTAAGCTGATATTTGGAGCAGATATGGATTTTTTAAAATCTCTGACCAATGAAAACAAATGCCAGAAAAATTTCTTTACTTGCAATTAGAAAAAAAAAATTAGTTACAGTTAAATTAATAAATGTCTACCTTCTCTTTTTTTATTTATTTATTTTTAATCTTTTTCTCTCCTTTTTGTTTTCTTTTTTCTCTTCTTTTTCTTCTTTTCTGTTTCCCCTACTTTTTCTTTTTCTTCTTCCTGTTTTTTTTTATTTCTTTCCCCCTTTTTCCTTTTCCTCCATTTTTCCTTCATTTTTATCACTTTTTTGTCCCCCCCCCTTTTCTTCTTTTTTCCCTCTTTTTCCTTCACCTGTCTGTAAATAATGGTAGGGAAAAAAAGAGCACTGTCAATGCAAGAGGCAGATACCAATAAAAGAAAGAAACATAAATATTGGCCCAATATATTGGCCAGTTGATATATAAGTCTATGATTAATCATAAATGTGTAAATGACTGATGATGATCTAATTGAATTTTCACAAACTTTTATGTAATTCCAACATCTTCATTCTGTACAACTACTAAACCATATGCTTTAGGTTGGAAAGAGTAATTCCAGCAGTTCATTTGAACAGTGTGAGTATGAGCAGAAAATGTATCTGCAAACTGACCAATCTCGCAGGGTTCACAAGGGCTTCCCCAGGCGGCACCCAGAGTTGAACAGCACTCAGACTTCAGCGTCGCACCATTGATGTTCACCTCACAGCGGTTGTCCTGTATCGTCAGCCAGCAAGTACTCTTCATACTGTCTGTTTGGGCAAAATACATGCATTTGTATCATCTCGTTTAGACTACTACAACAGTTTATTTTGTTGTCTAAACAAAAAGGAATTGTCCCGTTTGCAGCAAGTTCAAAATTCTGCAGCCAGGCTCTTGACTCACACGAATAGAAGGGCACATTTTACGCTAATTTTAAAGTCTCTTCACTGGCTTCCAGTCTCCCTTCGTTTTGTTTTTAAAATTATGGTGCTGACTTTCAGAGCTTTACATGGCCAGGCTCCTTCCTACATCAGAGACCTATTATGTCCCTACACTCCCACTCGGAAGCTGAGGTCTTTGGATCAGAAACGGCTTATGATCCCTCGTACCCGTTTTAAGACGCGGGGTGACCGCTCTTTCCAGGCCATTGCACCGAGGCTCTGGAATGATCTCCCATCGTATCGGCATTCCCTTGACTCAATAGATGCTTTTAAGAGTAAACTTAAAACCAGCTTGTTTCTCCAGGCATTTTAACAGAAGTGTGAGGGCTGTTTCATGACTATTATGTTGGTTTGTATTTTATCTTATTTTATTCCTTTATTGTATTTTATTGACTTTTACTTGTGTGTAAAGCACCTTGTCTGTGAAAGGTGCTATACAAATAAACTTTACTTACTAACAAATCTATATTGAGGCATCAAATCTTTTGTTGGTCAGATGTAAAAAGAAAAGTTTTTCATGGTAGGAACTTTTTCTTCTTTTCTGTTAGAACTATTCAGATCCCTCTCTCTCAAATGATAAATCCCAATTTCCTTTTTTACAGTGTACTTATCCTTTCATCGCTAAGTTTCACTAACTTCTCTAACTTTTCCTACTGCGTTAGTTTCTGCCTGAGACAGGGTTGATATTAATATACTTTATTTTGAAATCCATGTTTATTTTATATTTTTATTTTATATTATTTTATTTTATTTTTTATAATTTAGTTTATCACAAGAAATGTGAGAAAAGTTTCTTTTTTTCCCCAATCAAAGCAGCAGAAGAAAAGTAAAAATTCTTAGTTATTGTTATACTAGACAAATAATGCTGTTTTACTCCATGATTAAAAAAAAATAAATAAAAAAAGAATGGCAGCATGTGATGTAAATCCAAGAAAATATCACCACAAAAATAACCTGTGGTGAATCAGATGAGGCCAAACCCGCTCCTATTTTTCAGATGTGACCTTTTCTGAAAATTCCCATAATTGCAACCATCTTGACATCAACACATCACACTTGTTAGCGCTTGGTGCTTCCACAAATAAACTATTGGAGAGGGCTTTGAAAACAGGAAAAAAAAAACTAAATCAAATCAACAATGACACCGTAATGAGTACAACTGAAGCTGGATCGTTTGTTTCTGCAGTTCCAGGTCAAGGTGGTAACAAGTTGTCTTGGTGATTGTGAGTTAGCTGTGGTGTTGATTGGTGCTTAATGAGAGCCGAGTCTATGGCAACAGTGAGTAAGAGAAACTTAAGGAGAATGCAGAGATGTGAGGAAAAAAAAGGGGAAAAGATGCTGGAACAAAAAAAAAAGGAAGCAGACAGGCAACTGAAGGGTGAGTCACATCAATAACTGAGATAAGGATAGGAGAGGCAGAAGGTTACATGTGTTGAAGATGACAGCTGCTCAATTTTGCCATTCAGTAAATTGTCAACTAATCTTTTCTCAAATGTGTATGACTGTATCTAGAATGGAGGCTGTACCAAAAATATTCCATTTGGAACAGCATGTCCAAAAATACAGCCTTAACTTAAAAGGTCATATTTTGCTAAACCCACTTTTATTAGTCTTTGGTTCATTTTTTTGTGTGTATTTAGGACCCTAATCATTTATAAAGCTTGAATTTGAACCCTCCAGGTGCTGCAAAGCTATCTCTATATTTATAAATTATATATTTATCTATCTACCACCTGTTTTAATTCCTTCATTTGTTACGTCTATAATGACATTTGCACATATAAGGCCAAGACTTCTGACAAACATTTTTTCGTGTGTGACATAATTGTTTGTCAGCAGCAGAGGTTGTAGTCCATACTGAAAATACGATGCCGAGGGGAATTCAGAGTCACCTCCAACAAAAAAGGTGACAGACACTACAAGACACTCTGAGATACCTCTAGACACAGAGATGCAGGACTATTTAAAAGTCAAGCTTGACAGGAAAGGATCACACGATCAAACTAGAAAGGGCACTCGGTAGAGCGCATACCTTCGCCAACGCCACATTGTTAGTGACGAAGGTATGTGCTGTACCAGGTGAAACTTTCTGGTGGCCATGGTATTGTGTAGGGAACTATTCTGAGCATTTTGGTGCTAATTTCATGCAAATAGGTCTACGATTGACGGAGTTATGCCTAAAAACATATACTTTTGAAAGATCGTGACCCCCTGACCTTTGACACCCAACTGCTAAACAGGCTATTAGCGTGAATATTAAGTTCAGCATATCACATGATTGGTAATATAATTCTGCACATTTTGGCGTTGGTTTCATGTTAATCGGGCATAAATTGACCGAGATAGGGCCAAAAGTTGTTTTTGACATTTTCGTGACGTTGACCTTGATCTTTGACCCGATCATTCCTAAAATCTAATCGATTGGTCCTCAGGTCATGGCCTATCATCCCACCAAATATTCTAAAATTCGGTCCAGTACAATTTGAGTTATTCGATACACACACATACATACAAATAAATAAATAAATAAATAAATACACAGGGATCAAAACATTACCTTCATCAGCGAAGCTTATAAAAGGATGATAATGAAGTTGAAAGTCATCAGAATTCTTTATTCTACATTACTGACCATTACAGTCACTCCATTCAAGTGTATAAAAAGTAACAGGAAAGAAATCAGCAATACAACAGAAACGAAAAAGAACAAGTGATGCCAGGTACAACAAACCCCGCCCCTTCATAAATAGTTTACCTGATTTGCCCTATCTCTTATGTTTGCGAAAACACATTTTTGATGACTGTGACCTTAGCCTTTGACCTGCATTCACCCAAATTTAATGGGATCTATTCAAACAGAAAACAACAGACAGGAATACAATATGTCAAAGACAGCACATAACCAAGGCCACAAGGGCCAAAGGACGAGGAAAAGAAAACTCACTGGTACTTCAACCACTGTCCACATGATGGGTTGAGTGGTGGCACAATAAGGTAACTGAGAAGAAGATAAATAATAGTAATAATAATAAAATAAATATAATACACACTGTAAAAAAATACCGTTGTTTTAACGGGGGAAAAAAATAATTGGCAGCTGTGGTTACCAGAATAATCCTGTAAAAAACACATCAAACCTTAAATACAGTGACAGAGTAACATGTGGAATTAACATTTTAAACATGTAGATTTAACAAATGTGTTTTTTAACATATGCTTCCTCTTAAAACTACAACTACATTTGATTTAATCGTTAACACCAAAATCTTCTCAAATAAAGACCTTTGTATTTTCGCTTATTTTTTGTTGTAATTTTACAATTTTTTGCTGTTAATTCTACCGTCATTTTTATAGTGTACATTAATATGACAATTAAAGAAATATACCTAAGTGTATAAAAAATATCATTAGAATTACAATTATGTGGCTATAATGTGGAGTTAAACAAAGTTATGTTAAGACCAGTTTAGGTTTTACAAATATTTCTGCTTTTAGATTTAGTCTACCTTGTTTCAAAAGTCTTCAGGCGTGGAAATAGTTAAATGTCTCTTTTTCTTACCTGACTTTGGATAGGAGACAATGACGATATCCGTGTCCTGAAATGGAAATTCAAGAGCACGTTGCAAAGAATCTTGGGTGTGTAAGTGTCCAGGGAATGAAATACCATGAAAAATCTCTACGACGTCCAACCTGGCCATGTCCAATCGCTGTATGTATATTTATTAAATGTCTCCTTTCATCAGGTACATTATCTGTTCTGCCTTCCGCTTGTCTGTACCTTTGTGTAACTCTTCCTGTGTCTGTCTGTCTGTCTGTCTGTCCACTGCCCTGTGTCTGACAAATGCATCTGGTGAAAAGACAAGCCTCTGACGCCGAAAAGAGGAAACATAATCTCAGCAGAACATTAAGGTCGCTAGTGTAATGACTTGCAAAAGATGACATGCATACGTTCACAGCTACAGGAAAAGACATTGTTGACCAAATAACTGCACAATTGCCTGAGTGTTGTTAAAAAGACAGTTGATGTGTACACTTTGAGATACAGGAAAAGAAGTAACAGAAAAGTAGCATATGTGGAAAAAAATCAAGTCAAGTCTGTATTATCAAGTGTGTGTATTTATATATATATATATATACAGAACATATAGCACAAATGAAATATATTTCCTCTCTTCTATGGTGCAATGACTACAACAAGTTAAAAAGAAGTAAAAAGAAGAAGGAAATGTGGTATCACCCATAGTGCAACATGAAGTAAGAAAATATAAGTAATAGCAAATAATATACAATAAAAAACAAACTGTTCAACAGAGTAAAGTGAGGCAGAGTGCAGTCGTGCAATAGTCCAGAGGTGTAAGTATATAGTAGAGCAAATTACACTGAGAGTGAGATGTTGAACTTAAATGTTTCTTTTGCCACAGGGATATGGCAACAGTAATAAATAAATAAATAAATAAATAAACTTTAAATAAATAAATAAATACATTTTTGTTAAATATCCACTTGGAAGTTTCTGAATTCCAGGGCTTTTACTGGCTTCTTTTCATTAAAACGCAGCTAAGAAACATAGTACATTACACTTGATGACCCAGTGCTACTTTTGTGGCAGTTTCCAAACAAATTTTTCTCTATATTTAACTAGTGTTTCACTTTGATTATCAGAAATATATAAAATCAATAAAGACCAGACTGTAATACTCAGTCCATGTCTGTGTCTGTTCTGTAGAATTCAGACAATTATGTCTTTAAATACTCTTTAAGCCTTGTAGTTTTTCCGAGGAAACATTATGACACAGGTGTTCCACAAATGATAAATGTCTGTTTCAAGAGAACGTTCATTTCCCAATTTTAACCTACAAATAGATTTTGCCAGCTCTCTGACACATGTTGACTATTGACTGTCCATTGACTATACAAGGCTTCTATACTTCTTCCCATTTTGTAGTTATGTTCTTTTATATAACAATTTCCTCATTTTAATATCAGGCTGAGGGACAGTCCACTTATTCACAGTTAAGTTTATTCAGACTGAGTAGAAGGATGCATGTACTGTATGTACCTGGGGACGTGTTGGTGACCCCTGCCCACATACCCATGGATATCAGCTGTTACACCCCTGTCCCAAAGGACTATTGTTATCAGGTTATGTTTTTACCTACAGAGGTGAAAGGTTGGGTCAAGAATATCACTGCCTGTCTTTTTTCTCAGACGGTGGATCAGGGTCCTGGACCTCCAGAATCTGAACTCCCTGAGGCACTGCAACCCAAAGTTTGAGCTCTGGAAAAAAAGAACAAGTAAGTGATTTCTGTATTTGAGGGTAAACTCCTCACGATACTCCCCTGTTAGCTGATATACCTTACATTTGGATGAATAGAATTTATATATATGTTTTGGGGGCTGCCTATCATTAAAGATCAACTTCTGTGGTTATTTCATTAATATTACTGTGTTCACTATTGTAATTGAATGCATTATTCGTTGGTT
>JAPTYR010000019.1:38181813-38194098 GCA_029814505.1 Siphamia roseigaster | reverse complement strand
GTTTGCTACTGCAGTGTCATGTCGTTGCAAATTGCCCATTGTTGTTGTTGCTAAATATTTTGGTAGCTCTCAGGGGGTCCCGTAGTGGGTGGGACTCTACGCTAACTGCCTGGCTTGCCTGTCCTCAATCCCCCCTGTGCAGCACTTTATGAAGCAGTGTGATTTGACCAAAAGTCTTCACTTACCTTTTAGCTGCTGTTTGTGTCTGCGATGGTGAACTGAGGAAAGTTCTCGGTCACAGCAGGACACGTCAGTCATCATCAGAGCAGAGGGAAGGAAAGGGTTAATGACATGAGGGTAGCTCTTCCAAAGGCACTTCCTCATTCACTTAGAAACCAGCGTTCCCCTTCATCTGTGCTTGGATATTCATGAAGGTGCAGGGACACTTCCTCTTCCATCCTCACTGCCATTTTAAAGGAAAAGGAATTTTAGAGGGAAATTTGTTAATTATTAACCCTTTACCATTCTGGGCTGATTTTGCTTAAAACACCTGAAAAATACCTCTGCAAATGAAAAGATACACTAAAATGCACAAAAGAGTAAAATGCACAAAAAACATAAAATACCAAAAATCTACTAAAATGAAGTAAAAAGCACAAAATATATTAAAATAGAAAAATACACCAAAATGCACAAAACTGAGTGAAATCACAAAAAAGTCTAAAATGCAAAAAATGCACAAATGCACAAAACAGAAAACACACAATACTTCACCAAAATTCACTTAGAAAAGAGTAATGTGTATTACAAACAAACAAACAAATAAATAAACAAACAAACAAACAAACAAACAAAAAACCCAACCTAAAATGCCAGAAAAAAAACAACAACTAAAAATAGAGTAAAATGTAGTAACATAAAACACTCAAATACACTAAAAATAGAGTAAAATGCACTAAAGGAATACTATAACACACTAAAATCATACGAAATTGCACAATACTACACTAAAATGCACTAAAAAGAGTCAAATGCACTAAAAATTTATGAGAATGCCAAAAATACACCAAAATGCACCAAAAATATAAATTTTCAGAAAATATTTTCCCTGGAAATACTAAGAAATTTTGAATTTTTTTACCCCCTTGCCTTAAAGGAGAATTCCGGCAGTTTCACAAACATATCTGTTTGCAGCCAAAGTCAGTCTTTGAAAGGGAGATATGCAAGAGAATTTCATTGGGGCTATATGAAGTTTGACACTTCCATTGCGCATTTCCATCAAAGCGGGTGATAACGAGCAAGCGTTTAACCTTCTCTCAACCTCTTAATGTCTATTAAAATGCTTTTGAGCGCATATCGTGTGATGTGTGGACCCATTGCATATAACCCAGTGTATTAACGATAGCATTAGCTAGCACACACATGATACATTTGGAGCTTTTAGAACCAGTACACATATCTCTATTATCTTCCACAGAAGTCCACACAAATCAATCGCCGAAGTCATACAATCCAGTAATCCAAAATGTTGTTTTTGTCCACCAAAAATAACGCTCACGAGCCGAAATGAACATTGTCATTCATAATGTTATTTCACCACTCAGGGACGAGCATTCCGCCATGACTGTTTGCATCACATGACTGTGTCACGTGACTGTGCAGGAAGTTGTGCACTTGTGAAGTGTCTGGTGTGATTTCACTTAGCTGCTATCCATGCACTGTCAGAGAAGCACCTTCAGGATTTTATTGTTTTGGGTCATTTTTGATGGACAAAAACAACATTTTGGGTTACTGGATTGTATGACTTTGGCTATCGATTTGTGCGGACTTCTGTGGTACCCCGAAGATAACAGAGGTATGCGCACTGGTGTGCAATCCGCTCAAAAGCATTTTGATAGACGAAGAGCTTGAGAGAAGGTTAAACACTTGCTAGTTATCGCCCGCTTTGATGGAAATGCGCACAATTGTCAAACTTCATGTAGACCTAATAAAATTCTCACGTGTATCTCCCTTTAGACAACTGACTTTGGCGTCAAACAGATGGAATGTAAAACTGCCAGAATTCTCCTTTAATTTGTGGTGCTAAAACAGGATTGTATTTGCATTTGGTAGGTATTGACTGAAACACACCATTTACCAACAGACCAATCAATGTCTGTGCACTTTGCAGTTCAAAGTTGAGAACTTTATTTGAAAAAAAAAAATGTCAGTTTTAGAATATTGGTTATGTTTATGTGTTTTACAGAGGGTGGATTTGGGGAATTATTAGCTATCAATTTCCAACGTGGCTACATTTGGACTTTTTTCAAATGAATAACTGTTGAAGACTTGAAATACACATATTTTATCAAAAATGATGAAAATAAATATTTCATATACAAAGTTACCATTGTCAATGGAAAAACAAAAGTCTGAACTAGTATCCTGGTACAAAAATCTCATTCTTACTTTGGACCTAAATACTGGATTATGTTCACTGGAGGGTTACCATGGAAACCATACCACATTTGTCCAGATCACTGATCAGATGACAGCCTTCAAAAGCCAAATGTGTCCTATTAGTCTTTCATGTAAACCATCCTTTAGTGTATGCTGCGTTGCTGTTGCACTTCAGAATGGTTTATATATTAAGAAAGATGAGTTTGTTCACTTTCATTTGATGTGTGACAAGTGCAGGTGCATTAATGTGGGACTAGTATATGTAGGTATTATTAAAATAATGCCATTAATGTGGGAGCTGTATATATAGGATGGGAAGAAGTTAAATGGATTTAAAACATTTGTAAATGTTATTGCAATTTTGTTGAAATTTGTTGGTTATTTTGTTCAATTTCATTGATTATTTTGCTAATTTTATTGATGACTGTATTCAATGATTATTTTGTTCATTTTTGCTAATATTGTTGATTATCTAATTAAATTTGTTGATTATTTTCCAAATTTTAGCCGGTTTTGTTAATTATTTGGGGTTTTTCCCCCTCGTTTTGTTGAACCATTTTGTTAATCTTGGCCCATTTTGTTGACGATCTAGTTCATCTTTACTTGTTATATTGAGAATTTAATTGAATCACTATTTTATTGAATTGAAAGTGGCTACATTTGGACATTTGGGGAAAAAAATAACTGTTGAATGTTTCAAATACACATTTTTTTTTTTCAAATACACAAAAATTGGTGAAAATAAAAAATTTCACACACAAAATTACCTTTGTCAATGATAAAATATAGTCCAAACTAGTATTCTGGTCCAAAAATAACATTCTTACGTGTGTTTTGGACCTAAATACTTTACTGGATTATGTGACTGTTGTTTGTTTAGATTTAACCAACTCTGTAAATCCCTGTGAGACAAACCTGTTGTCATTTGGGGCTCTACAAATAAAACTGAATGGAATTCAATTTATTGGGGCAATAAATAGAAACAAACACCATTGTTTGTTTGTTTTTTTGACTAGTGGTTAGAGTAGTCACTAGTCAGTGCCTACTTAGTAGTTACAGCCCTACTATGATGTACAATTAAGTTAAGACATGTAACAACCAGCAGAACAGTAATGACAAGATACAGAACTGGGACAGACTTCTGCTTTTTAGGTTTTTGTTGGGGTTAATCCTGGCTTTTAGTGATTGTGGAGATCAATAACAGATATAGTATTTGTAACTAAACATTTGCAATGAGAATGCAGGTTGATTGTTCAGAAGTCACAATGATACAAACTCCAGGAGGTTAAAATGCAATGTATATATATAGTTTTCCTATTTTTCAGCCACAGTTCATGGTTCTGTCACAGACACTACCATAATTGGAATTCATAACAAGACCTGAGGAACAAGACTGAAAAGATTAACTATAGTGTATGTTGTGTGTCTACTTACTTCTCTGACAGTGATCCTGTGACCAGCATCGACCCCTGAAGTGTCCATTGATAGTGTTCTGTGAACAGATGGTTTGGCCTTGGGCTGTACCAGGACATACGTCTCCACACTCCCTCTCATTCTTATTTTCCACGATGTAATTGTCTTCCACTGAGTCCAGGATTTTAGACCAGTCCAAGGTGGCCAGGTAGCAGAGGTCTGGGTTCTTCTCGATTCTAACAGCACCTCTGGTGATATTCATGAGGCTGTGGAGACCCACCTCCTTCATTTGCAGCATTTCATAAATGACCAGAGCGTAGTTGAAGAACAGGTTGTTTCCACGGATCACCGTCAGGTTGGGGAAGAGGCTAGTAAGACTCTCCAGGCCATAGACTCGGAACAGCAGCACATAATCAGTCACCACTCGTAACCGAGGGTAGCTGAGGCCCCGGAAGTCCTCCGTCTTGGTCTTAAACATGAGTAGAATCTTCAGGTGGCCCTCGATGATGGTGCAGTTCTCCAGTGAGTGGAGGGTGGTCACATTGTTCCGGATGTCCTTGCTCTGGCAGACTGGTGGAAAAGGAAAATAAAAGACATTCAAGAAACTGACTGACTCTCAAACTTTTTATTTAGTGTGCATGCATGTAGGGAGCAGACAGAACAAACTTTTAGGAAATAACAATTTGCAGAAACAACTTTATTTTCAAACTTATTTATTGCTTGATTTTAAAGTTATTTGGGGAGAAAATACAGAACTGTAAACTTCAGGTTTTGTATTTTTGTGTCATATTTGTATGTTACAAACTATATTAATTTTTTGAATTGTCCCAAATATTCAAGCAAGTAGACTCATAATCGCAATATACTCCATAATATTCACAACCGCACATTTTCTTCAAATCGTGCAGCACTACTGTTCATTATTATAATTCTTTATGTACATTTTGAATGTAGAGAACAAACCAGGCAAGCCCATTGGTGGGACTGAGGTGGTGGGGAGCAGCATAACTTTCAGCCTGGGTAAACCATGCACAGCAGGATAGTAGCAGTAATGTTCTGATGAAAACCTGATTCAACTTCAGCCTGTTAATTTTTGTTCACTATTTGTTCTACTTTCAGACAAACATGAAACATATTCTTTGCAAAACTGTGGATTATCTAATCAGTAACTGGCTGGATTTCAGTTTTTCATGTGTATGCTGGAGATCGATTGTTAATGATTTTAGTAACACCTTGGCTTTTCTCACCACAAAAAAATAAAAAAAAGGTTAATTATACAAATGTGGAGACATGGCATTCCTTACAGTTATCTGCACTGCGTCTTCCACAAATAGCTAAAATGTTTAAAAGAACCCTTCTCAATTTACAGCTGTATTAAAACAAATGGATAAGAATAACAAAGACATTTTTCCCCATTTGAGCAATGAACCCACTGCTCTGCATTAGGCAGAGCTGAGCCATTCATAAAGTATCTTCACTCTGTGATCTAACCGACAGCAAGGGAACTCTCTCTCCCTCCCTCTCCCCTTCTTATCATACAGAACGCCTCTCTCTCTTCATTGGCTCCACCACTATTTCTCCAGAGAGGAAATTATTGTATGGCAGTCTCAGGCCTGAATGAAGTAGACATGAATGGGTTAACAGACATGAAGTCCGGAAGCAAAATGCTTATCCAAGCTCATTCATACTCTAGCTGCTGCAAACACACAAAAGCCCACATTGGTTGGGCAGATGCATGTACATACACATCAGAAGAGAGAGGAATTCATTAGGAGATACAGCAGTTACCTTAAGGAGATGAACAAGGGAAACAGCCTTCTGCAATTAACAACATGCATGTTCCCAGCAGCTTCAACAGCAGCTCAGTCAAAATGACTGTGTACAAGATGATTATGCTTTATTAGAAGTACTTTAAATCTCATGTGGAAATATAACTATGTAATGTCTACTGCTGTATCTATGTCAGGGAGGTAGAAAGATACCCGCAACGACTGTTGTGTGGTGTTAGTGAAGCAAGCTAGTATTGTGGTAATTTATACATTCATGAGTATGAATGTCCTTTATTATTATTGACTGTTTCCTGTGCTTACTGTAGTAAGAGTGATCATGTTGTCAAATTTGAACAGTACTCCAAATAAAATATCATTAGAGGCATAACCTTACATTCCTCATATCTGTTTTAATATTCACATATTCTGGGATAGTTGTTTATAGTTGTTGTGGGACTATACATCTAATGAGTCAATACATTCCCTCAACTTTTCACTTTTAAAACTATGAAATGGTTGTGGATGTGCAATTATATAATTGATATTAACATTATTCTCTTGTTATCAAGGATGCTAGCCATACGAGTCAAGTATGGAGACTGTCAAAAGTGGATATGTTATAAGGGACAACTGACTTTCAAATGCTTTTTGGAATGTGGTGAGTGATAAATGTCATTATAGAAATGAGGTGCTTTTTCCTGCACACGTGTTTATCATGAGGTTCATATGTTTGTATTTTTTTTACTAGGGTCATTTCAAATTTACATGGTTATAATACAACTTGTCACAGACAAGACAGCAGAACTAATGTTCTACGTAGAGATTATAGATAAAATTTATATCTAACTCCTGTCCACTTGGGCTTTCAAATAGAAAGAAATATGGCTATCCGTCATCTACAACCCACCAACGGCATGCAATTTATAATTCAAGTTAAATGTCATCTCAAGGCACTTCACAAATAGAGAAGGTTTGAAGCTTCAAATCAAAACTGAACAGTCTCATTTAATTTTGAAGTAATCTTGTCTGTTATAACGATCATGTTATCTTCTGCCCAGTCCAGTGCGTTGCGTTCACATGCTTGTTGTTATTGTTTACAAATTAAAGATGGCAGACCAGATTAACGTCATCATCTCGTCAACTCGTGTGTCAAATTTTCTTACGAGTTGTCCAGTGGACAATTCCAGGAGTTTGGTATTTACAATTATTACAAGAGCATGTGAATTATTATTCGTATTATTATTTACATTGATCATAACTCATGATGGATTATGTCTGGTGAGGCTCCACCTCACCTGCCTCCCCTCACTGCACGTCACTGGGTGGTTTATGTACATATATACAATGAATTAGTAAAAATTCCACTAGAAAGAACATGTAAAGTGAATGAATCATAATGTGCAGACAGTGTTTTGAAGTAGATCTGAGACCAATATTCCTTTGGAGTAAAAGTTAATTCTAAGAATTTGACATTTTGACCCAAGTCTTATCTTGGAAATGTCAGCCAACCAGAATTTAAGACTGAGTTTTCTTTATCAGTAACACACAAGTGGTAAAATTTCATTAGTTTTATTCCAGAAACATTTTAATTGTTGACCAGTGGAAACAAAGACTATGATGTAAAAGCAGTTTGATGTTTTCCAAATGTGACTAAAGCTCTTTCAAAGCAGTATTCACGCACCTACCACTGAAATTACCTTACTAGGTTAAATGTCAAATTGCATCAAAATAAAATAACATCTGGAGTCAAAAATTGGAACCCCTGTAGACTTTGTGATAACGTGACAAAGTGAGTGTTATATGTTTCTCTATGTGACTCACATGTCACATTGTCAGAACTAATTAAGTACCAGTGACTTTAAAGTGCAACTTTAACCCTGTTCTATGTTTAACTCCACCTTCTGTAGGATGTGTAAAAGTTCTACATAGTCTTGAAGAGGCTGAGACAAGGGTGTGGAATGTCTGAGGGGGCAAATGTGAATGTGTGACGTGTGCTCCGTCTGTTCAGCGTCAACTGCAAGAGAGAGATTCATGAGGCATCTGTTTAGAATCACAGGCTCTGTGTGATAGTTTTTTTTTTTTTTTTTTACTGCTTTACCGCCTAAAAATGACCATTTAGGGAGATCAATATCACTTAAAGTGTATGCTATACTTAGAATATTTTTACCGCTTCACTTTGCCTCGTTGAGCAATTCCATGTAAATGTCAACCTCACCTTCAAAAAATAAATGAACATAACAAAATTATTTTGAAAATATCATCTAGCCCTATACTTTACAGAGGTAAGTAAATTTAACCATTTTGTCATATAAATTGTAAATTAAATAAATTGACTGATTTTAAATTGTTAAAATAAATTGAAGCCACTAAAGCAGACATTTATGCTGAAATCAATAAAACAGCAAAACAGCAGCCATCCTAAATCTTATTTAAGGACTTAAAGGGAGTTCGAACAAATATTCAGAGTTTTTTGTATGAACAAAGGTTGATTTCAAGAACAGATGCCATGTCTATTTCAGACGTGTCACATCCATAACACTGAGTTTTCCTTCCAAGATTCTGCATGAAATACAAAATATTTAAAACAAAATTTTTTTTTTACGTTAACCTTGGACCTCTTTATCAAATGGATATCTGCATTTGGACATTAGATTTACTAGTTCACACAGTTCCATAAAGTTTCCACACAGTTTCTGGTCACCTCAGAAAAGTTGTTGTCTTGTCACATCCATACTGCATATCTTTTTTTGCATTTTAAATATATATATACACACATATACATAATTTTTTATTTTTTTCCCCACTTCTCCAATTTGGGATGCCCTTAAAAATTTGCAACACCTATTTAGATACTGGGAGAGAATAAAAAGGAACTGGGTCATTTGTTGGCATTTTGAGTTCAAATGTCACATCCCTAATGCTGGAATTGCTCTGTTTCTCACTGTGGCTTCTGTGGAAGACAAGATAAGAGACATTCAGGCTGTGGGGATTGAGTGTAAGGATTTACCAAACAGCCAAGACCCCTATAAACAAGTCAATAAATTGAGAATTATTTCATGGAAACAGACGACTGAGATGTTAATTTGCTAGGAAACACTTAACTGACAAAACTGTATTAACATGAAAATACAAGCAGTTCCACAAGTACATCTTAAATCTTACAAAATGGTCAGTCTTTTGTTAATTGGATTTTCTTTCCGGAAACAAAAGAAAAATAAGTAAGATGCATGATGAATATGAGAAAAATGCACACAGTTGCTTTAGGTGGAAATGACTTAAGGGTCTGTTTGAGTCGGTGTACCTTTTGATAATTGGATTTTCTTTTCAAAAACAAAAGGAAAACTAGAGGTTAATTGATTTTTTGGTTTAAAATAGAATTAAAATTGAACTTCATTGTGTTTTTCTTTTTGAGTGTCAAAACAGATAAACCAAATTTAAAAACACAGATTGATTTTTGGTTTCTCTTTCAAAAAAAAGAAAGTTATAACCCATATTTTATTGATTTGATTTTCTTTTCAGATATTTTTGTTTTCTCCTTCTAATAACAAAAAAGAAAGTTACTTCCTGAGAGAAGTAGAAAAATGTTTTTCCTTTTCTCTCAGGAAGTAACTATATAGGCCTATTTTGACATTAGAAAGAGAAAACACAAGTTAAGTTGGTGACTAAGTTGGGTTTATATCTGATTTAACACTGAATAAGAAAAATGCATTGAAATTCAATTTAATTATTCTGTTCTAAAATTAAAATCAATTAATCTATAGTTTTTTCTTTTATTTTTGAAAAGAAAACCCAATTACCAAAAGATTCACTGACACATAATGGAGCCTTAAATCAGTTCCACCTGAAGCAACTGTGTGCATTTGTGTAATATAATGCATCTTACTTATTTTTCCACTTAATTTCCTGACCCGGAAATAGTTTTTAAGCTTGAACCCAATCACACAAACCCTTCTCATAGACTAAATGCAAAGAATAAGGCATTTTGTAAGGTTAACTGTAGCATTTTCTGTGTGTTTTCTGTGTCGTCGTGGCTTTAACACTCATGTGGGGGTGTGTAGGCTTCCCACAATGAAATATAATGTTTTTTATATGGGGCAAAAAAAAAACATACACTATTCTGCTATGTTGAGTGCTGGGGCATAAATAAAATTTAAAAAAATATATAAAATAAATAAATAACATTTAAAATATTTGTAAGGCAAAACTCATTAAAAAAGAAATGAAAAGTCATTTTAGTTATTTCTAAAGCACTCCACAATGATTGAAATCATTTGGGTTCTGAACTTAAGCAAATCAGTGTATTCTAATGGTTGGAGACATTTTTTTAAGACACAAATGTTTTGACATTACCCTTGTATCATGTGAATAAGTGTTTTAATCTAAAACTTCTGAATGTCATTAAATGCTTAAATACATCTGATTAAATAACTGGATAATTGCTGAACATGCCAGATCATTTTTCCCTTCAGTGCCTTTAGTAGATATTTAAGCAGGGCTGGGTTGTTTCTTTACACTCACTATGCATTAAATGTGTACACACATGCACCTCATGATGACTCAGATGGAGTTGGATGGTGTCCATGATAATCTCAGAAAGGATGACATAACATTACTTAAAAGACTTTAAGATGAAGATTAGAGATGAAGCAGTCACCATCATCACATTTCATCTACATTGGAGTTAACAGGAGTAATATATAATGTTGGTGCTCTTTTTTTAAAGTATTATTCATGGAAGATGTCCAAGGAAGCTCTGATGAAAAAGCTTTTCTTGGATGAGTTCCTGCACACAGAGTTCTCTTTGTCAGCACATTCATCTAAAGAATAAGCTAAGTGACAGTCTTACAAGATGGTATAATTCCCTTAACACTTAGGGGTTTGTTTAAAAAAAAAAATTCTTAACAGTAAATGAAAATATGTGTGTGTGTGTATATATATATAGCAGAAAAAGAATAAAGCTGAAAAAGAAACAAGTGTACAGAAATGCACTGTCAGGACTTTCTGAAACAACATGAGCTGATGCGGTGACAGTTTGGAACCAGGCCACAGAGAAATCCTCAATAAATAAAGAAAACATTTACTATAGACACTGTCATATTGATGGTTCTTTACATGTTTCTCACAGGTTTAAGGACGCAAAATAACACAAAGACAAAGCAGTTTATGGCACTGGACAGCAAATTCTACTGTGAAAACCATTCTTCGTTGAAACAACCCTTAGCTATGCACTCCTCACTGATGTGTTGTTGAGAGTTTTTCCAAGACAGAAAGAGGAAAACTTCTGAAGGTACTGCTTCTGATTACGTATGAAAGTATGAACAGGATAAATTGCAATGAAACGTAACATATCAATAGACATTTCTATTAGAAAACAAGAGTATTTGACTGAAGCACTATATTATTTCATTATTAGAGCTGTCATACAAATGTGTTAGTTTTGCTCAGTAATATATAAAACAATCAGACTGAATGACATCACACTCTGTTATCTCCTATGTTCCTTTGAACCAGCTGATAACAGATCTTATTTAGAAAACAGAAGCAAATCTGTTCATAAATGCACATCACTGATCATTTAATCAACATCTCAGCATCACATATTATCTAGAGTAGGTAAACTAACATTTTGAATATAAAAGACAAGGATTCAACCCAGGCTTTGGAAATGGATGTGCTATGTAGGTTTGTAAATGAGAAACAAAATAGAAGGAATCAGAAATTTCACATTTACATAATGTTTTATTCTTATGCAGTTTATGCAACAGGACATATACCATTATTTAACAATTCAGTGCAAAGTATGTAATTAGTTCACATGAAAGTTGGCTACTGTACACTTCACACTCCAAACTTTTATATTAGTGCAAATTAACAGAATAATTTTGACTCCTTGGAAATCAATCCAACCTCCTGACTTGATGAAGATCCAAGCAAAATCAAGTTACATTAAATAAAATTACAAAATGCAGACATTACCCTAGATTTTACCAGTCAGTATGGAAGTGTGACTAAGTTATATCATTATTATAGTGGTCTATTGCTGTCAGGGATAAAGCTTCTAGGTAAAGCTGCTGTGTCCTGTAAACCTCCACTTATGCTCCTCATATGTTATTTCATGTTATGTAACATGCAAGTATCTACTCATCTGTAAGTGATCACCATCTGTAATGCCTTGTTTTATGACCTATTGATAGCTTATTGTATATATTTATATTCTTTCACGTCCATTATTCTGTTTTTCCTGCTGTGACGGAGGGCAGTGACTGCCCCAGAACCAGACAGATGCTAATGCTAATTAATATATATTCTGTTTTCTGCCATTGGACTGATATATTGCAGAACAGTTAATTCTGAGCTACTGGGAGGTACTACTTTAGCTGATCTGTTTTTTAAATTCACCAATGGCAAGTGCATTAGTACCAGAAAGCACCCACCAGCGAATTATCACTGCAAGTACAAACATTCCCTGAAAAAAGTGGTGAATTTATTGTCTACATCATGTGTCTTATGTTATGTCATCAGCAGAGACTTATAGTCAATAAAGAATTCAACCAGTCAAAAACACTGCTGCCATCATTTCCATGTGATGTGTCAGGCTATTAAAACACTGTATTAGTAACAAAACAACCTCAGAAAAAAACATAAATAACTAGAAAAGCACTCGGAGAGCGCCGACCTCCGCCAACTGTTCGCAGGGTTTTCTTGAAGGTACTGCTGGGATTTG
>JAPTYR010000019.1:38141868-38152221 GCA_029814505.1 Siphamia roseigaster | reverse complement strand
TTGATTGGCCGCTAACTCCGGTCCAACTTGGATCGGGTAGTAGATTCAGGGTGTCTAGACCTGCCCCGGGAGCAAATACAATTTGCGGCCACTAGGGGCGTCTAGATTTCTAGGCTAGCTGAGGGTAATAAAAACTGGCAATGCAACATTCTCTGAAGTAATGACACTGGCATTCACACAAATTGTATCTGAAAAGAAACTTGTGAATGAGAAGAAGAATAGAAACTTTAGATAACTCCATGATCAGTGTATTTAATAACACAATCTGTACAACCCCTCTGAAAAACAGATCATAGGATAATTGAATATTACATTGATTATGCCACAGATCATTGGACATATAAGAGCATTCAGTACATTGCCAGATCAGATGGTTAATTACATTTGATCAGTCCCATCCCCCCACCAGCCTCCATTACATATAGTTGTTTTTACATGTCCAGTTCTTCTATGGAATCCAGCTCGATAGGGACTGGTGCCATGTTTGAAACAGGTTTCAATACCCAACTCTAAATATGACGTGAAAATACAACCTCCACAAAATCCCAAAAATCAAAGCAGCCACGTCCAACTTGATCTTGTTTTAGAAATATTTTCACCAAAACACATTTTAATGGCTGATCTTATAACTCTCAACCATAATCAAGAGAAACAAAAGGTGGCGGTGGACTTGCATTGGGACGTTGCCTAACTAGCGCTGTCCCCGCCTGGAAAAGCACCCCTAAAGACCTCTTTACTGATCCCTGCATTACAGTGGGGGCTCAGCTTGAATTTGACGGTGTGAAGTTACCAGCAGTTAAAATAGGGCAGATTCAAACAAGGACTATCAAATCAAATTGTTGCAGGATGGTGTAACGGCGCACTCTGCGTTTGTCCACATGTGACCCCCCCCACACACACACACACACACACACCCCTCATCCCATCCCACAGAGACCACATTTCTTTGTAGTGAGCAATCGTTTACAAAAACAGTGACACTTCTCTATCTAGCAATAGAGGGCATTTAAGCGCTGAATTAAAAACAGCAGGCTGATCTAATGCAGAACTGTAAATACTGAGAGAAATATTCCAGCCTCATATGATATGGTGTCACACTGAAAGAACTCTTTTGATCACAGGAGCAGTATCTCTGGCTAATTAGCAATCGACTGACACATAGTCAGCTGGCTACAGTTTTAGACAACTTCTACTAGTGTAAGAACTGTAATTACTTTGTTAAATCATATGATTGAAAAGGGAAATTTTTAGTTCTTCAGACTTCATGTATTCAATCACTTTTATCTGAAAATGTCTGAGCCACTATTGGCTGCCCTCTCACAACCCCAAAGCAATGACTACAGGAGTCAGGATTGCAATTGGTAAACATTACAGTGTCTGACCAAAGACATTAGAGTTTTAAGGATTCAACAAGAAACTGGATGTACCAACACACTGACATGTAGAAAAATACAATATAAAAGCCAGCTATTTATGATTTTAAAGCACTATTTATGAGTTGAAATAGCATTAAACAAATATACTTCAAGTTGTATATCAGAAATCCAAATTTTAAAATGATTACCCTGAAAAATGTTCAACATCACTAAAGTACATAACTCTTATGCGCAACTCAAAATTAGAATTATTGCAATATCATTTGAGCTTTATTTTAGCACCTAAGCTGAATTAGTTCACTGATGGTTTCTCAAAAATTCAGCAACGATAAGGGGTTAAAACAATGAAATGAACATGACTCAATACATGAATGAATCCACTAGAACTCTGATTCTTGCCTCCGGCTGGCCTTTTCAAAAGGACTGTAAACTGAAAACAATGTTAACATATTACTGAAAGGTTCGCGGAAAGCAGACAAAACTGAACACACAAGCAAACACACACAACAGGAATGCATTTGCTCGTCAGCTGATCAAACTGTGAATTGTGGGAGTCAAAAGGTCAGGTTGTGTTTTTCATCCTCCGTTTATATTGCTGTTGGGAAAGACTGCCTGGGTGCAAACAAGGCAGAAAAAAAGCATGTTGGCGAGTCAGAGATGTTGAAAGAGATACTCAAGAGCAAAAGGAAGCACTTAGGAAAGGCACCCCAATAGATAATTTCCTTTAGCAATACATAGTGCCTTCCTGACTAACAGTCCAAATACAGCAGGCAGCCGGTGGAGCCTCAGTTCATGACCCCCATTGTCTGGCAGCTCTATAAACATGAAAGCCCAAATGTACAATGGCAATCTGTGGCAATGAAGCACTGTGAAAACCATGTTTCTACATGTAACCCATTAAACATCAACAACTGCTTGTTCTACCAGTAAAACAACTGACATTGAATTTCCAGGTAACACAGAAACAGTTTTGAGTAATCACATAATTTGTAATGTGTGAAATGCCAGCTTTGTGAAGGTAAATATAATGCTTTGAGATTTTCATTCAGGTCTATAAAATCAGAAATTGCATATGGTTTACAAACCAAGTGTATGAAACAAACAGACTAATATATTTGTTCTTCACAATACGACACTGCCAAACGATGAAGTTTGTTTTGAAAGTTATGAAACTAACTGGCTTTAACCAAGGTTTTCCCTTGGTTTGTGGATGGTGTAAGTGCTGCAATGGATTTTGAAAAACTGCATTTTTAGAGACCATGGCTCAATCCCCCCTCACCTCTTGGCCCACCCCTTATCCCTAACTCCTTGGAATGGAGTTGCAAAGGGTAGGGGTTGAAACATTCCCCTTTGAAATGAGAAAACCCTTGGAGACCTGATAAATCATCAACAATCATCGATGTCGCTATAAACAGATGCGACAACTTTGCTTCCCAAAGAATTCCTCATTCCATCAGCAACAGTCTCTGTTTTGTGGGCTTTGGTCATTGTTTTGTGTCTATCAACAGCAGAAATGTGATCTATAACACATTGAACCAACATTAAACAGTTAATCAAATGATTAAGTTGTTTACAAAGAAAATCTGTACATTTGTGCAGTTCTTTCATCACACTGCTGCACTTATTGTTTACCTCCACCTTGCTAATGATTCGAACAGAATTATGGGAGATTTCTCATACCCCTCCGTCTATAGTGTGGTCCTGAAAACCTCAGTTTGGATGGCCAAGCAGCCCTCCCTCTTAACCTTTCCCCTTTGACTCATTGTAAATTAGGACACCCCTACCCCTGAATGTGAATACACAAAATAGAGGGGTAGGGGGCAACTAGAGGGTCAAGGAGTGAATTGAGATTGGACCCATCTCTATATTGCAAAAATGTATTGTTTTTTTTCTGGAGGGGGGTTTAGCTAAGATGCTGAACAAAACTGATTCAATAGTATACAAAAATACATTTATTGTCATATCTATATAAAAATGTGCGATGCAGTGTGTCCACTTGAGAAAATAGACGGATGGGGGTGGGGGGGGGTGTCAAAGGGCCACTTTAGGCAAAGGAACCACTGCTAACAGGCCTCCCGCTCCTGAACCTGCTCTCTAGTACAAACTGCTCTCATGAATAGCAACCCCCTCTATCCACAGACATACACACAGGTATACAGACAAGCAACATGGGCTGGAAGTGGCCCGATCAGGAACTGAGAGATGAGATACTGCAGACAGCACAGGGTGGCTGGAGTGCACATCACACACACACATACATGGTGGGCCACTTCAAACACATTCCACAACATGCACTGCATTGTTGGAACACAGAATGAATCCCTGTTCATCGATTATATTACTGCATCATCAATCAAAATCACACTAGAGTTCTAAGCTTGGTTCTGTAAATACAGTAGTAACCATCTGATAAGTTAACTGCCACCTTTTTTTTTTTTTTTTAAACTGTTCCTCTTTCACTTATGGGCCAAACATAAAATGTGAGTGTCATCTTGGGCTTTGGCCAACCCTGAGCAACATTTTTCCCAACTTTCAAACATTTTAAAGACCAAAGAACTGAGGAAAATGATCAAATTAATTGATGATGGTAAGAGGAATGATGGTTAATGACATGACTATTCAACCAGTCATCCTGACTTTGGACGTTTAAATCTAATGTCACGCTTTGCTGCTGTTTATGTCAGAGAGCTGCTTAAAGAGGCACACAGTGTATGGAAAGCATACATAACAACATGTACATGCACATATGTGCACTACCCCATTCCAACAGAGCTGTGCTTACAACCCTGAGAGGAACAAGAAGGGGGCAAGGCTCCGAGTTGCACAACTTGTTTTTCCAAAGTTCGACCAGGAGACAGCTCAGCAGCTACTTGAGAAAACTGCTGTAGTGATAACCAGGACAAAAAGCCCAATCAAAATCAAATAACAAGAGTCTGCAAAGAAAGAAAAACACATACTTTATTACGTTCTATAGAGGCAGTCAATATATTCGAATCCTGCTTCCTTTTCCCATGGCTGAGGTGGCACTATCAGGCAGCATGTGGGTTCAGAGTCAAATATTTGGAGTATTTTGGTTGTTGCACTCTTCGTACTCCCACCCCGCCCCCCCAGGCGTAAACATCTACAGAGTGCCAAATATGGTCACTTCCCACAGAATTGAGTAAATCAGGAACCAGACAGCCAATGACATGTATTCCACTCCCTGAGAGAGAGAGAGAGAGAGAGAAAGAGAAAGAAAGAGAGACAGACAGACACAGAGAGAAAGAAAAAAGAAGAAAAAGGAGGGGTACCCACAACCCTCTCTTTTGAGAAACCCCCTCCCCTTTCAGGGCCCTGTATATGACCTGTGTAAAGTAGTCTAAAAGACTTCCTTTGAACATGGACACTGAAAGCCTTTTTTGGTAAAACAACTCAGAGTTGCTAACATTACTAAACCCTAAACAGGGAAGGTTTAGTTAATGATTCCACTGAGGTGATTTGTTGTCCAGTTTAAACTGGCCCTGTGTATTTGGCCCAAGTTCAAGTAGTGAAATGCTCTGATGACTTCATCAACTACACTAAACACAAATCTGAAAATGTAGGTCAAAGGTAAAGGCAAAACAGGCTGCGTTCATTCATTACAGTGCAGCTGTATGGTAGCCTTTTTATTTATGTAACATTTATTCATTCATTCACACACTCCTGTACCATGTGCTTTACCAGGGTAGATGCTCTGCTCACATCACAAATGTATACAAGAAAGCAAGTGTTTCAATGTAATAACAGTTATAACTTCATAGTTATTTGTAGATAATATTTAATGCTAATTAGTTGTTACCTGGAAAACTGAGCTATAATAACATTTTTGAATTAGGGTTGCAAAGACTATTCGGAATAGCTGACAAAAATAATGGCAAACTTAGTCAATGACTAACTTAGTCGTAGACAGACAATTAGTGATGCCATGCACTCCTGTTTAAAGAAAAATATTTATTTCATTGCTGTCATACGATTAACATTTTAATCAGATTCATCACAGGGTTGTTGTGGATTAATCACAATTAAATATCAACCATTTTTAATCTATACCAATCTCGTTTCAAGTTGCATGAGCAAACGGACTCAAGAAATAAGGAAATATATCTGCACTTAACATGTTTATTAAACACCTTCAACTGTTTCATCAAAACAACTGATCCATCTTGGTTTTTTTGTCCTCATAGTCCCATCCAGAGGCCAATATACTGTTTAGTGTCTTCCATCTTTATGTGTTGCTTCTGCTGTCTATCACTACCTGATCAACAGCCCATTTGCTCATGCACAACAGTAACTACTCGGACACACTACCCCAAATGTGTTGGCAGAGGCATTCAGAGTCATTCTGCATTACAAATGGGTTAACTGCATGAAAATTTCTAATCATTGATTAATCATGATGATGAATTAATCCACATTGCTTACGACCGCCCTGATTTATTTTATTTTTTCTGATTCCAACTCGTGAGTATTTAGTTGTTTAACATACAATGTTAGGGACTGTAATTGTCATGCATGAAATGCACTTTTGTTCAATTGAAAAAAGGACTATTGCTGCTGCAATATTTGTGGAATATTGAAGGTTAACAAACTTTGTTATTCATTCTGACTGTTGTGCACCAAATGTTCTTGTGAAAAAAAGAAAATGTATTTTATTGAGGTAATAAATATAAATAAGTGCCTTTTTGCAGTTCATTATCTGATTTGTTGATTAGTTGTTACAGTAATTAGTGATTAGTCGATTAACAAAAAGTCATTTACAGCCCTATGCACTAATGTACCAGCTGCCTTATCATGGTCTATACTTTACCATCACTCAGAAATCCAATTTTATTAAAAAAAAATTTAATATTATAGCTATAACTTTGTAGTTATTTATAGAGAATGATTGATTGATTATTTAGTTATTACTTGACTGTCGCGCACCAAATGTCAATCTTTAAAAAAAGAAAATTTTATTGCAGTAATAAAATACAAAATAAGTGCCTTTTGCCGTTCAAAATATGATTTGTTGATTAGAAAATGTTAATTGGCGGTTACCGGAAAACGGAGCTAAACTAAACTTATTTTGCAAAGGAAAAGCTGGGTATTCCTCTCGTAGAATTGGTTGCAGCCTGTAATAAAAGCAGAGGTTTTAGTCCATTAAACTGTACATTTCAAAGGATCCGTCCACTCGTGTCCTTCTGCAGGCTCCGTCACGGACACTCCACGCAGGAATGGTCGCTTCTACTTCAGTCAATGTCACAACCAAACCCTCATTGATAAAACCCCCACGGACCGGCCGTCCTCTGGTGTGGGGCTCTGATCCGCTCATGTAATGTCGGCTAATCCACACCTAAAGGCAGACCCACAGTCGGCCGTGGAAGGCCGATCCGGCTCCTCCCAGTTTAGACTCGCGGCCACAGACCACCCTCGTCCAGTTACATCAACTAATCTGGCCCTGGGGCTCGCGCATCCGACGCAGGCCGCTAAAATATGTACCTTTAAGAGACATCACGAGGGGGCGCGGCCACGCGCCGTGAAACCTGAAATTACCAGCTCCTTAATTAGACATATACCAAGACAGTGAGCATGCGCCGAAACCAAAGCCAAAGTCCGTAACCAAAATTACAAAGCCAATTTACAAAATAAACACGCATTTGGGCAACGTACTTCACAGAGCAATTTAAAAGCGTCTTATTTCATTTCAAATGTTCCCTTTTGTTACACCATGTGATTTCTTTCATTAAATAACAGATGGATTGACCATGCTTAGCTAAACCCCTGATAAACTAATAAAAACTGGAAATGTATTTTGAATATTAAACAGTATCTCTACTGAAGCATTTCACTAAGGAAAACACAAAAAAGTGTACATCTCCATACATGTCAGGTGGCACTGGGAGCAGTATCGGACACTCAACTAGGTGAGTGCTGTTATACTAGACCAAACATATAAGAGCTTAATATGTAAACAAATACTCACTTTCACCATGTATTAGTCCACACTGGTAGATAATGCAGGTTCCGATGATAAAAAAAACTACTTGTGCTCGCAGTTTGAGCGTCCACCGCCTCATTTTGACTGAGAATAAGTAGCAATCTCCTATCGAAGCCCCTTAAAACTCCAGTATAAAAAGGAGAAATGTTTCTTATTCTTTCAAAGAGCAAAAGTGGCTTTTAAAAAAATCTTTAAAAGCTTAAGGTCGAATACAACCAACTCTTCATTCAAGGTTGCCCCCCGTAAACCGGGGGGTGGAGGGTAAATGTCTTAGTTATGTTCCCAGCCAAGTTTTTGATGTGTGTGAGCCTTGGAAAAAATGCAGACCACTAAATAACGTGATCTTGGATTATGGCAACACATGTACGAGTGAAAATGTTCATCTTCCATTCGTGAAGGCGACAGTCTGCGTTCATTGGTTTGATTTTGGACTCCAATATAATAAAAGCAGCTCAATGTTAATATTCCACAGGCTGGAGGTTAGTGTGGAGGTCCCTGGAAGAGGTCCATTGGCCCTGGGTCATCTCTATGTAAGGGAAGACCAGCCTCAGAAACCACTGGTTTAAAAAAAACAACTTATTTTTGTTGGAGAAAACGGCCTCCTTGTATTTCTCCAGCAGGTATGGGCTGAAGTGTCAAAGGAGTTGGCAGGATTTACACTCTTCCTTTTGAAGTCCACAGGTCTACAGATTTGCCCTTGTATGCTTGTATCTTCTCAGAAGCTCATCCTTTTAAGAAAGAAGGGAGCACATCCCAGGAAACTCCTCCGAACAGATACGTGCAGGAAAAACGTGCATCGCCACATCTTTTCCCTACGACGACCTTCCCCTGAACTCCTTCACCCCCGCTGACCACCACGCCGCAACGAACACCCACAAAACGGAAAAACGGACGAAAGAAAACAAAGAGTCACAATTTGTGAGGTAAATGGTACTTCTTTCCGTCCACCTTTTGGGGAAAATGACGGCCGAGTTGAAGGTGCACGTTGCTGTGAAGTGAAAAGTCCCCACCACGCCGCCCGTTTCTTTTTCTCAGATTAACGATAGCTGATGGAAAACTAGCTAACGTTAGCAGCAAGCTAATTCAAAACAAACGAGGCGCTGGGCTTCAAATGAAACAACACACAGTAGTAAGTATTCCGTTTGCGAGAGTCTAAAAATGATGAGGTAAACAGACTTAAAAAAAGACGGGTCAAGTGGAAAAACTTGGATTCCCGTTCCGTTTAGCGATTGCTTTTCCTCACGTTCCCCCTCTTTCCGTCTCTGTTTCTGAGTCTCCACCAGTAAACAAGTCCTGCCAGTCACCTCAGCTGGGCCACACATGGACGCCTGAAAAACACGGACCGGAGCACAACCTCGGATCCGGACTGCTGTTCTGTGTCAGAACCAGAGGTGGTAAAAGTACTCCCATTCTGTATTTAAGTAGACGTACAGCTAGTTGTGTGGAAAAAATACTGTGATAAAAGTAGAAGTATTGATTCAACTCCTTTACTGTAGTAAAAGTAAAAATTTTGACTTTTTGTCTCATAATTATGCATTTTTAAATCTAATATTTATGCTTTTTTATCTTATATTTCTGAGTTTTTTTAAGTTTTTAATTTTAATGATGAGTTTTTATCTCAATTGTGACTTTTTTTCTATTTTTCCTAAATTTCCTGCCCATAGCAACAAAACTGTGTACTGTTACCTGATCAAACACTTTTATTTTTTGGATACTTTTGACATTTTCTGACTTTTCCTCGTTAAAAAAAAGGATTATTTCATCCATGGCAAAAAATAAATAAAAAATTTACTTTTTACTTTGTTCCTTTATTACAATTCAGAAGTTGTACTTTTTACTTTTACTTCAGTAAAAGAGCTGAATTCATACTTCTACTTCTACCAGAGTATTTTTTTCCACACATGTAGCTGTACTTCTACTTAAGTACAGAATGGGAGTATTTTTACCACCTCTGGCAATATGATAAGGCAAGGCAAGGCAAATTTATTTGTATAGCACATTTCATGTACAAGACAATTCAAAGTGCTTTACATAAGACATACAAGAAAGTCACAATGATTAAAATTCATTAAAAGACAGTCAAGATAAGCGACATTAAAACATTTTAAAAACAATTAAGAATTCAAGTAAAAGCTTGAAGTGAACAGTAATGCTTTCAGGCCTGATTTAAATGAACCTACAGTATGAACAGTTCAGTTGTTCAGTTTGATAATTGAACAGATTCTCCTGAAATGTGGTTACACTTGCACAAAGTCTTCATGTATGCTCACATTTTTTGTTTTACAATTACTCTGTTGACCCACCTGTTATGTTCATTTGTCAGGGACAGCAATGGTATTTGATCCAGTGCAAACAAAAATATCCTAAACAAGCACCGTTAATACTTCATTACTAATTCCATTAATAACTATTCTATCAATATTTCGTGCAATGGTGTTCCTTACCTTCCTAGATGTTCAAACTTTAAAATGGGTCAATTTGACCTGTAACATAACAGGAGGGTTAACAGTGGTGGTAATATTACTGATATGTTTAGAGAGTTTGAATATCTAACTTTTACTTCGGCAATGAAGCGAAAACAAGAAATATAAAATAAACATTTCATTACATCAGTTCATGGTTTAGCGACATTAGCTTCCCTCGAACTGTTGACACTCCTCAGGCTGTCATTGACCTCACACAACAATCATTCTTATCAGGTGATGTCACGATTTGATAGTTTATGGGTAGGATGTTGAAGATCACCGCAGAAGTTCATCTGATTGTTTTCACCAAATAATTTTTTGTTTAGTGAACTCTTTGTTCACTTCCATAGGTTCAAACAGATCAACCTCTGGCCTCCTTTGGAAGACCCCAAGGTCATGACTGGAATCTGGTCCCTTAGTCAGAATATCACTGCTTGCTTCTCGACAGATGCAACGTTTTGTCCAAATATGGTCACTTCTGGGTTAAAAAAAAAAAAAAAAAAAAAAAAAAAAAAAA
>JAPTYR010000019.1:37196510-37211121 GCA_029814505.1 Siphamia roseigaster | reverse complement strand
TGTATTATGTTATGGATTTTTTTTTTACCTTTATTTGTCCCATTGAGATGGGGGGGATCTCTTTTTCAATGCAGACCTGGCCAAGACAGTAGCGATACAGTTACATAATTAATCAAGCCTTGTATAAAAACTTTATTCCAGAGTTTTATCATTCTCTTTAAACTGAATCAAAAGTATCAGTGGGTCTCATTCATGAAACATTAGTACATTTGTGCATAGATTTACACATAAAAGTCTTCTCTACTACAAACCTACTCCGGATTTGTGACGCCACGGGAAACTCAGATCTGATCATAAATACATGTGTAGGTTCATAAATCCCAATCATTAGTAAGGTGAGAGCACGATCCCGGTAATCAGCAATTAGCGTAAATCTCCAACAGTGGATTTGATATGAGCACCAAATAAGGAGGTGTAGAAGCATCCAGTCAACCTGTCAGTCCTGGCACAAACAAAGAAAGAGAGGAAGAAAGAAGATTTTTTTGGAAACAGGGATTAAAGTTATTTTGAACAAAGTTCAATTAAAAGAAAAATATTTTCATCAGTTAGTAGTGGTGTGTCAGGGCTAGGGAAAGCTAAGGCCTGGAGGGAGGTGACTGACGCTGTCAATTTGGTCTCTGCTGTTTTGACATTTTTGCGCTAACAAAGTAGCATTTAATTTCAACCATACATGGGGGGACTCGAGTTTGGGACTCGACTCGAGTCGGACTCGAGTTGCCAGGTTTACTTGACTTGACTTACTTGATCAATATTCAGAAAAGACTTGACTTGACTTTGACTTGCTCTTTCTGACCTACGACTTGACTTGACTTTCATCATGTGACTTGGCAAGTCACAAAAAAACAGACGTTTTTTATTTTTTTTTTATTAATTATTAGATCTATATTGCTAAATTATGCGTGGGTGCTCCTGACCAGCTGCATATTAGCAAACCTGGCAACCCCACTTCCTCCCAAGATGACGTGCATGCACACAAGGTGCACGTGAGTGATCAACTGGGGAGATGGTAGTAAGATGGAGAGCCCCAGCACCATTCCGAGAATAGTACAGTTCGGTTTCAAAGAGTATTCCACAACTTCGACTAAAAGAGGAGCAACGTGCAACATATGCAATATTAAAATTACGGATACTGCAAGCACCACTTCTAACTTCATCAGACATTTCAGGACAGCTCATAAAGAAAGGTGAGTAACATGATTTAACTTTTGCTGCTTGGCTGTGCTAACATCTGAGACTTCTACTACAGAGATTACCAGGCTAGTGGCTTAATTCGTTAATATTTTAATATCACCTAAAACAAAAAAGTAGTTGGCTCCAGATAGTCTGAAAATAAAGCTCTACAGTTACAGCTAAGTAAGTTAGCACTAACGTTCGCGCTGCTTGCAGCTATTTAGCCTACTATTAGTTTTTAGCTAGCCAACATTAAAATATGGCGTTTTTGGTGTTTGCTCATTGATGCAAACACCTACGTTCAGAGTAAGCTAGTTGAGGCAGGACATTATATTCAACAGAACATACGGACAAGAGGGGAAGAAAAACAACTGCAAACTAAATTGGAACTAGTTCTCTTTTTGACCATGCAATGCATTTGCATCCCTGCACTTAAACTAGGGTGACCAGACAGTTTGCCCGGGACAGCCCTGGTTTGTGGTTGTTTGTGAAATGTCCCGGTTTACTCAAAGCGAAACACTTTTTTGGCCATTGATGAGCAGCACGCTGCAGCCACTGACCATTGAATGTCAAGAACAGTATAGGACTGGTGCCTTTTGCTACTTATGAGCTGGCTACATCATTTGCTGCCGTTTCGTGTCCTTCCGAGTTAGCAAGCAACAGTTACAGAGGTGAGGGAATAGGAGTGCTGTGCATGTGGAGCGAGTGACAGACGTCAACGCAGTTCAAAGCGCATTGCACATTGTACTACAGCATCAACACATTGCACTTAAAGCAGCGAAAATGTCAGTGGGTTTTCGAAATAGCGCACGCCGGTAGTATGCCTTTTTTGTCAACTCCAACAAGGGTCCGTTTGGTATCCTGACCCAATAAGAGAACGTCCCTCACAATATTCAGCCGCCAGGCTATAACCACTACGAGCAAGCTGTTATCCTCAATAACGAGGCTGTTCTTCTCTGCTCATGTGGCACAGCGCGCATTTTGGCTGGCGTGTGCAACTGGAAAATATTTCAGTAGAATTTAACCATTCTATTAGAACAAAAGGCTATTACGGGTTTTCAGTAGAAGGACGGACTAGCTTAATTAACGAGGCTTCTTTGGGGCAGTGGTCATGCTGTCAGACGAGGTTAATAGAAGCTCTGACATTGCATTATTCGAAAGAAAAAGGACAGTTCTCCCTCCTCATTTCCCTCCACTAAAACAACAAGAAACGAACATCTGCAAGAATGATCTGGTAGCAACGTGAATAATAACAGTTGAAATGTCTCATTACTTTTTTTTTATGATAAATTGACAATTAAGTAGGCCGATCACTGTGGAAACCTGCTGTGTGCCATAATTATTACAAAAGGCCTAGGCCTATGTGTTGCAGGGAATATGGGTGGCCCGGGCTAAATGTTATGCCCTAACAACCTGCATTATGGAGTAATGCTGAGAACTTTCTGAAGTCCCTCCTTGATATTCATGAATAACATATCACATTGCATTATAACATTTGCATAACATGAACTTATGATTGGTAATGCAAACAAAGTCCTCTTGAAATCTATGTCTTAAAACAATTTTGTGTCCCCACCAATGTCAAAATCAAAGTATGTATAAATATAAATATATGTGTATGCATGCAATGAGGCTATATTAAAACTTTACTTTCAGATGTTATGACTAATTTGTAGGCAGTGATGTTGACAAGCTGTGTGCTGTGAATACATGAGTTTAAAATGCATGTTTTCTCCTTCCTCTTTCCCAAATGTGTAGATATGAAGAGTACCTTCGCTCAAAAGCGGCTCCTTCGACAGACTCAAGTCAGCCAGCAATCTCTCAGTTCATCACAAGCAGCAAGCAACACTACACCTCTGGCCACCCCCAGCAGAATGCCATCACACGGTCTATACTGTCAGACCTGGTTATCGACTGCAACTTACCTCTGTCCATAATAGAACACCCAGGTTTCCGGCGCTTTATGTCTGTTGTTGACACACGGTACAAACTTGTAAGCCGAAGAACTATGACTTCAAAACTGGATGGTGTAATGCTGGAAAAGCAGACAAAACTAAAGGACTGTCTTGCAAATGCTGAAAATCTATCTGTCACCGTTGACATATGGTCAGACCGCAAAATGCGAGGATTCCTGGGTATTACTGCTCACTGGTTGGGTAATAGAGAAGGTGGACTAGTCCTGAAATCTGCTTTGCTGGCTTGCAATAGGTTCAGCGGTTCCCATACAGGGGAAAGGATATGTGAAGAATTCGAGCAAATTTGTGAAGAGTACAAAATCAAAAGGAAGCTATTGCACATCATATGCGATAATGCTGCAAACATGCGGAAAGCATTCAGCACTTGTTTTCCACAACACATGACGGAACATGAAGAGGATGACGAAGATGACGGAGTGTAGGACAACAACTTGTGGACTGACTTGCCAGTCGAAGACCAAGAGAGGGTGGATGGTTTTCTCCAAGATAAATCTCAGACAAGACAGCAGTGTTTTGCCCACACGCTGCAGTTGGTCATCGGGGATGGCTTAAGGGACACAAAAATAGCTAATGCAGCTCTTGCAAAGGTCAGCAAACTGAGCAGTTTACTCCACAGCAGCACTTCTTTCAAGGACATTTTTGAGAGAGAGTTTGGACAATCTGGTATCCCTGCCGCTGTTGTCACGCGTTGGAACTCAACGCTTAGGCAGTTAAAAGCAGTACTGAAATGTGACGCCACAAAACTCACAGCCATTCTACAAGAGTCTGGCCACAAAGAGACAACCTTCACATCAAGAGAATGGAGTCAAATCCAAGAGTTGGTGCGTGTGCTTGAGCCTTTTGCCGAAGCCACTGACCTCACTCAAGGCGAAAAATTGGTTACCATAAGTGCAGTGGTTCCCTGTGTCCTCTCCCTGAACCACCATCTGGAAAACTTAAAAGGCACTATGTGCTACTTGGGTGCCTTCACCAAAACCTTACAGACATCTCTTCAAAGGAGGTTCAAGGGGATTTTCGTCAATGTGAAGATGGCAGAAAACTCATCATCTGATTGCCAGCCATTGCCCTTCTCTGATCCACTGTATCTGAAGGCAGCCATGCTGGATCCTTCTTTTGGCAGCATGTGGGTCATACATGATGTTTTGGTCCCTAACAGCACTAAGGAGGAGGTGTCAAAGATGATCAAAGGTATGTTACAGCTTTATTGTAAATACATGTCAAGTTAATCCATGTATAAACATATTGTGGTATACATTATCATATTACTTGGTGTGGTGATTGAGTGATTTTGTTTTTGCTTTTGCTCAAGACTTGATTCTGGAAGAAGCTGTGCAAGTCACTCCAACAAACCGACGCACAGAAGAGGAAGAAGAGGCCCAGGAGACAGAGCCACAGTCAAGCCTCTTTGCATCTTATCAGAAGAAGAGGCAAAAGACGGACCCAGCATCAACACCACACATGCAGCTTACACACTACCTGGACATTTGTAATGGACAGGACTGTCTCAACTTCTGGACACTGAACAGACACACCCTTCCTTCTCTCTTCAAGGTGGTGGTAAGACTGTTACATATCCCTGCATCCAGTGCCCCAGTTGAACGTGTGTTTAGCCATGGTGGTGTGATCATGAGACCCCATCGGTCACAACTCAGTGCAAAGGTTTTAACTAGTTTGATTTTTTGCAAGTGTAATGGCCACTGGTAATGGCTCACAACACTTACTGTAGGCTCACATCGTTTTTCACATTGCTCTCTCTCTCTCTCTCTCTCTCTCTCTCTTGATAATTACCATAGATACCTGACCACAAAATGAGCAATGCAGTATTTCAGTATGTGTGTATTTAGCCACACACAAAATATCATCTCTTGGGGTGTCAGGTTAGGTTCATTGTCCAGTGAGTGAACTTCACTGCTCACATATTATCACAAGTTGAAAGAAAGTTTGATCAGTTTATTGTATCACACTGTCAACAGCCCTACCTACTTGCTGCTGGTAGAGGTATTCTTTATTTTCAAAGCAATGATTTTCATTATTTTACGTTTTCAGAGGCTGTGGCACAGGCATTTATTCTTACGTTAATCTTGTCACAATTTTAACCTTATGTGGGCAATCACAAATGTTACACAGAAGTGTTTCTCTGACAGGCCAGATCACCCCATTTCTGTTTGAGTTTAACTTTCCATGTTCTAAATACTCATCTTCTGCCTGTTTGGCTTATTGATTGGCTTGGCAAGAAACTAGGCCTCTTCAGCAGTGACCAAGGTGACCAGGCTGGGTTCATTGTCCAGTGAGTGAACTTCATTGCTCACATATTATCACAAGTTGAAATTTGATCAGTTCAGTGTATCAACCTGACACAATAGAGCACAATAAACGCTGTGCCTGCTTGCAAAAAAGACAAAGACGTGTGGCTTGAAATTATTTTGTTATAAAGTGATAATGCCTGATATACCACAATGTTTAAAAACCATGACTTATTTGACTAATTAAGTGGTGGGGAATAATGCACACACACGTTCACACACACAAAACAACTAGGCTATTGTCATCTGACTCAGGATAACGAGTGATGGCAGAATTTCGAATTACACAGAAAGAAATTTTGATACTTACTCTTGATATGAATTGTTTATAAAAGTCATTGGTCATTAACAGGTTAAAAAGAAGCAAAAATTTCATAAGTTAAAAAAAAACCTAAATTAAAATGTAAAAGTCTATCACTTTTTATTTGTTAGAAAGCTAATGACTGTCTCAACTTAACTTGTTCTACAATGGATATAAATTTAGAAATTGTCCTCGTTCTTCATACCCATTACCTCCCATGGAGACCACTCCAGGAGTTTCTCTCTCCCCCTGCGTGTAGACGCTCGTTACAGCAGTTGATTTCAGGAACCAAGCATATGTGTTACATTGTTTCTTTTCACATACAGTAATAACATTATTTCATATGGTGTTTAAAAAGATTACTTCAGCTGATACATTGTCTTGTTGGCTAACATCAAAAAAGATTGACTCAGTTTGGTGAATACAGACATTTGAAAAAACTAAAGACTTGACTTGTGACTCGACTTGACTTGCTTGACTTAAGCTCTGCTTGGACTTGACTTACTTGATCCTCCTATAGAGAGGACTTGGACTTACTTGAGACTTGAGGGCTAAGTGACTTGACTTACTTGAGACTTGCATGTATGGGACTTACTCCCATCTCTGTGGTATCTAGTTTGTGGTCTGGTTTGTGTATGTGGTCTTTGTATCCAGTCTGTCTTCTGTGCCGGTCTGTGTCAATGTATGTAGTTTGTGTCGGTATTTGGTTTTGAGTTGGGAAGTGTACATATCAGGTATGTTTGTCTTGTGTGTTTACTGTGCCTCGTGTCTGCTGTGTCTCGGGGCTAGTTCATTTTGAGTGTCTTTGTAAGGCTGTTGAAGTGCTGTCGTGTTTGTGGGTGTTTTGTTTCTGTTTCAGTCAGTTCTGTTGAGTCTGTCATTGTCATTTGTCATTTGAGTCCTATCCGTTATTTTTTAGTTATGTTATTAATCAAAGTATTTTATCTGAGTCTGTAGTTGTAGATTTCTTTTTTCCTTTCTGTCTTTGAGTTTCACTTTGTTTTGCTGTCTCTGTCTTTAGTTTCATTGGAGTCTAGTGTTTTGGGGGTCTCGTCTGTGTTCCCCGGGTTTCTGGTCATGCGCAGTGGGGTTGTTTGGTCCAGAGTCTGTTGTCTCGGTGTTCTGGGTTTCTTTGGTTTTGCTGAGTTTCTGTTTCTGTTGGACCTTCTGGTATTTTCGGTATTCCTTTTAGGTCTCAGAGTTTTTTCTCTGTCCTGGGCTTCAGATTTTCCTTTTTGTCTTCTGTCTTTGGGGTTTTGGTCTTGTCTTTCTGGTCAAGTGTGTGTAATTTCCTGGGTTGGTGCTTTTAGTCTGTCTCTGACTCTCTGGTTTTGTCTTTGATATTTCGATTCTGGTTTGTGTTCGTGGTTCTGGCTGTGCCTGTGCCCCTTAGGTCCCCGGTGTGCATGTGCCCCTTAGGTCCCCAGTGTTCCTGTGCCCCTAAGTTGAATTTTTGTTTTTTTGGCCCGCGGGGGGCTGGCACGCCGCTCCGCACTTGTTCCGCGGGGGGGGCTTGCACGCCGCTCCACTCCTGTTCCGCGGGGGGCTGGCACGCCGCTCCATTTTTCCTGTAGTTTTTTTTTCCGCTCCGTTTTTGTCCCGCGGAGGGCTGTCGCTCCGTTACGTTTTTGTCCCATGGAGGGCTGTTGCTCCGTTCCGTTTTTCGTGTTCTTGTTTCCGTCCGGTGATTTTGGTTCTTTCGGTTCTTAGATTTTTGTTGGTTCAGTCAGGGTCCGTGGTATACATCGCTTGTTTTCCATAGTTTTGAATTCAGTCAGTTTTTTGCTCCATGTCCGGTTCTTGGGAGGGCTTCCACGCCGCTCCGACTCCGTTCCCGGGAGGGCTTCCACGCCGCTCCGCCCCGGCTTCCCGGGAGGGCTTCCACGCCGCTCTGCCCCGGCTTCCCGGGAGGGCTTCAACGCCGCTCCGCCTCCGTTCACGGGAGGGCTTCCATGCTGCTTCCACGAGGGCTTCATCATTTGTGGGTGTCAGGAGCCGCCCGTAGGGGGGAAGTACTGTCATGGTCTGGACTCCACCTCCCCTCCACACCTGTCCGCACCAGTCGGCTGTGGGAAATTGCTCGTTAGAGACAGCTTAAAGACAGTTTGCCCACAAGCCACCAGTGCGGACTCATTGACTTGGTTTTACACATCTGTGGCCACATATTTTGTTTTGCAATAACCCGGACTTCCTTGCTGTACCACGGGTCCTGGCTGAACCCCTTTAGGTTGGTCTTGTTTTGGTTTTAGTTTGTTATGTTTATTTTTTTAATAAACCCTTTTTTCCTCTGGCACTGTGCGTTGGGCTCCTCTCCCTCTTCTACCAGCCTGACAATAGATAGATAGATAGATATTTAAGAAATTGGTTGTAAAACATCTATTAAGATTAAAATATGTATTAGTAGCACTTTGTAAATCGTTATTATTTGTTTTATAAACCATATATAAACATGACTTTGAAGTTATTGTAAAGTTGCAACTGATGTTTATAATAATTATTTAGTGATTAATGAAATGTTTATAAACCATCGAGTAACATTTACTGATCCAGAATTGCAGTTGATTTAACACATGACTGAACAAAGGCTGAAGTCACTGTTGATTTACAGTGATTGGCTTGATTAGCTCAGGCATCTAGTAAGGATGACTCCTGAACGCCTCCCTAAGGAGGTGTTCCAGGCATGTCGATCTGGGAGCAGACATCGGGGCCAACCCAGGGTATGCTGCACTGTAAAATCTAAAAGTTGATTTTACTTAGAAAAACTGAGGAAACTAATTACCTTAAAATTTATAATTAAACTTAACTTACAATTTTTAAGTGTGTAAAATTGGTACTCACTTAGAAGTTGTAAGTTAAGTTTTCTTGTAAATTTTATGGTAATTGTTTTCCTCAGTTTTTCTAAGTAAAATCAACTTTTAGATTTTACAGTGTGGAGGGATTATATCGCTCGGCTGGCTTGGGAAAAACCTCGGGATCCCCCGAGAGGTGCTGGTGGAAGTGGCCGGGGTGAGGAAGTGGGCTGCTGTCCCCGCTACCCGGGTAAGTGGAAGATGACCAGTACATTTATTACAAAACTGCAATTGCCATGCAAATATTATTTTAAAATAATTAACATAAATGTGAATGAAAAATTATGGCTGACCCGATAAACGGAAAAGAAACCATAGAAGTGATTTGGTCCACTTCTAATTTGACAAATGCTCATCTTAAATTCAAATAAAAATAACACTGAAAATGACGCAACAGTAGCCTACTATTCTGTATTAATGAGTGAAATACAGTGGCTAATGGTCATATTTAAGCTTTTTATATCATATATGGAAATTCTAATATCACAGCAGCTGACTGCCCAATTACGTACATCTCCCTCTTATGGTATGTGTTTACCCAATGCTTTATTTTTGGCTACTTTGCCCCTGACATCTGCATAATTTTTAATCACGTACTCACATTTGCTGACAAAGTATCTCTTTTACTGAATCCTGCCAGGAGTTTTTCTAACTTATCTGAGCATGCTATGTCAAGCTCTGGGATATCTGCTTTACATCTCACCGTCAGCTCTGTTACACCAGCGGATGCACATGCTTCACCCAATTTCTTTCCATTATTGTTTGCTCTCAACACCCTTTTGTATCTGGCAATGATCTCCATGGGATGACAGGCTACAGAAGTAAGGGAAGAGTTAGTTAAGTATGAACTTGTCAATCAATAAGTCACAAAGTAGTGCACAACTACTGGAAAATGTCAGTTTACATATTTGTATGTATATCTAACTGCTATGGTAACTGCAGATAATCCACATACCTTAGGAACAGTTTCACTGAAAACTATTATGGTCATTATATTTGATATAAAATAATCAAAGATAATGAGATTGTGGATCATCTTCAATTACCACATCATTTCTGCAAGTCAGCATTGCCTTTGAGTGTGTCCAGTATATTTTTTCACACCAATGCCATTCAACTCCATTGTATTGGGACTATAATAGACATGTCTACACCTGATTTCTCAAAAAATTACCATTTCACACAAAGACTATCCTGATGGATTGATGTCATTCTGGAGAAGTGGAAAAATAAGCTGGTGTTTGTTCCTTTTGGATTTTTTGTGAACTTCTGTTTTAAATTATAGGTTAGATGAGTACAACCACTTTGGTAAGTAATTGCTAAAATTCCAAATCACAATTCACATTCCTAAACACAAATGTCTCAGATTTCTGCTTACAACAATAAAATTTTAAATAGGAACCTGCGAGTCACCTCTTCTGCCAAGTGATTTATTTTCTTTTGCTAACTTCTTCTTTCCCTTTTTGGTTTGGCTCTTTTTTGTCCCTTTTTTGTGCTGATTTCTTCTTTTCCTATCATCCTCTGAAGAGGAGGACGACGAGGAAGAGGGGTAACTGAAGTTAGCAGATGAAGAGGAGGTGGTGGCTGATTAGGCATTTGCCTGGGCTAAAAAGATCAGACAATTCTGTAGTGTAAGTCATAATAATAACTAGAAAAGCACTTGGAGAGCGCAGACCTCCGCCAAGCATTGCTATTCCCCATTGACCGCAATGATAACAAAAATTTCAAAGTGATCCAGAATCTCTTCCAGAGCTAATCATTTCCAGATCTCCCCATTTCCGACCTTCCCTAAAAAAATTTCATGAAGATCCGTCCATTAGTTATTTTGGTAACAAACAAGCAAACAAACAAACCAACGCCGGCAAAAACATAACCTCCTGGTGGAGGTAATAACAACAACCAGGGGTGGACAAAGCTGATGTACAAGTGTGGACAAATTTAATGAAATCAAAAAATTCCATTAGACTCTTGTAACATTATGGCAATTTGCCAAAATGTTAAACTATCCCTATAAGGAATACAGTGCCCCCCGCAATACCAAATATACTAACCTAGTATCTTGGTACTTCACTGCAGGCGAGGCAGTGTTCAAATGTTTGGAAGAACAAAACTGATTCTGATACAGAGATTAGTAATTGGTATGGAGAGAAAGTAGTTTTGAAGAGAAAGAAAAACACCTGCAACTTTTTTGATGAAAGGAGGCCATCTTCTTGTTTAATTTTTTGATTTTCAGTCTAAGGAGATATTCTCCTTTCTTAGCCTTTTTGATCATGACTGCTGCTGTTGGTCTCATGACTGAAAATGAAGAAAATTGAGTGCATCTATTTTGAGTGTTCCCCAATGCTAACATAAAACTCCCTGTTCAAAAACGATTCAAACCAGTTAAAAACAGACCCAGAAAGACCAACCGTGTGATGCGGTCGGTGTAAAAGAATGCAGTGTTCTACGGCAGTGGTTCCCAACATTTTTCCTCAGAGCCCCCCAACTTGCATTCAAGTAAGCCTGACCCCCAAAAAAAAAAAATCTCATGGGGAAAAATATATAATACATTGTTTTCAGAAATTAACATGAACTTTAATGTCTGCATGTCAGTAAGTTGCTCACTTGTAATCTTGGACAAACTCCTTTATTTTCTCTTGCAGCTCTATAAAGCGTGCAAGCACTTTTCCACGGGACAGCCAGTGCACCTCTATGTGCAGTAACAGCGTCTGGTGCATCTCATCCTCACACAGTTGGGCAAAAAGTCTCTTGTTTGTGGGGCAAGGCTTTATAAAGTTTACAACTTTAATTACAGTTGCTAATTTGTTATTCAGGTCCTCCAAATGTTTTTTGCTAGCTAACGCTTGGCGATGCAGCATGCAATGAAAAATTATGCACCGCGGCACCTTTTCCTTCAGCTGACTGTTGAATCCTTTGTTTTTCCCTTCAGTGTTGCAGCCCCGTCAGTGCAACAAGCAAAGAGGTTCTCATATGGCAGGTTGTGTGATAAAAGGTAGGAGTCCAGTGCTGTAAAAAAAAATCTTGGCCTGTTGTGGTCAGGGGCGCTGCTACCAATTGTGGGACCCATGAAAGCTCACCATTGTGGGCCCTTTCATAAAATTCAGCATCTTGATCGATCTGTCAGACTGTGTGTGTCCCTTAACTCAGCCCCCTCCTGCTCCTCCTTACTCTGTGCTGCGCTGTCATCATCTGCACTGCTGGGACTGGCCCAGTTCTCCTGCACAACATTTCTGGTGTCATGGCCTGATGAGGGGCCTGGCTCTGTATCAGAGATGCATACAAGATAGAAAGTTCATACCTGAAAAAGTATGAAGGTAGTATGAAAGTTGTATAAAAGTATGCAGGTTTCAGTTCTGCATGCAAGTTAGATGCATTTTAGTTAACACACTCAGTCTTACAAGTGTTACCCATAAAAGAAAGGAAAAATCGTATTATTAATTCATTTGACAGTGACACGGGCAGACATTTAAATTTTAAGACTACAGTTTTTCAGTCTAAAGGCTCATTCATACTCTGGGTTGTAACTATCATAACTGTCCGTCTTTTATGTGTGGGCAGCTTTCCCCAGCTCCTCATGTTCGTGTCAAACTAAAATCAAAATCCACTGGTTTCGAATGTGTGAACATTCAACACGCATCTTTAGCTGTATCATAAACAGGGTATGAATGACTCATTAGTAACATTGAAACACCAGCATAAAGTAATATTTTATCTTGTATGAGTCTAATTTATCTTTAAAGTTCACCCACTTTTGCTGTGTTTTTCACCGTGATTACAAAGATAGTTTTTAAATGAAAACTGGCACTGTGCTACTAACTGTAAAATTGTTCTCTTGTTTGGCTAATCCAACTGTGTTCATTCTAATTCTTTTTATTATCCTATCATTTACTAGTGTTTCAAACACTCAAGGTCAGTGAGTGAGCATACCTTTCTTTGTAAAAAAAAAAAAAAAAAAAACTGAATGACAAGGTTTCTACCTCTTCTGTCCCTCTCATCTTTCTCCCGTCTGTCTTTGTGTTTTTGCCAACCAGATGTCATTTTAGTTTCAGTGGTTGTGTGCACTGTGCATACACCTGCTGCTCCTCAGCCACACAGCAACAGAGTGACGTCGTAGCCCAGATCAGCACATTCATTTAACGCATTACATGTTTGCCAGAACTGGACTGTACCATTTCGCAAGAGGTGAAGGGTTAAATGACAATATGATGAAGAACTAAAGAAAAAAAGTTATGGAAATCAACCACCATGTTTAATTAGCTAATTTTAGATGATCAAATTTTAAACTTTATTAGAAATGTATAAAAAGAGAAACATTATTAAAAATAAAAATTAGATCATCATCCACCCCTCCAAAGGCCCCTGTCAGTGCTCAGGCCGTTAGAATCACACCCACTTTTCCCACCTGGCGGCGCCTCTGGTAGTGTTACAGAGATTGGTGGACATAAGAATGTCTTGTTTTTACTCATCTGCATGAATATATTGCACCTAAATGATGAGAGCAGACTCATTTGACTCTTATTTCATCCAGCTGGATTGCAAATGGGATGTTTTTAAGGGTTTTGTGCAGTTGGTTTTGGCAGTCATGAACCATCTTATCAATTCTGTCTTTGACAGTGTTTTCAGAGAGAGGGAAAGTTTTCACTTTGTCAGCTAGCTGAGTGCCACACAGTCGCTCCACAATTTTCACACAGATGGGTTTGATAAGCTGCTCCCTTTTAGCCCTCACAATTAATAACGAGCATTCAAACGAGGCTTCTGTTGCTCTGTGCAAATCACCGCCCGCTCTTTCAAACATTTTTCTGATGTCTTTGGACCCTTTTGCAAGCAACAGCTGCTTTTTTTTCCTCAAAAAAAAAAAAAAAATTCCAGGCTTTTACCAGTTGTCTCCTGATGTCTTTTCATTTTACTAAGCGTCATAGTGTCATTGGTGAGCATCTCAACGCAAATGACACACTCTGGCTGAGACCCGTCTTGTCCCTCAGTAAAACCAAAGTTCAGATAACTCTCACAATAAAGCCTTACCTTCTTCCTCGACACAGCTGAATCCCCACAGTTTTGTATTTCTCAAACATTTTTGCGCATTATGATCATGATAAAGAGATAAAGAGGCTACATGTGAGCTGATGATGAGCTATGGAAACATCAGGGGGCACGTATGCTGACAGGTCCTAGGGGGTTGAGTGAGGGTTGGACATATGCCTGCACATAGCCTGGTGTTTGTCAGAGTGAAAAATATTTGCGCAGTTAACCATGTACATTTTTTTTAATTATGCCATTAGTGTTCTCATCTTTATTTTAATGTATATAAGCAAATCTAATTTTGACACCCTCAAAGAAGTTAAAGCCTTGCATCCCATATATTATTAAATGCTATTATAAATAATAAAATCATTCATTTGGTTAAAAACAATTTTCTCTAAAACTTTACTTAACGGCAGATTGGACACAGGTCTGTAGTTCCTGGCCAGGGAGGGGTCCAGTGTATTGCTCTTGAGAAGGGGTCTGACCACGGCGGTTAAAAGATGGTCTTATTTTCTATTAAGGAGCATTTGGACCCTGAACAAATGGTGCATCAATAACACAAATTGCATCCTGAAGTGGTATGGCACTCATCTTTCCTAGAGCTGGATTGCCATGGAAACACATTGTTCTTTGATTTTTTTCATGGAAGTCACATGTACATATGAGTACTCTTCACACCTATCCATGATGCTACTAATGTACCATTCATCCTCTTACACATAAGATATGTATTTTATTAGTGGTCCATTAAAGGATGGTCTTAATTTCTCTTAAGGAGCACTTCTGCCCTGAACACATGATGCAAAACTAACACAAATTACATCCTGAACTGGTATATGGCATTCATCTTTCCGGATGGCCATGGCAACATATTGTTACCTCCGCCAAGGAGGTTATGTGATGCTTGGATTTGTTTGTTCGTTCGTGCGTTTGTATGTTCGCTGCTATTCCGTGGCCTGCCACAAGGACGCAATACATTGGGATGCATTG
>JAPTYR010000019.1:37161633-37173388 GCA_029814505.1 Siphamia roseigaster | reverse complement strand
AAAAGTACGAATCAGAAAAACATCTGTTTTCTGAAAAAAATACAAAATGGGGAGGTTGTTCCAGTACATTCCCGAATAGTCAAGACTTTGGTCAATGATTATATTATTAATTATCCTGCATTTCAACTAACTTTTTTCTTCCAAAATTAAAACCTGTTTTAGCCACATTCTCAAGAATCAGTGAAAACTAGATAAAATAAGAGAAATATACTGAAAAATTCTTCAATTTTTGTTTTTGTAAATTTTGTCAAAATCTAATCAACTGTGGATTGCACTTTGTGTGTTTGTTGTAATGCCTATTTTGAACTCCCAAGCAAATAATAGCCAGCTAGAAGTAATTGACATAAAATAATAACACATTTTAACACAATTACCTAACCGATGTATGTAAACAATTTACTTATGCAAAGTTTGCACCTTCCTCTGAATCTTTGTAACAGAGAACAGCATGAAAACGCCTTCTCCTCAAACCCAAGCGGCTGTGAAACGTGCAGTTGGTGTTTGCAAGTTGGTGACTGCTGCCATCTCAAATTCGTTCAAGAGAAGACGTGACCTGGTGAAAGCTCAAGTTGAACTTGGCCTGCCTACCCATCAGCTCAAGAGTGAGACACCCACCAGATGGGGATCAAGACAACAGATGATCAGCAGATTTATCGAGCAGGAGAAAGCTCTCACACAGGTATGTTTTTACCTCAAACATTATTTTCTGTGAATCACTTGTTTGGCCTCTCTGTATTAAATGCACCACATAAATAACATCTGATTTAATTTTTTAGGTCCTCCGTGGAGACAAGAAGGTGAGGCATCTGGTCCCAACGTGGCAAGATATGGAAATTCTGGAGTCCATGGACAAAGCATTGAGCCCCCTAATGGAATTTACAGATGCCTTGTCTGGGGAGAAGTATGTGAGTGTGTCGTATGTAAAACCTGTACTCCACATTTTCAACAATGAAATCCTCAAGTCTCAGGATGAAGACTCCGCACTCACTAGAACCATCAAAGAGGGCATCCTGAACTACATCAATGACAAATATGATGACGACACCACTGAAAAGCTGCTCGACATGGCTACACTCCTTGACCCGCGCTTCAAAACTGCCTACACAAGGGAAGAGAGAATCAACTTTGTTAAGACACAAGCTGCTGCAGAAATGGAGCATATGGTGGCTGGAGCAGTCTCCGATCCACCACCATCAACTTCTGCTGCAGCCACTGCAGATGAACCAGTGCTTCCTGCAGTGAAGAAGACAAAGAAGAGCTTGTCCAGCTACTTCAAAAAGCCAGAACCACCCACAGGCCAAGATGTCCAAAGGCCAAGCAGAGCATCCATTGAACTGGAGCTCAATATGTATCTGCAGACAGCTGATCTGGATGCAGAGGAAGATCCTCTTGTATGGTGGAGGCAGCATGAGGTCAACTTCCCATTAGTGGCAAAGCTTGCCAAAAAATATCTTTGCATCCCCGCCACTAGTTCTGCATCTGAGCGGGTTTTCAGTACTAGTGGGAACATTGTTACATGCAAGAGATCATGTCTCAAGCCTGAAAGAGTGGACCAGCTTGTCTTCCTAGCTCTCAACCTGAAAGAAATGTTTGATGCTAAGGTTTAATTTTATGTCAGAACAATTCTGTCTTCTAATTCTGAAACAGTTCATTCAATAGCTCTAGGCCTATTTGTTAAATGTAGGCATCCTTGAATGTTACTGGCATGTTATGCTGCACTTTATTACATTACTTGAAAACTGATAACTGTATCTTCAGCGCTGTGGGAACATTGTTACAAGAGACAGCTTATCGTCCTACCTCTCTACCTGAAAGAGAATGTTAAAAAGTTTGATACTGAGGTTTAATTTTGTCAGAACAAGCCTCTTCTACCTCTCAAACAGTGCATTCAATAGCACTAGGCCTATTTGTGTAGGCATACTTCAGTGTTACTAGCACTTTATGTTGCTACTGTATTTTATTTCTTTGCACATTCTTATTTAAAAAAACCTGAGTAGTGTATCTGAGCAGGTCTGTTACTGTATTTAATTTCTTTGCACTTTATTGCATTACTTGAAAACACTATCAGATATTTCTGAATGTTTGTTTTTGTCATTTGATACAGTAACATTTTAATTTATTTTATGAATGTTTTTTAATTTCCAGTAAGAAAACAGTAGTAACAAAAATAATTCATTGTTTTATTCTTTTCTCTTCATTTAAAAATGTTTAATAAATAAATAGGAGAAAAGATAAGAAAAATTTGCATTCATTTGTGAATATTAATATATAATTTTAAGTAGAAATGCTATATCGGGATATATATCGTTATCGGGATAAAGAATTGCCTATATCGGGAAATAACTTTTTGTCCATATCGCACAGCACTAGTCCCAACACAGAGATGACGTTATTTTTATAACACCTATACGTACAGGCCCCAAATTAATGCACCTCCACTTGTCACACATCAAATGAAAGTGAACAAATTCATCTTTCTGATTATATCAATCAATCAAACTTTATTTGTATAGCACTTTTAATACACGGTGCATGTAGCGCAAAGTGCTTTACAGACCCTCCATTATCCCGCAGTTACAGGTACAGTTAAAAAATAAATAAATAAATAAATAAATAAATAAATAATACAATACGATAAAATGAAAATAGCAAAATTAAACGATGTTAAAAGACAAAATGTAATTAAAAGCTAAGCTAAAAACATATGTTTTCAGTGTCCTTTTAGAAATCTGAACACTATATGAACCATTCTGAAGTGCAATAACACCACCACATGCACAAAAGGATGTTTTATACTAAAGACTAATAGGACAAATTTGGCTTTTGGCTATTGAAGGCTGTCATCTGAGCAATCATCTATGGATGTTCCAACACATTAATTCACATTTATAATCAGTGGTGACAGGCAGATAGACTAGGAGCTGCTGAACATCAGGATATATGACGATGAGATTTTTGGGACACAATACTATGTAGTTTAAACTTTATTTTACCATTGACAATGGTCATTTAATATGGGAAATATTTATTTTCATCAATGTTTGCTAAAATATGTTTATTTGAAGCATTTCACAGTTATTAATTTCTAAATCTAGCCACTTTAGAAAAATTGATAATTCCCCAAATGTCCCCTCTGTAAATTGCATAAACATTACCAGAGGAAAAAAATGCTCTAAACCTGACATTTTTACAAATAGAGTTCTCAACTTTGAACTGCAAAGTGCTGAGACTCTGGTCTGTTGGTAAATGTTTTGTTTCAGTTCATACTTACCAAATGCAGACGAATACACTTTGTTTTTCAGCTAAAAATTAAAGAGGAGGGAAAAAAAATCTAAATGTGTTAGTGTTTTTAAATTGACAGCTTTTTTATCTGTTACATAAACATCAAAAGTGAGTGTTTTAGCCCAAACTGCATGGTGTTACCTTTACAAAGAGCCCATTCTTTTATCCAAATAGTTGAAGAACAACTGGAATTTTAATTTGGAGAGGGATTTTTTTCAGGCGTTTTAAGCAAATTAACACTGGAATGGGAAGAGGTTAATAATGCACTTGTTTATTCTTTTTGGTTCTTGCATTTATCAAAGTGATGCCAATTGACAGAATTAGTCAGAGATGTTGTTTTTGCGTCATGCTAGATATGGGGTTGGTTGTTCGAGGAGGGTGTGAAAAGATGAACTGTCTCCAACCTCCCTGGGAGAGTGTTATAGAAGGGCCACACGAGACATGAACCGGCATGTTCCAACATGACAATGACCCAAAACATAAGGCAAGTCAACCGAAAAATATATTACCTGTACTAGATTTTTGGTATCACCTCTGCCGGAGGTCCAAGTGGTCTCAAGTGGTACTAAAACATGATGTGTAAACAGTGCAGACACTGATTGGTGGAGTTGTCTCTTCGTCATTGCTTTACCAATGTGCAACCCACCATAAAAAAAAAAAAAACCTACATTGTTAGTTACAGAAAACGGAGCCGCACTATGACGACCAGGTACTGATGTCGGTGCTATCCTGTAATGGAAACGATCTACAGGAATGGCACCTGGAGCCCGAGTTGAGCATAGTTGAGTCGGTTCCACATACTGTAAGGGTAGCAAAGGATGCTGGTGTTAACGGATGCTTGGGGGAAAATGCCAACTTCTTAAAAAATCTAGTTTTAGTCCCCAACGCCTTGATGGCAGTCCGCAAAACAACGCTGTGTTCAGTCATGGAGGTTGAGACATTTCTGTTTTGTTGGCTGAAGAAAAAAATTCAGCGTGAGCTTAATGGCACCTTGCGACGACGTCCAGGTACTATGGTATCTGTAATGGAAACAAGGAATAGTACCTGGTAGTCGAGTTGAGCCGATACCGTTGGAGTACAAACTGAGCCGGGCCTTCTTGTCCAATGTCACTTTCTGATCTCACAAATGCTTCTGGGAGGAATGGTCAAAAATTCCCATAAACAACCTCCCAAACCTTGTGGAAAACCTTCCCAAAAGAGTTGAAGCGGCAAACGGTGAACCTGCATCAGATTAAACCCTATGGATTAAGAATGGGATGTAGAGTTCATATGTGAGTCAAGGCAGGTGAGACATTACTTTTGACAATGTAGTGCATATTCTATTGAACGGATTGAAAGCTGGAGGTGTCTGGGGAGAGGGACGTCTGGGCATCCCTGCTTGGACTGTTGCCCCCACGACCTAGCCCCGGATAAGCGGTAGATGATGGATGGATGGATCGAATTTTGTTGTTAGAGACATTCAGTAACCGATGGATCACAATATCATTCTGAACTTTTCAGTCACCCATAGGTTCTCTACTGGTGTGCTGGGATCGCGCATGTCGGCATATCAACCCATATCGGATAGTCTTCCCATCCCTAGTGTCCACGCATTAACCTTGCACATGCGTTGCTTCTTTATGGAGTTCAGACTCTGTTTGACAACACTCCCAATAAATACCAATTGCTGTTGTTAACATTTCTTTTAAAATATTGTAGATCTGATAAATAGATATTTTAATATATTATTTACGATCATTGATTGGCGCATAATAATCAATTCTGATTGAGCCAGTATCAAAGCAAGAAAAAAAGGTAAATATACATGAATGAATGGTGCATTCAGGTCACCTAGTAAACTGTGAAATCGAGACTCAAATGGCATTTAAAGAGATCATTTTTCTTCTTATTTTACTGTTTAAATAGTTTTATATCTGTGATGAGACTATGGAAGTGTTTGTCACTTAGTATGTTTATATGCACATAGAGAAATTCATACCATTTTGCCTCAGTCCGGCAGTTAAAGGGGAACAGTGGTTTTTTTGTACACTAAGCCCCTTTTCTGAGTTGTCTGTAATGTAATTGAGTCATACATACAGTCTTTTTTATTTTTGCAGCTGTCTCTGATAATCGGATTATTTCAAATACTCTCAAACTGCTTCAGAATGTCTGTCTTCCTGTATGTCTGTAAACATCCCCAAAAACATCCGTTTTATAAAACGACAAACTCACCAAAGTAATTCATGGTCTTCACTGGTAATCCATTACACGTTTAGTTATGAAAGATGATTTCTGTCGAGTCTTATTTGGCAACTAGTTCATGCTGGAACTATTTTTCTCAGCCACCTCACAACCGTATCCATTCGATGCAGCTCCTCTGCTGTATATTCAGGTTCAAACCTATAACCTCGCCCATTAAATTCAAAAGCGAACATTTCCTCTTCCCACCGTTCATGCTCTATTCTTCTGAAAAATGGCAAAACTTGTTTGGGTTTTTTGGTATGGGTAACCGTATGTAATAGCGCGTACACCGTTAACTAGCACGGAAGTAACAACATTGTGCGCAGCGAGAGAACTACGATAAGGGAAGTGACATCAGTGACATTTACGCTGTGCTTTTCATGCATCAATGAGCCCAAACCATAACAATTGCGAACCCTTACCGTCAGTAAATTCATGTTATTATTTTTACTTTTATTATTTAAAAATGTGCCCAAACCATAACGATTCCTAACCAAAGAAAATATTCTTTGACATAACTGTCAGTAACTACCAGTTCCGCTTCCTGATTCCTGTGGATGAGTAACATCGAGTAATGATGTTTAAATAGAAATCAATGGGATTTACAAAATGCCAAATGAAGACTCGACAGAAATCATCTTTCATAATGAAAGTTGTTATGGATTACCAGTGAAGACCACAAATCACTTTGGTGAGTTTGCTGTTTTATAAAACGGATGTTTAGGCTGTTTTTGGGGATGTTTGCTGACATGCAGGAAGCCAGCCATTCTGAAGCAGTTTGACAGTATTCGAAATAATCCAAATGTCAGAAACAGCCACAAACATAAAAAATGGTATGTATGACTCAATTACATGCAGACAAATCAGAAAAGGGGCTTAATGTAAAAAAAAAAAACACAGTTCCCCTTTAAAGCAATGCATTATACATCATCTTAGTTTATGTTCCAAAATAAATTACACTATAACTTATTAGTATTTTAAAAGAAAATAATTTTAACTGGTAAACCAATTTCAAATGTGTTTTGTGTTGTAGGGTTGAGGTAAGGGTTGGGGTCAGGGTCAGAGTCCGGGTCGGGGTCAGGTCTGTACCTTAGGATGTTGATGCATCCGTTTCCGTTGGTGAGGAAGAACATGTCGTTGTCATTGTTCCATGAGATCTCGTTCACCTCAAACTTGAACTGCTCCTCCGCTTTGGATCGATGCGTCTTGGCGTCAATGAAGGTCACTACGTCGTCTTTGTTGCCGACGGCGATGGTCTGACCATCAGGACTCCAGCAGATGTTAATGTTCTCTCCTATAACACATCACAATTTATTTTTATTCATTTCCTGTTGCATCATCTGACACCAAACCTTCTCATATGTGAACCTGAGGAACTGACCCAGACTGTTTCTTGCTCATTCAGATGTGATGAAGTAGAAAACCATTATTTACAGTCAGAGCAGGAAAAATATGAGACATCTAGAGGAACAACATTTAAAATCAGAGAAGGAAGCGAAATCATCGTTGATATAAATTCGATCCAAACCATTTTGGAAACCAAGATAACCAGACACAACAAACCCCACCCCTTGCAAATATTTGAGCTCTTAATGGACACCTCTCTCGCAAAATATGAGACTATGGGTCTGACCTTTCTAGGTCATTCAATCTCAAAGGTCATGATATCATTTTGATACATGTCGTTTCCTATCTGTCAACAATAGTAACCGAGTACTTATCGCTGCTCTTTTTGGAGTTACCACCATTTAAAATCATGTGACCTTGATTTTGACATCTCAAGGTTACTAAAGGTCAAATGTCATGATGTCATTTTGAAGCCCATACCAGGTTTCCTATCGGTCAATAAGAGTAACTAAGTCTCGATCTCCATTGGTTTTTATGTTACAGTCCATTTTAGTTTTTTTAGGTCCTGACCCAGTGACCTCTGACCTCTTGGGTCAACAATAGGTCAAAATCTATGCACACAAGATGCAGAATCGAAAGACAAGTATTTTAGTGCTCATCGGAAGTCTCTGAGATGAATAGTTCCAAAGTTATATACAAAATTTGATTTGGACCTCTACTGTGACCTTTGAACTAGAGTCTTCAAATTTGTCCTTCAAGGTTCTAATGTCAATGCACATCAACAGTGAGAGCAAAAAGAAGCTATATGCAAAACTGAGTATACGGGGATAGAAAGGGAGTTACTGATTTACCTTCTCGCTGATGATTTCAAAAACACATTTTTGATGATCTTGACCTATGATCTACATTAACCAAAATTTAATGGGAAGTATTCTGGACCACCTTGCACCTTTCCTGAAAATTTCATGGAAAATGATCCAACAGGTTTTGCGTAAATGTGTGGCCAACAGACAAACAAATGGACAAAAAAACAAAACAAATACAATCTTGCCTTGGGTAACTTGGAAAGCACACACTCTGCCAAGGCAGATCACACCCTCCAGCCCCCAAATGACCTAAATCAGCGACCACCAAAATGTAATCATTTATTCCTCGTGCCAGTATCAACATTTGCTGAAATTTTCATCTAAATCCATCCATAACTATTTGACTTATCTTGCGAACAGACAGACAAACAGACGGTCAAAACCTGGTGAAAACATAACTCCACAGTTCCTTGGCGGAATAATAAATTAAATGAACTGTAAAACATAAATAACTCACATACAGACATATTTTGAAGTTGTATGAAACTGATGTATTTTTCTAGTTACTACAGAAAGTTCTGCTTAACATCCATTGCAAATAGAAGTGTGTAATTTGGCTGCATCCCCTCAGGCTGGTTGATGTAATGTTATGTACAGTTGCCAAGAACAGAGATATGTTTTTTTTTTCTTCTGTGAACACACAACACATCAATTTAAAATATGCAGGAATTTACAGGAGCAGATAAATGGCGTGATCTTAGACTAATGGCCTCTAACCTCGAAAGATGAGCGTCTTCATCAGTCAAGGCCTCGTTGATGAAAGCTTAAGGCTCTGTTAAGATCTTTGCCATTACAGTACGAGAACCATCTGTCTGCTGAGGCCAGTGGAACCCCCAGGACTGGGCCTTTGCCAGTGCTGCTCCAGGGAGGCCTCTGAACAAATGGGTGACGAAAACCCAACAGGATTGATGGTTGAGAATGTATGGAGCAGGAGGGGTGGAAAAGGGGACAGATTTTCATCCATTTGTGAAGAGATGGGGCTGTTAAAGTTGTGTTGTCAGCAGCGGGAGATGAGTACTGGCACGCTGCCGCCCTACGCTGAAAAATGTCCACACAAAATGATCAATAGATGTTTGATAAGGCTTCCATGGCCTTGGATGCGGTGGCTGGTTCAGATTGTGCGTTGGACACACATATGTCATCCAGGATAGTTGCCAGAGCATTTAGACATTGTGAGTGAAGCCTGGTGTGATGACTGCTGTCAGGTAGGCAAGAACTGCCACGAAAACATTTAAAGTGGCTACGGACACAGTCCTGTGGCAGGAAATATAAGCATAAGGGCGCAGCAGCGCCTTGTCACATTCTGAGCACCTCCTTGCCGTTTGTCAACACTGGCATTATGCTTGTGAAGTCTTGTGAGTGCCATCAGCTTATGATGTTTCAAGTATTTAACCCTTTAACTTCTGAGACTTTAGCAGTTCCGCAATAAAAAAAAAGAATAAAATAAACAACACAATGAGCCAAAAACAGCCAAAGTGATCAATAAAATGAGCAAAAATGAATAATAAAGTAACAACATAGTAAGTAACATGAACAAAGTAAGACACAAACGGAACAAAATTAAAGAAAAAAATAATAAAATAAACAAAATAAGCAACAAAATGAACAACAACTAATAAAATCAATGTTCGCAAAATAATAAATAACATTGAAAAATTTGCAAAAAATGACTAAAAAAGAAATAAAGAAAGAACTATAGTAGTATTGTAATTTGGTCCCAGTCATTGTATATTTGCCTTTTTCTAAATCAGTTGCTTTTTGACAGCTATTCAATGAAGAAAACTCAGTTAAAAATACTATAAAATAAAGGAAAACGGCTGAATTTCTCTGAATGTTTAAGCCAAACCATCCATTCAGAACGTGTCAGCATTGACAAATCAGGGGATAAAGGGTTAAAAGGCCACTTTCTGTGCAAAATTTTCCATAAACAACTCCAGCTGACATGAATCATGACCAAGCGCAAGGTGTACACAAAGCCTGCTGACCAGAAGACAATCTCTGCTTCCTCCACTGGTGTACACACGAAGTGGTTCTATTTCCAGTGTGCATCCTTCCTCCTTGCTCATAATTTCTGGGGAGATCCTTGATATGGGTTTGTCTGTTAACCAAATGTTAGCATTTGTACTAAAGCCAAACGTAGATACTGTTCCATGAACTCATAAACCTATTGTTAACCAATAGAAACCCAAGCCTCTATCCTATGCAAACATAGCTGGGGTGTCCATCTGTCCAGTTTTAGGGTGGACAGTCCGGTTTTTCAGAGCTGTGTCCACCATCCATCCCAGTTCCAAGACGGACGCTTGTTCGTCCTCCTTATTGTATTGCACCTGCAAAGTGCACTGAATACTTGGTTGTTGCACTTTTTGATTTGCAATTAAATGCAACACCTAATCACAATCACTTTAACAAACGCAGCAAAAGCACAGATTGGTGGAAGGCAAAGGTGGGAATGAATTGAACAATATCATTGGGTTAAAAAAAAGTAAACAAACTTCCATGTTCCACTAGCAAGAGCAGAAACTAAAGAAAGAAAAAAACTCCTGGATGCAGAAAAGGGCAGAAGTACCACAAGTAATGAACTATTTGGTGAGTTGAACAGTCTTCTGTGTTTCAATGACATGATGCTGTTTATAAAATGTAGGCAATATTTCAGAGAAGCTAATGTTCATTCATATGTAGGTAGATTGACAAAAAATAATTTTGAATGTTCAATTTTGAAATGACTTTACAGAATGAATAGGTTTGTTTTAAAACAATGTATTTTTCTATGTTAAATAATTTAATGTTAAGTTCAATTTGATGTTGACTTTGTACTTTAAACATGTTCATTCAGGTGTCAGTTTAGAAAAAATAAAAAAAAAATGCAGTCAGTGAATCGAATGTCGACCTTCTCACTAACATGTATTTCTTCTCCACACATATTATTCCATGTCATTAATATCATTGTCTTGAAGTGAAAAGTACTGCATCATCACTTTATCTTAACTAAACTGTTTAGGGAACTACACTCGGTTCCTAAATATTTGTGATTATTCAATTTTCAGTAAATCCAACAAAATGTCCTCCTTTTTAGTGTTGTGGAAATGGACATCCTCACCATGGCCCCATAAAACAAAGGAGCAGTTTACTGCAGCTGGTTTGTTCTGCCAAAAGTTAGAACACACTGTGTTTCACTGCTTTGTCTTGTACAATAACTATGTTGATTGGCAAAAAAAAGACAGTTGTCTGTAAATAATTGTTGGAGTTTCTGTTGGTATAATATTATGAACAAATGACAATCAAAAAATATTATAATAATATATAGGTTTTACAGGTAACCATGCCAAACTGTTGTGCATTGTGGTTCTGTTGGTTCTGTTTGTTTAACCCAAAGCAATTCATGCCGCTTTGTTCTGTGCGACTTGCAATTTGTGTAAATTATTTTCATCAGTATTTGACCAAACAACTGAAGTATAATCCATAGGAGATAATCTTAATACTCATAAACTACCATAAACATGATACTTTAGTTTCTCTAGCTTTATCTTCAGTCTTGATTTTCAGGCTGTTTTACGACCTGGTTTTGGCTTCTGCTGCTTTATTAAGGGGATATTAATGTTTGTCCATCTTTAAATGCAGAGTAGGGAAAGGTCTGACTGCCACACACTGCAAAACAGAACAAGTAGCAAGCAAGGTTTATTAGTACAACATAATTCATACACCGGGCAATTCACAGTGCTTTACAAAAATAGAAAAAACCCAACAACACACAATTACACTTAAAACACAATCAATAAAACATGAATATTAATCCATTAAAGTAAAATAAAAGGTCAGAGTGCGGATAGAACCCTTTCAGTTCTATGCACCTGTCAGCCTGTCTGACGTCATCAGGAAGACTGATCCAGAGTTTAGACTATTCCAGAGTTTAGACTATTCCAGAGTTTAGACTATTCCAGAGGTTAGATTATTCCAGAGGTTAGACTATTACAGAGGTTAGATTATTCCAGAGGGTAGACTATTACAGAGGATAGACTGTTCCAGAAGTTAGACTGATCCAG
>JAPTYR010000019.1:36405970-36422773 GCA_029814505.1 Siphamia roseigaster | reverse complement strand
GAAATTCTCATAAACACACTCCTAAAGCTTGTGGAAAACCTTCCCAGAAGAGTTGAAGCTGTTATAGCTGCAAAGGCTGAACCCACATCAGATTAAACCCTATGGATTAACTATTGGATGGAAACGTTCACATGAGAGTCAAGGCGGGTAAGCGAATACTTTTGGCAATACAGTGCACATATTGAGCAGGTCAGGCCCTTAATACGCGACTAAGTTTCTGATGTGGCCTCAATTAATTGCCCACCCCTGGCCGAGTGCATCAGTCACTGAAGCGACCCCCACCCTCAATACAAGTGGTGCCCGGCACAACAAACATTTTACCAGATTTGCCCTATCTCTTATCATTGAAAAACACATTTTTGGTGACTGTGACCTTAACCTTTGACCTACATTCACCAAAATTTTATGGGATCTATTCTGCACCATATTGTATTTTAAATTTTATGGAAATTGGTCCTGTAGGTCTTGTGTAAAGTTGCTAAAAACAGACAGACAAAAAACCAAACCAAAAATAATCCCCCTCTCCCCTTTTGGGGGGCAGAGTAAAATATAATAATAACAATAAGAAAAAGAAAAAAAAAGAAGAAGAAAAAGAAAAAAAGAAGAAAAAGAAAAAGAAGAAGAAGTGTGTGGGACTTACCAGATTGGCCTCACTGGGTGCATGATACTTCTCCGTGCCCATGCGCACCAAGCCGTCGTTGTAGAGAAAAATCCGAAGCGGGTCACAGGAAGTGACCAGGATGTAAATGCGCAGGTCAAACTTGTAGCCCTCCATCAGGAAGGGCTTGTCCAGGTATTCCTGAACAATAAAGTGCTCCTGGGCTGGCAGCTTCTCACAGTTCCGGATAAGCGAGATCCTGGACAGACAGAAACTTTATTAGCCCTTAGGGAGAGGGATATGGGTGTCATCAGCAGGATAATAAAATATGGCATAGTAAAGGCAAAAAAAGATAATTAAAAAAATGATAGATGGGAACATAGCAGCTACCATGAACAAGACTTATATGTTCACTGTAATATGCATGGAATGCATCTCAAATAAATCATTTTACAGTACACAGATTTCAAAACAATATTACATTAACATTTCCAACAAGCCCAGGTCTGTAATGTATTGAATGTGTTTGGACTTTTTTAGAGGAGGTGACAGACTTGATGTGTTACAAGTGGTCTAATGTCTGCTTTAGCTCACACAGTCCAAATTGAGTTCATGTCAGTAAATTGAAATCAGAGGATGAATGGACGGAAAGAATTTGGAATCTTTAAAAAGTTCCTTAAAAACCACTCAAACTGAATCAAAGTAAGTGTTTAACATTTAACTGATCGTTCAATTCATCACTGCAGTCTAATTCAAAATGTTGACATCTCCATATCGATTGGTGATTGACTAATATGGATTTTTTTATTTTTCAAAAAAAAGAACATTTAGGATTAGTGGATTATATGACTTTGGTGATTGATTTGGGTGCACTTCACTGGAACTCAGAAGATAATAGAGGTACCTGTACTCGTTCTAAAAGCTCCAAATGTATGATGTCTGTGCTAGCTAATGCTATCATTATGCAGTGGGTTATATGCTATGGGCCCAGACACCACGGGCAATCCACTCAAAAACATTTTAATAGACTTCAAGAGCTTGAGAGGAGGTTTAACGTTTGCTCATTATCGCCCGCTTTGATGGAAATGCACACAAGTGTCAAACTCCATGTACCCCAAATAAAATTCTCTCACGTATTTCCCTTAAGATAACTTAGTTCAGCCTCAAACAGATGGGATATATTTGTAATGTTGCCGGATTTCTCCTTTAACTTGTCTGCTGTGAATGCTTTAACTTCATTAACATGCATTATACCTCAAATCTGCCATCCTTTAAAGACAATAAGGAAAGCACTGTCTTTTGATGCAGAGATAATTGAAAGTGAAGAGAGAGAATCTCAGTACATAACAGCACGTTGCATTATATCAGGTATTGCAATAGAAAGACAAAACAGCAAACAAGTTAGTCACTGGCTCCTGCTGTAAGCACAATTTACAAACCTTTGAAAATATTAAAAGCACATTATAATAAATACTTGTATGTCATACCTGCACAACCCATGGACTGTTGGCAAAGGCCATGATGTCCCGTTCTTCCCAGAAAAAGGCAGAATCTGATCGTTTGATCATCTCAAACTTGCTCAGCAGCTTCATGGCATAGACCTTCTGAGAGGCTTTATGTCGAACCTGATGGCGATGATGGTTACCCAGAAAGAAAGAAATTGTGTTCAGGGTGTAAATAACTTTAAACCAAACGGATACTTTATTTGATGTGATTATTTCCTTTTTTTTCCCTTCTTTTTTTTTTCTATGTTAAACAGTAGATGTGGATTAATATTTTACAACATTTTAACCACATGCACGGTACTGTGTAAAAGTCCAAGGTCAACATTATATTTGTTGGTTTAGTAAAGTTCCAATGACCACTCACGTGCCTTTCTCAGTTTCTGTATTAAGATACAATCTGGTTATATAGGAAGTACGTACAACTGTAAAAAGTAATACTTCAGGGAGAAAAAAAAAAAAACAACTTTTATAACCAAAATAGTAGCTTTTAGTATGACTGCACTTTGCCTTTAGCATGCCTTTAACCGTTTTATTCAGACAATACATTCATTCCATAAATTCTCAGGTTTTATATTACGTTTTATTCAACACATGTCAGATGTTTCTGTTTGGGCTGCTTCTTTTCATGGGGTCAGAGGTCACACTAAATAGAGACTTTAACCTTTAGAGCCCATTTAGTTCAGTATTTTGTGTGTCTTTTAATGCTGTGCACATATTGCCTGAATGTTTTGTTTTGTCTGAAGAAAAGAGAATGAGATATAAATATGCATGCTCATTTCAACTCTGCAAAAACAAAAAAACCTAGAGGTGTCCTAAAGCTTTTGTACAGTACTGACGATCCGTTGAAAAGAACAATATAAGTATATTTAAGTATATCTTATTGCCTCACAATGTACTTTTAAGGTTAAACTAAAACAGGAATAAGCAGTATATTAGTATCAGTACTACTTTAAAGAAAAACAAACTCTATTCAGGTTATGAGCATTACTCACCAGTTGAACCTCACCAAATGCCCCTCGACCGATGACTTTAACTCTGTCAAAGTCTTCAGACTTCATCTGGAGGTTCCGTACTTGTCCTATGACTTTCTCATCTGAGGTCAGAATTTATAATGGAAAAGAATCAAGTAGATATTAAAAAGCATTGTGATAGTAACACCTAAATAATAGTTTCTTTTGTCAATGATACAAAAAATTACTTACATCTGTGTAAGAAGGTTTCAATGTTTTTGTTTTTGCGTAGCGCTGGATAATCTAAGTCAAGGACCAAGGCGTTTAAGGAATCCTGCAAAGATAATAGAGAACAATCAATCAGGTTTATACATCTTATTAAAACAATGAATAGTGACTCATCTCTGTTATATAAAAATATATGATGGCTGTGGAGAAAATATATTATACGTCAGTACCACAGATGTAAACTGAAAGTGACCTGGACTAAATTATAAGTGTGTGAATGTAGAAGACAAAGCTGTTAATGAATCCTGTGGCAACAAAACGGAACTTAAACACAGTGTATACGTATCACAGTTGGTATTGATCATAAAAATTAATGGCCTACTGCACCTGTGTTTGTTTTCCTTTCATTACCATTCAGTGGCACATAAGAGGACTGTGACTCAACAAATAAGTATTAATAATTACACTTAAAACATTTTTTGCATATTTATTCTGCAGACCTAATATTTCCACAGTAGAGGGGGAATGTGTCATCATGACATCAACTATAATAATGTTAATACAGTACTGTGTGGAAAGAACAATATTTCATACTAGGGTCAAAACAAAGTAATACCCTGTCATAGACAGATAATTTGACAGATTAGTGTAACTAAATGACCCACATTTTTAGTCTTCAAGTCAATTTTGCTTTAGACGGACCATGAGGGATTAGGTAACCTGAGATACTTGATATTGAAATAAATTTTGGAATGGCAATCAATTAAAAGTTCTGTATCTAATGGAACATTACTGTGTTTTGACCCACTTTAGAAAAACCAGGATTTTCCCTGGAATTTTAGTATCCAAATACTTTCACCCAAACACAAAACACCTAAATGTACAGTCTAAGTTTTTTTCTATTGCTTGAGGTGTGGACTCATTTTCTTCCAAGTGCAGCTGCCTACTGGATTCTGTCTGACGTTAATCATCTGACCTGATGAATGAACACTGACTGATCAGATGACTCATTCACACAATATGTAACCAGTGGTGTCGAAAAACATGTAGCCCAATTTGTAATTTTATTAATATGCATCGTGTGTATGCACAGACAGTGGTGATGATGTAAACAGTGTGGGTGTGTGTATATAAATACCATTTCTAAATGAACTGAAATGTTCTGTTATCTTTCCTGTATGTGTGTGGTTCTACACGGTATATATGCACACAGCAAAAGGTAAATCTACAAAGCTAACTGTAAATGTTTTGTCACACCAGACCTTACAAAAGTATTTCTGTAAATCAAGTCTAAGTGTTGCCATAGATGGCGTTACACTGCACAGTTCACAATGTGTGTGTATCACAGTAGCTCAAACAGGAACAAGTTGGGCTGGGAACTGTGGCAGCATGTTAACTGGGAATAAGATGTTGATTTGTAGCATTCAGTCACAGCATAATGGACATAGTTTGACCTGGAGAAAAGTAGGAAAACATGAAATAAGCAAACGATCTTAACCATTACAGGATGTAACATTGACAGTCATCTATCAATGTTTGTCAGCCATGCATTCCTTAACTGTCAATGTGGAGCAGTTTGACACAGAACTGTACCCACAAAGTCTTTTTTTCCCCCCACCAAGCTCATCCTTTTCTTTTCATCCTTCCACTGTAACAACACAAAATGGTGTGCAGTCTGTTTTGTGTTTCTGTCACGTCTTCTCTGCCTTTCTCACATATCTTTTGCCCTTTTTTGCTGCTCCGTCTTATCTGCCTCACGTCCGGATCTCTCCATCGTTCTCCACTCAGCTGCAGTCAGTCCGAAGCAAGCTGCTCTCTCCGTTTCATCATCTCAACTACACTTCCCCATTAAAGGACTGACCTCATACAAAACTGCTATTTAAGGGAAAAAATACACACACTGGGGGGTGGGGAGGTTGTCGAGTGCGTGTGCATGTACACATACGCGCACAAATGCATGAGGATCTCCCAACGTGCACAGCAATACAGGAAGCGATTCACCCCACCCCTGAGCTGGCAGATAATTTCAGTGTGTCATGAAGCCAGTCCCTGTGTGCAAGTCATTTCCTCTGAGGCAGCATTCTCAGCTACTGCTGCTCTGCATTGTCTGCCAAAAGAACAAAAAAGTACACATGCACGACAGCTACAGGTATGACTGCGCACAATGAATCGCATGCATGCAAACTGTGAGCAGTTACAGCATTTACTGGCTCAAAGCACACATTAAGTGCAAAGCTATGATGTGTATAGGGTTTCCTGAGGTAAAAATAAAATAAAATTCAGGATTCTCTGGAGACAGTTATCATAACACTACGGTCATGTCAACCCAGAACACTCATCGCATGTTTCTATTTTCCAACGATTTATGATATTATTAGCTCTGTCAAAAAGGTTATGATGTTTTACAAGCACTGGTCTGTTTTTGCGAGTTCATAATGACTAAATAAAATGTTACCATTCCAGGCCAAAGGTCACTGAATGGAAGGAAAAATTAAATAAAAAAAACTTCAATTTGTTAACATGAAGTGAAATGAAAGAAACTAATTCAAAATCAGCCTGGTTTGATTCCAATTTTCCACAAGTCTATAATGTCAAGATCTAGTGCCACAAAAGGGTTGACATTGAAAGATCCAAGGCCAAGGTCACAGGAGAAGGTGATAAAAATCAAATGAAGATTTTCATAGATTACTCAAATTTTAACTGGTTGCACATGGAAATTGAAATAAAAAGTTATGGTTATAAATCATTCTTGCCTCTATGATTCCAGATGGTATGTTGACAGGGAGAATGTAGCTGCATGTGTTTTTTAGTCTAAAAAGTGTATTTCTGTATTCAATGTCAAAACATTAGCTTTATGACAAGTATGTTATGATATTCACCAATCATGATATCAGTAATTTATGTACTTTAATTTAAAACAGACTTTTGTCAATACAAAATGTAGGTTGTTCAAATTTATCAAATACTTCCTGCAAAATTTGTATCGTATATTATGCTGAGGAAGATTCAGGAACATATTTTCCAAAACATGTTCTGTATACACTAGGTCTAACAACATTGATAAATGCCACATCCTTAATGTAAACCATGCATTGATTGGGCACTATAGGTATAACATTTATGACTGAATTTGTTCTTTGGTTTGTTTATTGCTGTTCTAATGTATGCCTATGTATTCACAGCAACTTCAACCCAAACCTCAGCAGCTCTGCTTACAACCACTGAACACATGAAATCACAGAAAATGAAACCTGCCAAATTATGTGCATGGCTTATTTCTATGATGCAAATAAACAAACCACAAACCACAACATTGTCATTAAGCCTCTTGAAGTTAGGTTACAAGGGCTGCTGCTTTCTCAGTTATAAAAGCACATCTATTTGCCTTTTGGTGCTGCAACCATAGCCAAGACATTTTGGTTTGGTTGCAGAGACAGCGCAGTCTCAGCTTTGACAAGGTCACATGTCTGCTACCTCCGGTGTGTCCGGTTTAATGTAATGCATCCAACACCTGAACAATGCACTTCCAAAACCACAGAGATAAAATGTCACTAAACAGTTGAGTTTGAGGAGAAAGGTCACCACGCATCACAAACATCCCTCAATAAACTAACGTGAATCTTTTTACACTGTGAGGTTGGAAGAAAACAAATGACAACGCATGTGTGGTAAAGATAATTAAAAATAACAATAAAACAACATGACATGACAAATATTAAGAGCCGATTAGGGCTGTGTCCCAAAGTGTACACAATAATCTAAGGCAGAGGGGTTTAGTTTCACAGATTTCCAACTTTGGACATGAAAAAGATGACAACAGTGGTTCGTTGACAGTTGCCACGAGTAATAAAAAGTAAACAGTCTGTTGCAACGCTTGGACTCTCTACAGGCATGCAGCAAACATTCTTTATCTACAAACTGGACCTCATAGATACAACACATTCTTTCCTTCATCATTTTTACATCTTTCCATTAAACACTATGAATTTAATGTAGAGGAAGGATAACTGAATACAAACATGATGCCTCGGTGACAGTGAAACGCAGCAGCAGCTCCGCACAGTCAAATTATACCACTAGGTCTTTATGCGACAGAACTTGGTTTTCTTTTAAATGAAACCACACTCATTTGAGTCATCTGGAAGGTGACACAGGAAAGGGACAGCCAGAGTAGCAAATAAGAGGATGCAAGCCAGGCCTGGATTTGGAAATAAACAAAAACCTTTTTCTTGTGATGATAGGAGAATGTTACGCCTCTGAAATGAAAACGGTTGGTATCCCTAAGAAACTCCTTATTTAACCACATTTACAGCCACTTTAAGACACCACAATTTGCAGAGCGTGTGTAGGTCATTCATAAGCCGTTTAGTGCATTGGAGGTGCACAAGAGAAATGCCTGCCACGGCTCTTCCAATTTGCTTCCATTAGTGTTACTGTAAAAAATGCCAACGGGACTCTGGAGGACATTTCTCAGCTGCTCCAGCTAAGTGGCCATTTATAAATATTAAATAACTGACACATGTCGGGGGAAATGTAAAGTTGGATTGGCATATTAAAACTTTAATGCATCTGACATATCTGGACCTGCTCCAGACGGACACTGGTCTACAGATTCCTCACTGCCTTCTCTTACATCAAAGGAAAAGTCTTTTTAGTTATAATGGCCCTATAATTACGAAGTGCAGTATCAGTTCCTATAGGGTGGGATGATATACAAAGCACTATAGTAACAGGCTCAGAATTATGCCTTCCTGAGCTGATACGACTGTCTTTCCAGTAAGGCTTATCAGTGAGACTTGTTATGTATCTATTAGATAGCACTTCAGCATTTTATCTTTGCTATACTGTAATCTAGCCAACGGGTTAGGGCTGGTTGCTTAGCAACTCCTACAAATACAAAGAGTTGAAACCAGTCGGAGCTACAGAAAAGCAGCAGGCAGGAGTTTTATAAGCACTGTTTTAGCACATTCTATTTTTTCCATGTTATTTACCCAACCTGCTGCTGACATTACAGAGATGTTCCTCTCATTCTGTCTGCTTCCACTCTTTATCACCCAATAAAAAGCCACGTGGACCCATCAGTCAGGAATGCTTTATTGTTAACCTGAAAGGGCATAAACACAAAGAGGAACAACCCAACTATTCAAAAAGACTCCCTCCTCCATTTTCAGTATTTTCCCCCCAAAAGAAAAAAAAAAAAACTGCTTCCTGCCCTCCTACCCATCACATCACTAGGCATTTGGAACAGAAAACAAGCAGAACTGCTCTGGGCTTTAAAAGGATTGAGCAGAAACTTCATGTTTTGATTGAATTCCAGCCGTTTTAAAAATAGTTGTCGGGATAAACGGTGGGCCGGGCAGAGCGAAGGGACCTTTGCCAGGCAGGGCCCCTAAACTCTCCAAGAAAGACACAACAGCAGGAATCCTGCAGAGGCTCACAAATAGCACAGCCAATGCCTCCGCAGGGAATAATAAGAGCATGTCTTACTTTTGCATTTGACAGATTTCTGTCCCATGATCCTGTGCCCTATGGATTGTTGGCACCCGTGCTTTATTATTATGAAGCATAAAGAGGAATGTGCCAAGAAAAAAAGCAAAGAACAGGATGTATATATGGCCCTGCAATGTGTTAGGTTTGTGCAGGTTTCTAAATGTACATAATAGTCCTTCTCTTAATTAACAAAAATTACATAATAAAGTAAGAATAATTATTACAGTGTCTCAGTATAGTCAGCTTCAGCCCACACAATGTATGCCACAATAACTCTTCATCTTTAATTATTCTATTTTGTGTCCGTTTCCTTCTATTTTTAAGCCAGTAAGGAGAACTCTGCCCCCTATATTTAACACATGCACTAGTAGGCCAGCTTGCAATAAAAAAAAAGCTAATAACACTTAAATGATGTCATTATGCTTGCTGTCAGCGGAAAGTTTCAATTTCATGGTCGTTCAATCCTCTTGGCATGAACGGTTACATTTGTATATTACTATTTTAAGTACTGGCACAAAATCTACCACTTTTAAACATTAAAGTACTGCTGAACTCCACCACGGACACAAACACTCTTGTTTTGGTTTGTTAAAGGAAATGAAAGATGCATGAACTCACTGACAATCCATAGCTGGTTGGTAATGTGTTGTATTGTCGCTGTTAGCTGCACACAATGCACCTTGTGTGTTGCTAAGATCAAGTGAATAATGTGTTTGCTTGTGAATGCAAATGTTAGTCAGGAGCACCCAAGCCTGCACATATATGTGTGTGTGTGTGTGTGTGTGCGTGCATGAGAAGTGTATGCGCATGTGCGTGGGAGGTTTTGTTTCAGCAGCAGGTTGTGATGGAATGATAACACCGAGGCCAGATGGATGGAGCATTACGCGTGGGAGCCTCCGGTTCTCTGCTCTGCTCACTCACCCTCATTTAAAACTAAAAATACACTCAGACTCAGGTAGCAAAGTCTTGAAGTCTCACTCGACAACCAGAAGATTTTTCACATCAGACCAACAGACACAATGCACCAAGGCTGTCAACTGTAGTGCACTTTGCATGAATTGCTTCAAGTCTCTTTCAGTTCTAATCAGCGTGGGAAGTGAAAGTTCTTGAAAAGTCAAATCTTCCATCACAGCTGTTACATCCCCAAGCCATACAAAAAAGAAGACTGAATACTTCATTATGAGCCTTGGGCCGGCAAGATGGTGTATTACATAGTGCTGTGTGCACAGCCACATTATCCACAGCTTTATGTCGAGATGAGATCTACCAGAGCTTAAGACAAATCTCAGGATCTATACATTTCTTTTGACATGAAAGCAACATACAACTGCAACACATCAGGTTGTCCATTTCATTCCAGCCCCAATGTCACCTTAACATCACAGACGATATTCACAGGTTGGTATATAACCAGGTTGGTACAACCAAATTCTAATATTACCACCCTCTATAACACTCTCTACAATACTAGTAATGTTTTGGCCAAATACATCTATATTCATGTTATTTATGTCGACTGTGGCAATGTTTAAGTCCAGGCTGAAAACAGCTCCGTTCAACTTTGTATATAACAACTGAAAGGGTTCTATCTGCACTCTTCTTTTATCTCTCATCTCATCTCATTATCTGAACCCGCTTCATCCTCACTAGGGTCACAGGGGTCACATGGAGCATATCCCAGCCACATAGGGCGAAGGCGTGGTACACCCTGGATAACTCGGCAATTCATCACAGGGCTGAAAATATAGACAAACACTCTCACATTCACACCTATGGGTAATTTAGATTAACCAATTAACCTATCAGTGCATGTCTTTGGATAGTGGGAGGAAGCTGGAGTACCCGGAGAGAACCTACGCAGACACGTGGGTTCTAGTGCCAGAATCAAACCCAGGACGTTCTTGCTGTGAGGCACGAGTGCTAACCACTGCACCACCGTGCTGCCACTCTTCTTTTAAATGGTTGATATTTATGTTTTATTGATTATGTTTTAATTGTAACTGTGTGTTTTCAACCGGTCTTATTTCCATTTTTGTAAAGGTCTGATTTGCCTTGTGTATGAATTGTGCTATATAAATAAACCTTGCCTTGTCTTGCCCATGTGTGTGTGAGAAGTGGTGCATGTATGCCTCAGTTTCCTGGACTTCAATTTCCAATCCGTTTTCCATGTTTTAATGGGACTGCGTTAGAGCAGGTTGACTTTTACTTTTACAAACTTAATGTGAATAATGCAGAGCAGAGTTCATAACTACAAATACATTTATGGTACAGACTGAATTACTTAGTGTTGAGTATCCATCGATGCATGATATTATTTGATATGACATTTGAGCAGCTTTTATACTTCATTAGTATGTTAAGGTACAACTTTAAATTGTGGTACTCCTTAACCAACCCAAGGGCTGAAGGACAGAAGGTGTTCTGAACTGTACAGAATGTAAAGCACCTTGAGGCAGATGTTTGATGTGTGATGCCAGGCTTTATATATTAAACAGAGCTGACTGAACAGTTTACTCTCAGAGACCAGAAAATAAAGTGTCAAAATTTAGAGCATCATAACATACTGACTGAAACTTAAAAATATTTTTTGTTGCAATTTGTTTTTGTTTTTTATTAGTTAATTATTCCATTATAAATTAACACCCACTTGTGTTAATAACAGGCATGTACAAGATGGAACAGAAAAAAGAAAGTTTTCAAAAATGTGCTCCGTAAACATGGAGTCGTTTCAGGAAATATCTATGTCAACATGAAACCACTGAAAATGACTGAAAACAGGCCTGTATGGGGCATTGTAATGCTCTCTCACAAAAGTCAGAGGGGAAGACATGGAGCATATGCATTAAGCTCGCTTTGTTCTAGTGGGTCTGATCCAATACTACCTTGACCCATACCACAGTAGATCCACGAGCATGTATTGAATATTGTTAACTATGGATGTTTGTTGCTTATTGTTATGAAAGAGTAGCCAAAGATTTTGATTCAATTGCTCCAATAATCTCAAAAGCTGTTGTAGCACAAGCTACTCTGTCGTTCGCCATTGTTGTTGTAAAGTGGCGTCTTGTTTCCGGGATGAAAGGTTAGAGCAATGGGGCTATGACATCATTTTAGAAAAGTTGCGATGTTGTTGTACAGACGAAGATGCGAAACCACCTCTTTTAAATTTATCCATTGTGGGATCTGGTTTCAAAAAGTTCAGTGACTGAGAACACCAGTTTTGTGGACAAAAGACCTATCTGATACAAAACTTTTGCGAATACGACCAAAACCATCTTTGTATGGACAGGGGCTGAATAACTGTCACAGGATATTGTACTTTTTCCTTTTACCTCACATTTTACTAAAACTTTCACATCAACTGAACTTGCATGACTGAAATGCAGTGTGGTGTATTAAGGCTACTAAGGGTTTTCTCGTTGAGAAAATGAAGGGTCTTCTTCAGTCAAGTGAGGCAAAATCCAAAAAAAGGCCATGGAGAAGCCTGACTGTCTCTCCAGAGGAGGTGTGGAGCAGGCTTGTTTTGCAAAAAAAGAAAGAAAAAAAAATTGGCTGGGGCCACCATCCCCAGTGCCTTATAAGGCAGTGTTTCTATCCAGCTAGCACATTGAAGCCGGGACTGCTGCTGCTGCTTGCCTGAGAGCAACTCAAATACACTCTAGAGACAGACTGGACACTAAGGTTGACTATCAGGGAAAAAGACAGAACAAAACACATGGGGGTTATCCCCTCCTTCTTTAAGAGCTACACTATGAAAGGAAGAAGTTCCTGCATGGATGGGTAGGGGTAGGAGGCAATAAGATAAGAGCAATGGACAGGAACAGGGAAGCTGGAGAAATGGGGAGGCATGAGATGCTAGGAAAAGCTTTAAAAACATTAGATGAGTGTTGAGTGGATGAAACAAGCAGAAGGGAAGACCAGGGGAAATATGTAAAAGAAGATTAGAGAGAAATGAGCTGAGAAAAAGTATTCTATGCATGCAGAGGAAACACTAATGTCTGTTTTACATAATGCTGAATGAGGAAAGCATCACAGGGAACAAATACAGACAGATACCCAGAAAAGCCCCGAGAGATGATCTGGAAGACATCACACTTATGTTCAACTATCCTTTTTCTCATATCGTTCACACTTAAGGACCATGAATAAAGTTATCAGACTGTACCAGGTCTGCAGCTGAATCAGGAGGCATTAGGCTCCAGCTAAAATACCTGAAGTGTGTTTAACAAGCCTGAAAGGAGGGGCTGCCTGCAGAGCCAGGAAGAAGAGATAAGGCTAAAAAGTGAAAGGAGAAAGTGCAGTCATTGGCAGGGACTTTGAGCCCCATATATAGTTGCCAACTATTTACTCAGTGAGGTCATTTCCTTTAGGACAGCAGAAAGGCAACTCATAATCAACTGTCCGTATTTATTTTATCTAAAAACATGCCCTTTCTTTTGCATGCCCTCAACAATCAGTCCTTATGTTTCAAGCTACCAAGTAAGTCCAGTTCCTCAGTCAGTCAGCAGTGGTGTGCTCCACAATAATGATCAGAGCAGTTTGCACTGGGAAAGAGGGCTGCTGAGACTTCAGGTCAGATTTGAGCCAATACTGATAAAAGCAACAGTGATTTAAAGTTTTTGTGTCTTAAAGTACCATTTGTTGGGCTTTTACTGGCTATTATGAGTTGTCTAGAAGTGAGTGTGGCATTATAAATAGCAGAATCCCGACTCCCTAATTTTTAAATGGCTGAGCACAACAATATAAGCCAACTTAGATCTGGCCATCTCTCTATAAAACAAAGATCAAAGAGTCAATTTAACAGATGCTGCAGATTCCTCCTCATGAGCGTTGTATATCTTCAGGCTCACACCTCCTTGGCCAACTCTCAGACTGCAAACCTGAATTAAAATACTCTACCCAAGCCAATCTTTTAAAAGGCGGTAACATTTTGTATTGGAGTAGCACATCCATTAACTGCTCCTGCTCTTTTTTTTCTCTGTCATTCTGTTGCTGTGCCATAATAGCAGGAGATGGATGATTCATTGTTTACTGAATATGAGCCTGTGAGTAATTATCATGGCACCAAAAGTATGTCTGATTTTATTCCACCTGCAAAAAAGGACATTTCTAAACCTTTACTGTGTGCATGAGTATATGGTAAAATCCCATCACAAGCAGCAAAACTTCTTGATCCCAGCGACAGCACCGGGGCTGCTAAAAATGGAAAACTGCAGCTTGTTCTCTCCTACGCATGCTTCCCACTCAACTTTTGTCTCAAACACTCAACACTTCTATCTCTACAGCTCATGTGCAGGAAGTAAACACCACCTGTGTTCAAATAAGTATCCACGAAAAGTTTCAAAAGGAAGAGGGAATAGACAGGAATTGCCTCAAGTAGTATGCTAGGGGGAGAAGGAGAAGATACATACAGGGGGGCCCCCCAAGCTAGATGGGGCCCATTAAAAGGGGTGAGGTGTTGCTTTTAAACATAGAACAGACAGTGTGTTTGTCCTACGTCAAATTCAGTTCGGTGGCCCAAAAATGTAAAAGCCACCCCGGCAGTAGATGTAACTGTAAAAGTTAGCAAAGTCACACAAAGTGGCTCTGAATGAGCTCGAAAAAACGCTTCAAGATACAAACAGCACTTCTCATCTGATGTGATTGGATTCATGTCAAGGTAAGACAGCATTGGTTTGTTGAATTTCATCAGAGAAAAATGTGTATGGCTGTAGTTTTAGAGACCTTTGTCATATTGTATCTTAATAGCATGAAGGATTCTTTTTTAGAAAACAGTCAATGCAGTATTCAACTTTAGACTGAACACTTGACAAATGCATCTAATAGGGAACAATCCCTGTACTACTTATGTCAGGAGTTTCCCCTCCCATTTTAACAATCAGCTTAAGCACCAAAGCCAAATTTATGAAGAATTCATGCTGAGAGCATCTAAACAAAGTATATTTTGTATGTAATGACTGTATGTTGTCAATATTAATGTTGGAGCCTGTGTAACAAAAAAAACTGTATGTATGTATATATATATATATATATATATATATATATATACAACACTTCATATTTTAAAAATGTTCAAGGATCGACACACTTCACAACCATGCAAATACATCCTCCCCAAACTTAAGGGGGGAAAAATTATAATTTAAAAAGCAAAAACCCAAACACTGAACTGCATTTCTGTTTCCAGTCTTTTCATCACTTTTGTCTGAATTCTTCTGAAATGTCACATGTTGTTGTCAGATTGCAGCGTCAGAAGAAACTTCACATACTCGTACCCTATTCTGACTAGTTTGGACAATTATTGCTTAATACCGATTAAAAATAGTGATTCATCCTCAGCTACATACTTGGGAGTCATCGTCACTTAAGGCCAAGTTTTGTGGTGATTAATAGATTTTATGCAACATCTATAAAACTATTTCATTCAATGCACACTTCAGATTCAGGGTTATGTTTTAAGTCAAATCAAAACAAAGTGCTGATTATTTGTAGTTACTCGGGGCAATGTTAACACAATTAATTTCACCCAAAAACACACTTTCCTGTGCAGACTAGGTGAGTGAGTCTAGTGTGGAGTGGGAGGACTATCCTAGTTTGGTGGGCCCAACTGTTATTTTACCCAAGCGGGAGTTTTAGCCGGAAATACTAGTCTCCACAAATACACTACAAACACAAGTGGGACATGCACATTCTCCACTGGTTAATCCTAATCTCTAGACACGCTTCACAGAGCCCCAAACTGCACTGTCTGCACCCAGTCTTAACTATTAATCAGGCCTATCTGCACTGCATCCACCATGTGGCTTTTATCTGGATGCCTTTTCCTGAAAAATTAGGTGTTCTGGCAAATGATCTGATCCAGGCACAGAATGGAAAATGTGTAGCTTTATAACTGATGAAGATGCAAGAAAAATAAGGGTTGGTTTTATGAGTTACCACAGTCTGGACAGTGTGAAAACAATGCTAACAGTTCGCAGCAGGTTACATTTCGGATAATAAGAGGAAAATAAGGGCCATAAATACCAGCAGTGTTACCTAAGTGTGTTGTGCATACGTGTCTAGCGTTTCAGCGAATAGACAACATGGCTTCATTAATAATCTATGAGGGGATCCCACTTGACTTACCAGCAAACTTTCCAGGTTTAGAGCAGATCTGGGATCTCGGATCATGTCCTCCAGCTTCTTCAGCCGGGTCTCCATCCTCCTCTCGGCGCCCAGAGACATGTCTGCAGCGTCGGTCGTTAAAAGTTGGGTAAAAATATATATATGTGGAGGTTTATTTCCCTAAAAGTGTGTGAGTTTACATGTGACACCTCTTTGTTCCTGGCTAATGGCTGTGGGCCTAGCGGAGCAGCCGTGGGCTCTCAGCCCACCCAAATCGTTTCCAACAGGAATAGCTAGTGTGCACAATGAGGAGAAAATATTCCCAAAGCAGACATAGACTCCCCGTTTTCCAAAAGTTGCCTAGTGAGCAGGCCCCAGGTGGCTAGCACTGTGACTTTAGGCTAATAAAGACAGGGTTACACAGGAATTATCACCTCCCGTTGAGCCATAGATTCATTTTTCCAACTCGGCTATAAAGTTTGGATTTGGAGATACCAGCAACAGGCAGCAGGGCGTTTTCTTTGCCCCCCTCTCCTCCCCTTCCCCTTGGTTTTTGGCCGCTTGAAAATACTCTGGACTCGGTTTTAACCCAGGTATCCGCTTCGTCTCACCCCATTCACTGCTGTTTGGAGCCCGTTAGTGTTGTCTTTATCCTCGGTGCTGCCATAACTCATCCGAAAGGGCGATAATGTCTGTTCTCCCGCGCTGAATTTTTAATAAGCACACACTCTCTTCCTGGATTTCTTCTCGCATTTTCGCATTTGTCTTCCTCGTCGTGTCCTCGCCACAGGCTCTATTTACAAAAAAAGTTGTTTCATTCGAGTAGGGGGAAAAGTCCTCCGGCGACAGCGGCTGATTTCTTGACAATACACTCACATCTACACACCGACACTCGGAGTCGGAATCCCTCCTCCCCCCTGACATCAACACA
>JAPTYR010000019.1:35955840-35966103 GCA_029814505.1 Siphamia roseigaster | reverse complement strand
ATCTCCTCTCTCATTTCTCAACCGATTTCCATTCTGATTGGCTTGTTAGGCAGATCTCAGACATGGGCACAAAACTTGTTCATTTGTTTTGTGAAATTTGCATAATTAGGTTGCCAATTAAGACATGTTCTGGAAGAGCGCAGTGTCATTGACACCATCTTATTTCTTCCCAGGCAGTCTATTTGGGGTCATTAAGAAAATATTGTATTTGAATCACATACATGTGATTAGTCTGTCCTCATGCAACTTGTGCACCTGTTGTTTGTTGTCTGTGTTATACTTGTTGTGTGTGGTGTACGTGTTCAGCAGGTGCAAGAGGAGCATCTGTCAGCCGTGGTTGATTGGTTGACAGCGCAGCCTCGAGCTGCTCAGCTGGTGGACAAAGACAGCAGTGTGGTGTCCACTCTAGAGTACCACCTGGCACACTATCTCAAGGACGTCAAGAGACACTACGTCAAGGCAGACAAGAGGTACTGAGCAGAAATCAGCAGGAGCATTAATTATTCACTGTCCACCCAGCCAGCCAGTCACTATTTACATGCAAAGTTGTTCTCCATACATTCTAGAGGTTTAATGGATTGATCTAAACCAATTCATCTAGGTATCTGCCAGAAAATAATGTAAAATGTAATATTTTTCATTGCAGAACAAAATATGTCTAGTTATGATAGGCCTATACTAATACTACACACAACTCATTAAATGAAAAGGAGTAGAGATGAAAGGTAAATGAAAAACAAATATGGTTAATATACATTTTTACGTTTTATTATTTGTAATTTGTTTATTTTCCATTAGATTTCCACATGTTCTATGAGGCGGTATGTAATAATCCATAATCTAAATGTTGATATGGTTTCATAGTCTTTTCCTTCTCTTCTCAGGGATCCAGAGTTTGTATTTTATGATCAGCTCAAGCAAACAATGAACGCATACAGGTACACGTTAACTACACATACGTTTGCCAAATTGCTCTGTCTAGTCTCAGTCAGTCTTGAGCTAAATGTATTTTAGCTCATAAAACTGGTTTATTCTCGTAAAAGCTCTAGCATGAGCATTAAAAGCAGCCACATGTTTGTTTTGTGGTTACTTTCCTCTTGTTTCTGAATCTCACTGTGCTGGTTTCCTGTCAGAGTGAAACCTGCGATCTTTGACCTGCTGCTGGCTGTCTGCATTGCAGCCTATTTGGGGATGATGTATCTAGCAATCCAAGTAAGTCATTTCAGTCACACAGTTAATGTACTTTACAACATACTGTTGTTTTGGCTGGCACTGCTCCAGAATTCTGCTTATATAAAACAAGTTATTATTTTATTTTTTTAATTTATTTGTCTTATTATTATCCTAAAAATGTCACTGGCCTGTTAGAGGTATGGTGTGGATTATTCTTATTTTAAAATGTGTATTCCTTTAAACTTATGGATGTTTATAATTTGCTTTAAAATCTTATATTATGAAGAATGAATAGTGTCGACAGTCAAGTCCAAAAATTCCTTAGTAACATCCTAATTACTCTGCCAAGGAACAGCGGAGTTATGTTTTTGTCAGCATTTACTTGTCTGTCTGTTAGAAAGATAACTCAAATGGATGGATTTAGTTGAAATTTTCAGGAGATGTTGATAGTGGCACAAGGAACAAGTGATGAAAGTTTGGTGATCAGTGGGTTGGGAGGGGCACACATGCATATCTTTCATTCGGTAGGTCTGGGCGGACCGGCACTCGTGAAAGTGAAACCTCGCGCTCATTTTGGTGATTTAGGAGGGCGGCCTGATCTGCCTTGGTGGAGTCTGCACTCCGAGTGCTTTTCTAGTTCATAGGTTGAAACAGTACACAAGCTGTTTTAGTATGTCAGACCATAGTATTATCATGTCAGTTGGAAACCACCAATAGAATATATCAAATATAAAGTGTCTAAGACTGTTGCCATCAGGGCTGCTCGATTATGGAAAAAAAAATATAATCACAATTATTTTGTTCAATATTGAAATCATGATTGCTTACACGATTATGTCTTTGAATTTGGAACAGCATTTGTTGAACATATTTTAAAAAACATTCCTGTCAAATACTGTTACATTGCACCCAATCTTTTGAAAACCAGAAACAAAAAAAATGGTTAGGTTGTGCATGCATAGCCAGGGATTCCTGCAGAAAATTGGTTAGTCAAGGTGGTGACTAGGGGGAAGGGGACATGGCGCATGGCATTGCCTAATTACTGTCATATAAATGCTACTTATATGCCATGCCATAGTAGAGTATGGGTATAGCATGCTATGTCTATGTACAGTATGTGCAGCCTATGGATAGGTCGTAAGTGATCGACAGATATGGATTTTTTTGGGGGGCTTATACCAATTTTTTTTTACATTAGCCTTGGCTGATAACCGACACAGGCCGCTGATATTTGGGGCCAATGGTGACTTTTTTTTTTTTCTTAGTCAAATGAAAACGGATACAGTAAGAAAATCTTGTTTTTTTTTCTTTTATGAAACATTTATTGAACTAAAAATAATATTAGTCTACTGGTAAAAGAGGAAAAGGTTAAGGTAGAACAGATAACGCTAACATTTCACATCATAAAACTTACATTCAGATCAAAACAATATTCAGTCACTTAAGCATTAATGAAGCATAAATAAAATTGACAGAGGAAAAAGTAGCAGAGTAGCAAAAAGAGGTTACAACAGAAAAACAACTTTTAAAATAATTGTGCAATCCATTCATCTATATTCATCCATCTATGAATGTAGCTTAATGAACAAAAACTGCAATTAATCATCATCAAATTTATTTAAGAAATGTCTTCAGACATGAAGCAGCGTTTCCTGTGGAATTGACCGTGTGTGTGTGTGTGTGTGTGTGTGTGAGTCAGTCAGTCAGTCAGGGCTGCATGCGCACAGTTTGGCTGTGGGTACACGCTCATGCATGCGTCGGTTTCCTTCCTACATTAAATGCCATATTCATCCCAATATAAGACGAGGTTTTTTTTGTTCAAAATAACGTGAAAAAGTGGAGTGGTCTTACATTCGGATCAGTACAGTACTGTGGTGTGCGCACACACAGCACAGGTGCACGTTAAGAGAGAAAAAGTGGGTGTGTGTGTGTGTGTGTGTGTGTGTGTGGAAATGTGCGCAGAGTGACACAGACCTTAGAGCAGAGAAGAAAAGGATGGAATCGGCAGCAAAGCAGATCAGTGGTAACTGCTGTTGTCTACGCCGCTCTGAAAAACACTACATTACTGTCTGTGCGTCCAGGAATGCAGATTTTTAATTTTTTCTTAGTCAAGGCGGGGGGAGACATTTCTTTTCAAGGTGGCCACATTAATGATAAGGTGCTGCGGGAAACCCCTGGTGTCTCAGAATGGGAACACCAAATAATCATTTTTCCTCAATAATATGAATTTTGAGATGGTCTGGAGTAGGGCTGCTCAATTTAATTGTAATTGATTACGATTTTGGCTCCACACAATCTCAAAATTCATATAATCGAGGAAAAATTATTATTTGGTGTTTATGGTCTGAGACGTGCAGCTTTACTTTGAATGTCGTGGCAGTACACTCAAATGTGAGCAATTTTATTTTGGACTGTTTTATTATTTTTGATTAATTTACTCAAGTATATCTATCTCATATTGTATTTCATTTGTTGTTTTTAAAAGGTGGTGTGCAGATAAGGTTATTTTTTTACTACTACTACAAGATATTTTTATATATTTTTGACAGGAGAGTGTTTTTTAAAATATGTATAATAAATGCTGTTCCAAATTCAAAGATGTAATCATGTAAATAATTGTGATTTCAATATTGACCAAAATAATCGTGATTAGGATTTTTGTCCATGATTGAGCAGCCGTAGTCTGGAGCCAAATCGTGAATAAAATTCGATTAATTCATCTAGTTGCTATTCTTTATAAAACTTGAGTTTTGTTAAACAAGAAATGTTTGCATATTGTATTGTTCTCTGGTAATGCCATATATGACATACTGGATGAAAATTTGGGGCAATGTGTATAAAACTAACATAAACCCTATAATTAAACTCCCAAAAAAACACAGAGTAATAAATAAAGCTGGTTATCTTCAATCAAGTAATCCATTGTTTGTAGAATCTCGTGTATTAAAATTTCCTGATATTGTATATTTAAAAACAATGGAAACTAGAAAAGTACTCAGAGTGCAGACTCTACTAAGGCATATTGGTTTTTTTATATATTTTAGCATGTTGTAGCATTTTGTATTTTTTATTTTTAGCATTGTACTGTATTTTTTCTGCATGTTTGTGCATAATAATGTATGAGGCCTGTTCTGTTATTTGGGAACGGAAGGTCTGAAATTTCGACCAAAGGCCACCAGAAAAAAGTCTTAACTTCCACTTACTCATACCTGCAGATCCCTTGATTATAACTCCCGTCTTTGTATTACGGTTTGTTGAGGTCATCTTAATTATTATTTCATGAACTTTCATTCCTTACATATTAGATTGGTACATATGTGCTACAGAAGGTTTTCCAAGCTAACAGCTGATTATAAACCATGGCAGTTGTGAGTCTGTGCAGTGAAAAAACACTCATGTGAACCCTGTTTGTTCCTCTGTTATTTTTGCAGAACTTTGGAGTCCTGTACAGCATGGTCCGTAGAATCACTCAGCCCAAAACCAAGACCCATTAAGTCTCCAAACCTGGTCCACTTGAAACCAACAAACTGTCCTGTAAGACAAAGTAGCCAGACCATGGTACTGCTGAAACAATGATGGTTTTCATACCAGCAGCCCCCCCCCCACAATCCATCCTGAACTCAAATCTATGATGTCAGATCCTGTCTTGCTGCCAACTGTAATCGATGTGGTCTCACTGACCAGAATAATCAGGAATCACTTTTTAATTTTTCTGTCCTGGTTTCCCAGATCTTTGTCATTTATGTTCCATCCATGCATTTGATGGTGTTAGTGATACAGCTAAGGCTAAGCTAAAGCTAAGCTGCGTCTGCACCTCAGAGAGTTTAAGTTTGATTAAGATGCTATAATTACATAATTGCTGATCACTCCTGTCTTTTACTGCACTGACTGCAATTTCCCAGTTTGCCATCTATCGATCTGTCTATTGATCGATCGAAGTCTAACCCGGACGCCAGGTTTAACCCTTAAAGACCCAAACACCCACCATCGACCAAATCCATCTACTGATCTGAAATGTTTAATACCTGTTGATCCACTAATCCTATTCATACATGTAAATAATTGTTATCTTTTCATGGTCATCAGATGTTACCAATTTGGACTTTAAGAGGCTCTGTAGTAAATGTGAAAACATGGTCATCTTCTACAACATGGATTCACCAGTATATACTACTGTATGTAGATTGATAAAAGACAACAGATGGAGACACTTGGTTTATGTGCAGTTCATGGTAGATTTTTTTGACAGTTTTTCTTTTTTTCTGATTTGATGTAATAACCTTTGAATTATGAGCTTTTCTGAACATCTACATGATCAGTAAATTAAATACAAGAAAATATATGCTTAACACTGAAAAATGGGGAGGATGATATAATTGGGGATAAATAACTTGTCTTCAAGGAGAATTCCAGCAGTTTTACAAACATATCCCATCTGTTTGAGACCAAATTAAGTTATCTTAAGGGAAATGCGTGAGAGAATTCTATTTGGGTACACTGAGTTTGCCACGTGCGCATTTCCATCAAGGCGGGTGATAATGAGCAAGCGTTTAATCTTCTCTCAAGCTCTAAACATCTAAAATGCTTTTGAGCAGATTGCCCGTGGTGTGTGGGCCCATAGCATATAACCCGCTTGCTTGTATCGCCCGCTTTGATGGAAATGCGCACGTGTCAAACTGTGTAGCCCGAATAAACGTCTATTGCGAATTTCCCTTAAGACAACTTAGTTTGGTCTCAAACAGATGGGATATGTTTGTAAAACTGCCAAAATTCTCCTTTAAATACCTCTTTCAGGGTCTTTAAGGGTTACATCATGATGGTTTTGAGGCAGCTGGAGGGAGACATGCACCACAGATAAAAGCCCGGATTTTTTTTTGACAAGGCTGAACATGGAGGGAATGCTCCCTCAGAATTTATGGTTTACACAAAAAAAGTTGTCTAAATGTGAAGTAGTATTCCTGTTTTGTTTTTTTTTAACACATTTAGTACATTTACTAATGACAGTAATATATGGATTTCAATTAAACAAAAGTTGCCAAATTATTGTACAAATTATTGAACATAACTGTAGTAGAACAGATTCTACTGTTAATGTCTTGACTTTGTCACCTGATTCATGAGTTGAAATTTGTTCCTGTGTGACTTGATGTCTTTACTGTTGTAGTTCAGACTTTTTAAAGATGCTGAATCAATTTCTAAAAGTTATCTTGAATGTTCATAATATTTGGAGCTCAAAGTCACAACATCCACATTTTGTTGTTGATTACATGACAAAAATTCCCGTTTAAACCTTTTTTAATCAGCTGAAAAATGTTGCAGTTAATGTGGTCTTTTGCGGACTGAAAGTACAAATGTGATTTGATCAGATTTAAAACAAAAAAAGCCATTAAGAATTAGGTAAATTCATCACCGCAGTTTTTAGTCACTTTTGATATTAAAAGTATCCAGTCATAAACTGAACTAATTAAATGGGAGTGCAGTAGTGACGAGAGTTGTCTTGCCTCTTGTTGTGGGTGAACGGTTAATTTGTTGTATTTTTCATTTGCAACTGCTTGTGACCTTGCACCTCAACCCCCACCAATGGTAATGCTGGCGTTTGTTTTTTTTTTACTTCACTTCTACCTATATAAGGGACAAACACTGTCCGGTACCACATGAATTTTAATTTATTTAAACAGTTTTCAGTCTTGCACTGAAACAAACTGGTCTGAATTTCATGTCATCCACACTTGATCTTTGCTCTTGCAACAAAAATTATATCAGACCTGATTTAAAAAAAAACAAAAACAAAACACTCAAACAATGAAACAAGTTTACTGACATGATTTTATTCTATGGGAAAAATTAAACGATAACATTGGCTGAATGGTATTAAAACTGTATTACAAAAGAGGAAGTGTTTTGTCTTAATCATCTGATTTAGAAAGCAGTTATATATAGTTATTTTTAACAGTTTCAAAGAAAAAGGGGCAAACTTATGATTCTTCCCAAAAAGTAAAAAAAAATAATCCCAGATTTCCTTTTTCTAATTTGATCTATTAATGAACAACTAAAATAACACAAATAAATTACAGCGCAATGGTTTTTTTTTTTTTTTTTTTGTTTTATTAAATACTTGTGGGACTTTGTACCTCTGATTCCTTACCAATTCTGTTAAACACTTGGCTCATAATTTTAGGTGGACATTTTGGCACAATCAAAGCATTAATGTGAATACTTTGTCGTAATGGGGTGAAGTCAGTTCAGTCAAACATGAAGGTGAGTGTGTTGGACTAAATATTAATTCATCCGTTCCAACATTGACTGAAAAGCTGATTGTACAGAACAAACAGTTCTGTAAGGCCTTCCAATTCTGTATGCTTGCTTTATTCATTAAGCCAGAAGATTTACTGTCACCTATGAAATCCCACATAGAGCAGTAAATATGGTCAGATATCTGCTATTGCCCACAATTCATTGCTCGTTGGGCTCTTGAACTTAAAATTAGGACCTAAATGGGTTGGTGAGAAGTTTTCCTTGGGTCATTAACTGTAAGAGAAAAATACTTAATGGGGTTTTCCTAATTAAAATAAAGGCAAACCCAGGTGGAATGTAAAGAGGTGTCAGTTGGGTAAGACATGACAAAAATGAGGCTTTGACAAAATACCCAGTTGAACTGTTTATCCAGTAATTCACTGCACAGACCAGTTTAACAAAAAAAACAAACTGGCTTAATTGATGTGGTATCATCTTATTTCTTAAACATCCATCAGTTTGATAGAGGGAATAAAAGTTGGACAGTGAATTGTAAAAGGTCATAACCAAAATAGGAAATGGTCCAAACAGGCTAGAAGTTGGTTAAAAAGTTTCACACATGACATTAAAAATAAGCCTGAAAGATGGATGAAGTTCGACAAAATGTTGGTTAAACCAGCATCAAATTTGATTTTATCTTCAGAATTTTTACCAAACTATTTAAATGTTAAACCTGACTTAAAGATGGTTAAACGAGACGTAAGTATAGTAAAACCAAAGCTAAAATCAAGAGTGGATGATGGGATTACCCATCATCCCTGGTGGCTACAACCCTGTAGGGGTAATGTTATCTGGGTTTGATTCAAAAATGACAAGTGAAACTTGTGTTTTCAGGTTGTTATGAGATGGACAGATTATTTAATTCAACATGATTGGATGGTCACTAAAAAGGATCTATTGATGCAGTTCATGGCATATTTTTTGGCAGTTTTGGAGGAGAAACCAGATTGATATAAGACATTTTAGGAGCTGCTGGAATCTACCTTCTGGCTTGGGTATGTCTTCAACACCTGCAGATTGAGTTTTGTTGTTTCTGATCTGTTAAAATATCTTGTTCCAGCTGAGTTGTCTGACTGAACTGAGCTTCACGTGCAACATTTTCATCAAAAATCTGCAAGCCGATGCCCAATGAAATGCAGAAAGTTTCCAAATGTTCCCTTAAATTTTTGACAGAGGTGGCCAGACTGAAGTATAGTATAGCCTTCCTTTGTGATTACTTTAGTACCATTACTACCAGACTGGATGGAGGCGTCACAGCTGACCCAGCTCATGTTTGTTCATTTCAATCGCAACTATTGCCTCAATTTTTACTTATGTCATAAATAAATAAAATTTTTTAAAAAGTTAGCAAACTATAAATTGTTGAGTCTCACAGTTTCAGCAGATCATGTCCTGCCAGAACAAAACAAAAAAAAAGAACAAAAACTGATATATTACACACAGCAACATGTCCGATAAATCATGTTGCAGTACAGATGTAGAATGAACCAGCATTTTGATTCAAGACTAAATCCATGTTTGTGATGTAGATACACAGATTGACTTTCCCTGGTCCCAGGAAATCTGATCTGGGCAGATGACATCCTACTCGTACACAACAGAAAGACAAAACTGGATACAAACAGTGCACTCGGAGAAAAAAAAACAGCAGCAGTTCCAAAACTAATCAACACCCTGAACTACAGCAATTAAAGTCAATGCAAAATTAAAAGCATCAACTCTGACCCCCAGTGCTGAGGAAGAGGGCTGTGGAAGACAAAAATGATGGACCGCACTGCTTCTCCTCAGGCAGGTGACATCTGTGGCCTCTTCCAGCGGTACAAGCATGCTGTTCATCCAAACAATTCCAAATTGATCAAGTAGGACATACAGTGAATAATATCCTTATTTTCTACAGATGCAGCATTGGATTCCGCTTAAACCAGTGGGATCAGTCAAATGAATCCATTCATTTCACTGTTCTAGATGTAATCTCAAGGATAAAAAGAATGAAAAATCCGCACACTTGAAGTCTGTACAAAATATCTGCCTGATGAAGGTCTTTTGGACTGAAAGCTTGCACGTCTAGTAAAGCTATTTTGTACAGACTTCAAGTGTGCAGACTTTTCATTCTTTTCAGACTTCATTTTAGTTAATTTTTTTGGCAAATTTTTTCAAATTATTTATTATTTAGTAAATATTTATTAGTTTTTGTTAATTTGGTTGCTTATTTTGGTTATTTTTCCACATTTTGTTTTTGTGTTATTTTTTTCTCACTTTTGTTCTGTTACTTATTTTGTTGGTTTATTGGAGATTTCTGTTTGTTTCATTGATCAATTTGGCTGTTTTTGTTCATTTTGTTGCTTATTCTTTTTTAGACTGTGGAACTGCTTGAGTCTCAGGTGTTAAAGGGTTAAAAATGTGAATGTTCTAATATTGTTTTGTGTCTGAGAAGATGATTTTTATTGGATTATTTATGTTGGAGAGTCCAAGCGTACTTTTACGCCACGGTGACGAAAGAGGAAACAATAGCTGTTTAGAAAGCAGGAGTTGAGGTGGAAACATATGGCACAGTTTGGATATTTGTCAGCAGTGATGAAGCAAAGGCTACACAATCCACAGTTAATGATGGAAAATATGTACATGTTTCCTTTAGCGTTGCAATAAACAGCTTTCCTTCTACATATGGGAACAGCTAAGAAGTGCTGACAGAGAACAATGTCTGGCCAACTGCTCTGCTCTCTGCTGTTCCGGCCAACTGCAGCTTCTCTGCACCAAGCTGGCTCCCAGGAATGCTTACAGGAAATGACCAGCCAA
>JAPTYR010000019.1:35586407-35597196 GCA_029814505.1 Siphamia roseigaster | reverse complement strand
TTGTCTTAAAAACAATAAATTTATGAAAGAAAGTCTTGTCCAGGCTTCATTAGCCCGGGCCTCCTCCTGTGGGGGTGAATGGAAATAACATTTAAAACAATTACTTGAGCAGAAAACAGCTGCCAATCTGTCTTAAAGGGGAAGGATTCCAATTAATACCCGTCTCCTAATCTCCTGGTTTCACCTCCTCTGCTCCTCCGCTCTGTCCTCCTCACGATCCCTCTTTCTTTCCTTCACTCTCCTCTTTGAGCTGGGACTGCATGGACTCTCTTCAACACAGCTGCTGAAAGCATTTTCTTCACTTCTGGAGTTTTTTTCCCCTTGGTTTTCCCTCCAGTTCTGTTTGACTTTAGCAGAGATGATTTTAAAAAAGTAAAGTAAGTAAAGCAAAAATGCATTGTGGGAAAAATCTGAGCAATACACAGAGTTGATCTGTGAAAAGTGAGGTTGGAGGCTGAGCCACTGAAAGGAGCAGGTGGAGCAACCGGCATCAGAAACTTTAGCACTTCAGCTTATTTTACTACCTAGAGGTGAGATCTGGTTCTCATTTTAACACGCAGTTGTAATTTCACAGAAGTATATTTTCTATGTGCTGAAACTTGCTGAAAATTAGATTTGTGGATTAACTGAGCTTGAGAAACAAATCAAATACATTTTGCACTGTGTTCTGAGAATAAACTTATTTAAGGTCAGTTTCAGTTAAGCAAATATTCTTCAACTACATTTATAAATTTTTGGAAGATCATATAATGTGAAGAAAAGACATCTTGCTTATCATTGCATCTGGATAGAGATACTTAAAGTGTGTAATCTTGAAATATTAAGGTTCTGTAAATCTGATGAAAAATGTACTCCACAAACACCGTTTTAGTCATGAATAGTAATCAGAAAAAAATGACCAAATATTAGAAAAAAGTTGGTAATATTTCATGTTTGGGGAAAAAAAAATATTTTATATTTTTCCACATCAAAATATATAATGTTTTTTAGACTGAAAAAAAGTTTGAAAACACATCTCCTTTTAATAACTCTAAAAAGGTGCATGTTTTAAGGAAAATATTCTTTGATTAAAAACAAAAGATAGAGTCTGGGTTTGGTTTTAGACAAACTGTATAAATGTAACATCAGTTTTCACACAAGTTAAGTAATAATCTAACTTCAAAGTGTGCTTTCAAGGGTAACGCCAGGTTCTTCTTGGTCACTGCATACAGTAGATTTAGAGTTGTCAGTGCCAACGACTCGGCAGCGGATCAACGGTTTTAGTTGGATGAAAGAATGGATGGAGAGTCACCTAAGGTAATCTGGTGATAACTGACATCCCTGTGAAACTCTAAGGTCTTTTCTCACCCTGCACTCTAGGACAAGGAGAGAGAACAGACGTCTGAATGCATTTATCACTGGATACCATGAGCATGGTGGACGACAGCTGCCTCTCACCCAGCAATTTCCATGAGATGGGAAAATCTGGGAGCACCACTGTAGGGGGACGTGTCCACAGCATTGATGTCATTTTAGGGTTCAGCAAAGACCATGAGCCCCTGCTCAGTCCCTCTGGGGTCCTGGAACCCCACCATAAAGTGCACATAGAAGGTATGGATGAACCAGGGAAACAGCAGCAGGATCCCTCATCACACCCATCCCACAGTGGCCAACTGAGAAATGGCAGCACAGAGCAACAATACCATGGTGAGTGACAGAGTGAGCTGGTGTGAAGGGATGATGGTTAGTCTCGACTCTACCCAAGATGGAGTACACAATATTTTGTCACCATTCAGAGTTTCACACCAACAGGAATTGGATTTAATTTATTAATAGGTCAATTGGCCCACAGTTGCTGCACTTTTAACAAGCAGTCATCCCTCACAGGTCAACACACTAGGGTTAGGATTTGGTCTGAGAACACATTATCTATGTCTCAAATGCATCTGACTATTAAAAACCTGATATCTGGTAACGAAACATCAACTGAATCAAACTCTAAACTTGCAGGAGAAGTGAAAGACAAATGTGCATATTACAAAAACGTACATCAAATGGAACATGATTTAATTTTTTTAAATTTAACCCCTTATAGACTGTTGTCTCAAATTCGCCTCAGTATTTCACTGTTTTGTAATCAGATGCTGTTCAACTTCTCTTTATGAATGTACATATGTTGCCTGGTTATTTATGATCCCTGATCTTCATGGATCAATTTCAGTGGCCTGTTTCTATAACAGTTTTATTCATTTCATGACATTCTACTGATTTTGACGGGAGGAACTGATAAATAGTAGCATTAATAAAATGACCTACATACCTGAGACTGGAAAATTGCTCCTGACAATTATGCCTAATGTAACTAATCTGCATCATAGTTATTGTATGTATTATATTCAAATTAATTTAATAACCTCCACTTGATTTATATACTTTAATTTAATCTACTTGACAGCAACAATACAAATAATTTATGTTTTAATTAATAATTGTAAAAAAAAAAAAAACCCAAACAAAAAACCCACAACACACTAAAGGGTTAACATGTGGCTGAAATGCAGCTTGAACTTCATTAGTTTAACCCTAACCAAGTAATTCATCAATAACTTTAAGATGTGATATGGTATGGCATATATAACCTTGGTAACGTTAAGACATGAGACAATACATTGATGATACAGAAGCAAATATTAACTTGGACAGTTGAGAAGTAAGATACAACTAATGTAAAGTTTAGGATTGACTCTGGAAAAAAACAGCACATTTGGAAAGAATTAATTAATTAATTAATTAAAGAACTGATGGGCGTGGTCATTGATAAGATGATAAAACCTCCATTCATCAGGCACTGAATTGTTTTATGTAGAAATAGAAGTGGTTACTTATGAAGTCAAATGTTATTTCCAACATGCATGTGTTCTCACTCAGCATCAATATCTTTTAAGGCTATGGAAAAACTGCATTTCTTTCTGTATGAGCATGAGCAGCATGTAACACTATACTGAAAACACAGTTTTTTTGTTTGGTTTTTTTAATGTTTCAGAATAGTTCTGATAAATGAAACTGCTCAGACACCATATTCAGACATTTACATAAGCTTTAAAGCAACCAACCCTACTAATGTCAAACACTATTCTCATTGACAAGCCTGCACTGTAGAGTCAGAAATGAATTTGAATTATATAGCTTTATTCTGAACACTTTTTCACAGATGTTTTTAACATGCTGCAGAGGCATTAACAAAGAATTGAAAGAGCCAAACAATCCAAGACTATCTTAAAAAAATAACACTCTTGTTTACAACAGCAGTAATGACACCTACTGTATTCAAGGCATTTGTTTTGTTTTATTTTGTTTTGTTCACTATTTCAGCCCTTGGTTTGTGCCTATAATTATAACTATGAGGTTTGCATGCATTTATGATCCACAGACGGATTCTAAATGAGTGGGTTATATACTGTTGCATGAAGCATTAACTGTGATCAGTGCAGGATTACATCTAGAGGTAAATCACAAAACAAGATGGTGCAGGGGCTTTCTGTCCCAAAGCCCAATCCTATCCCCTTGTGGAATTCCCCTAATCTTCTCTTCAGTGCAGATTAGATTGTGCAGTCAATCATTGTAGTGTTATTGTTATTGCCATGTCTCAGAATCAAATTGGACATGTTTAATCTGAGGTTATTTTCACGTATAGTGGAGGATCTGGCAGGTGGTTGGTGATTTTAGGGGTTAAAAAATTAGAGAAGAGGTGGATATGTCATGTCCTCTAAAACAGCTTTATAATATTATTATTGAGTTGCGGGATGCACTGAGATGTTCATTTCTCTGAGCTTCACATTCATTAACACCAATGACATCAGTCTTTTGTATGTGAACCTATGAAGTCAACACGGTTCCCCCCGAATAAACAACTTTTCTGTGTTTGGTGTTAGTGACCCCCCTTGCCGTCATCATCCTTGTCTGTGCACTGAGATGTTCTGCTGATAAACCATGGGCCGCCTTCAGACGGGTGGCTGTGACGAGCTGACAGGGCCAGAGCTGGTCGCTGAACCAGACCTGACCTCTGCCTTTGTCGGACCATGGCCTTTGTCCTAGCAGCTTAATGAGAGGTGGATAAATGACCCCCCCCGAATCCTGTTTTTGCCTTTGCCACTGCTCCCGTTTTGCTAGTTGAAAGACCACAATGACCGCTTCAACAATTCCCTTTCACAAAAACAAACAAACAAAAAAAAAACATATTCACGTATACAAACACATGCCGTCACTTTTACTGAACATCTTGACCATATGGTTCCCTCTTTCTGTTAAGATTTGTAATCTTAGACTTGCTCGTTGTTTTTGTCTTCTTGATGTCAATCATTAAATTTCCATTATGTGTGTAGTCAGCAGTAAAAGCAAAAACACAACAATTTATGCTTTAGTATGAGTAAAAGTCCATAAATTTGAATGGAAAACAAAGGAAGTCTGAGGCACTGATGTCAACTATAAATACATCATTCAGTTGTGGACAAGATCATTAATATAGTAATATCTATAGTATTTTTTATTATAATAATCATAATAATAATAATAACTATAGTATTTTTTATAATAATAATAATAAAGAATTAATAATGGTAATAATAATCATCATCATCATCATCATCATAATAATAATACTAATAATAATGATAATGAAGATAATAATAATAATTAATATTAATAATATGCAGTTGGAATCCATAAAATTTATGAAATCTATAGCTGCTGAGTTTAGCAGCAGCCATAGATAGAAGCCATATGCTGGACCATGACCAAGGTCCAGTATAGGAAAAAGCTGCTTTACCAAGTTCTGAGTGGATTCTGGGAAGCCTGAGGAGGTTGTATCCACTCCTGGCTGGAGACAGGAGGTGACAGAGATATGGAGGTAGTGCACCCAATACAGGTTTGCAGATAAATTCAAGCCAGTGGCACAAATAGAAAAGGCTATAAGACCAGAGCATACAGTTCACAGTGATGGGTCCTGAAGGCAGCATTTCTAAATTTCAAATACAAAGCAATGTGAAAGACTGTGTCCAGACAGTGGAGGTGATTGTGTAATGGTGATTTCAGTTATTTAATACTAAACTAATCAATATTCTGTGATTGACCACTTATGCATTACAATCTCAGTAGCATGATTCAGGTCTGGGAAACATAAACTGTGCTGGAACTCCTGCTGCATAAGATACAACTGATATGATTGTTGGATCACCATCTTCGGACTTAATTTAATCCAATTACTTGCTGGCATTGACAGTATAGACAAGTGATCACTTTTTTAAAAAAAATGAAGAAAATGATCCAACATTTTGTTTAAAAAAAAAAAAAAAAAAAAAAAGAGACACCTGTATAGAAGAAAATGTGTGCTAGTTTATGGCTGAAATGACATCACATGTAATGTAAACACCAACACGAAATTGTGGGCAATAAAGGAATATGCAATTGTGTCTCTTTAAAGGTGCAACACAAACAGTTTTAAAATGCATAAATGTCAGTCTTGCTTGTCATTGAAAAATACATTATTATATTCATTGTTTATGTTGTAACAATGACGACTCTATTTATTATTTATACCAAGTCAAGCTTTAGTGAAGAAGTACACCGGGAGTGGCAACTCCGGGCTGGTATCCTGCATGTTTTAGATATTTCCCTCTTCCAGTACAGCTAATTCAATTAATGATCAGCTCATCATCCTGCTCTGCAGAAGCTTGATAATGATGGAATGGCTTCCAGGTGTGATGGAAAAGGGAAATGTGCATGATACCAGCCTTTGAGGACTGGAGTTGCCCATCCCTGATGTACACCAATATTCGACACAGCATGCTGCTTGTGGTTGTTTCACTTTACTAAATGTAAAAGTACATTATTTCAGCTTTTTAAAAAGCGCAGCTAGCATTGTCTAAGAGAATATTCAGTTAGTATTCCTTGTGTGTGTTTGAATTACATGTTTCTGTTTTGTTAGAGGCGTTATTTGTTTCATTGTGATGATTAAATTGTTTCCTGTTTTGTGCCTTTTGTGTTAATGCTGTATTAAATGTTCTGATACTGGGTTATGTTAGTGTGTTGTAATGAGTGTGTATGCAGTATTGTCACCATGTAAACTGAATGACTCCATGGAAAGTAGTTACTGTTCTGAAAATCCTAATAGGGATCCAAAGCAACGCATACTACAAGATATAATGTTAAAGTCCATAAAATACACAGCATCAGTCTAAGTGGTCAAACTACACACCAAATGATCAAACCTAAACACAACCAGGAGAGTGAGTGTGTTGTCACATGCAGAGACAGATAGCTGAAGAACTTGATTATTACTATTGATTATCTCCACTTCAAAAGGGTGCCATTTTAAAAAAGGACAGAACATTTTATACTTGTTTTGCATATACTCTGTGCTGATTTCAGTGTTTCATATATTTCACTGTACATGATGCAGTTATCTGTGTAATAACTTATATTACATCAGTGATATAATAAATCACTGATGTGGATAATGAGTCAGCCTGGTGATGCTCTCACTCGGTGCCAGTAAAGATGCACTCTGGGTATAAGACTGTAATACTCCAAGTATGAAAATGACAAACCTGCTAGCTTGTTAATTATTTATATCCTTCAGATTACATGCACACCAGTCTGATTTATTCATACTGTACATTTACAATGCATTACAATTAGTCCAGTGATTTCCTCTGTCATTTCACTACAATTAGAGGCACAGCTCCATTAGGTCAAAGATGGTTTTATAATGACCTCTGCAAACAGCTTAGACCTCCATGTGCAGATGCATATTTATGCAGGATGAGAAATAAAACTTGATTATTGTCAATTTATTTATTTTCACATCTTCTTTATTTTCTGCTTAGACTGAGACCAGATTACCAACAATGGTCTGTTTTCCTATAAAACTCAACCACAGGTTTTAAAAGAGCCTCCTGCCAAAAAAGTGTGGGAAATCTCAACTTATTTTATGCTATAGTTTCATAACGTAGTAGCTGTGTGATGCTTGTGAAACATCATATTTTGATGGTTAAAGCCACAACTGGAATTAACCCATAAAGACCCAAATACTTACCAGCAACCAAATTAATCTATCATTGTAAAATGTCTAATACTTGGTCATCCACGGTTTCAAGCAATCCATGTAAATAGTGTAAAATTCAGTTTGCCATCTTTTCATGGTCATCAAATATTACATATTTGGACATTCAGAGGCTCCTACTGAACATGGAAACCCTGTCATTTTCTACAACATTGATTCACCAATAAAACCCACAGGGCCTGATTAACTAAATAATGGGCAGAAATGTGCTTGCTCACACAAAAAAATTCGCGTGTAGGTGACCAACTAAGAGCACCTGCACAAATGACAACAGGCGCAATGTTTTGGAAACCGCCCTATTTAAAGAGGATTTGTGTGTGCTACAGTTTGTTGTTATGGAGACAGCTCACTGTAAAAACTGCTCTGGGATACACCAGCACTCGGGAATATGAAGTTACTCTTTTTCCACACAGAGGGTGGAGAGGTATTTGCCCGTTGTTGTTTATCAGTGCTGAAGTGTGTTATTGCTGAAATAAATAATTTCTCTCTGTTTGTTGCTCTGTTTGGTGAAGGAAACCTTTAAGCCTCAAAGAGTAAAAAGATACATCAAGAGTTACAAAGAAATCAGAAAACAATTTATACAAAGAGGAGATTACAGATCATCATGTTTAAACATTTCCTGTGGAGTACCACAAAGCTCTGTATTGGGCCTGAAATTATTTATTTTATACATCAATGATATAATCAAGGTAACTGACACACTTAAATATGTCATTTTTGCTGATGATACCAACATTTTCTCTTCAGACAAGAATCTCCAGCAGCTGCTACAGACTATTACCATTCATTTCCACCGCATCCATTATGCCTATGTTGCATTGTGGCTGTGTTATGGCCAACAGTGTCCATTCCCACCACATCTGACCGGGCTTACAGCAGCAGTTGAGCTGCGGATGAAGTTTCACGGTAATGACTGCGAGAACTCGCTAGACTGCAAGATCTCACAAAGTCCCACAAATTCTCGTGGTTACTGCTGTGAAAGTAGTAGTAGAGAAAACAAACAGACCCAGCCTCACCATAATCTATTGTTCCCCCATTTGAGCAAGGCAGCAGGTCTTTGAGTGTGGAGTGTTTTGTGTTTCTAGATGATGTGGACAGGGTGTAAATGACCACTGGAAGACCTTTGACTTGTTGAGTTCAACCCTGGCTCGACCCATTATTGACAACAGTGAAATTTGATCACTTTGTGAACAGAGTTCTTTTATTTTGAAAAGTAACCATCTGTTTTTTTTTTTCATACTTGGGCTGCGCTGAATTGCATAAGCCTTGTATATTTGCTGCAGCTCTGTTGCGGTTGCTGTTGGCGTGCTGCAGTGGCGCTGTTAGCCCGCCACAGACAGTGGAAACACTCTCAATGATTATAGTGTTACGTATTTGTTGCAGCTGCCATCAGCGGCTGAAACACAACACAACGGTTACGGTGAAAATTAGGGGTTTTCCTTCATGTCAGGTCTGATGTCACATTGTAGCTGTACAAAATTCAAAATAAAGACAGCAGAATATCGAGGGGAGCCTCAGATACTTTAAGTTTCTCTTGGCAAAGCAAACTTGTTCAGCATAAAAAAGCAGCCAGGTTACTGCCTACCAAGTAAAAAACAGAAACAAAAACACTATCCCTGGCCTGTGTTGTCATGGCATCTTTCTAGCACTCTGGACACAATTTGAAGCAAAAAGTCGAAGGTTGACGGAAGTATATTTTTACTTATGTAAAGATATAGTGAACAGACTGTGCTCCCAGAACAATGGCGCTGATGCATCCTTGACAAAAAAAAAAAAAGCCAGGGTTTTTAAACACTAGGTCATCACCATGAAAACTCAAACTGTCACTGGCTGGTTTTACATTCTGCTTGTGCATGTATTTTCCTTTTAGAGTGATAAATGAGAATCTGCAAATTCTTTCAGTATCAAAGTCCTTAAAACTTTTTTATTTATTTTATTGGTTTATTTAATAGGGATCATGCGTATTTATGAATGGAACTGTATTAAAAAAAAATACACCCGTGTAAATATGCCAGAATTAGTAAAAATAGTTACTTTTCATCTAGGCAGGTGAAAGAAACAAGACACAAAACACCCCACGTTAATACATTGTTTGCTTGCTATAAATACATAAATAATTAAAACAGACAAACAGAAAACAAATAGACATAGGATGATCACAATGACATTAGCCTATACATCTACCTCTATACTTGCATATAACTGAACAGAGAAAGTCTTTGGGTGATGAAATGTATGTGTGTATGGGTGTATATATATCAATTAAAAATGAATGGTTTCCGAAGAGCCACTGTTTTGAGTTTTAAAGTATTATATGTTGGATAGTCTCTTATTGGGAGGGGCAGGCTATTCCAAAGTTTAACCTACTTCTATTGACAGTATGTTTTGGCCAAAAGTGGTGTGTCTGAACAGGCCCGTCCCAACCAAGCAGGCAAAGTAGGCATTTGCCTAGGGCCCCCGACTTCAGGGGGGCCCCTACGGATGACAGGTTATAACTACAACAGCAATGACAACTTTGTGAGGGCGGCAGCGGCGCCTCCTCAATACAGCGTCCAAAAAGTGCTTTGTGTGTTCAGTATGTAACAGTTCAAACTTTATCAGCTTGACGTTACTCTTTCCAAGGGGGTTCTTTACAGTTTACAAAATGCCTCATATCAACAAGACAACGCAAGAAGAAATTTTCAATGAATGAAGTGCATGTTTTAATGCCAATTGTGTTTCTTTGATCATTATAAATGAACCAATGAAGTAGGCATCAGGTGAGGTGTGCGCCCCTCACCTGCGCCGAAAGGTACATTACATTAAATCAGAAGACACAATAAAACTGAAACTTTCCGTGCTCTAAATTATAAAAATATATCCCCCAAATGTAATTTCAAATATAACCCAAAAGTCACTGTCTTTGATACTTGGATGAAATGAATAATGAACAAAAAAAACGCATGCGTCTGGAGGCGTGGAAACTGTCAATGAGTTCAAACAAATATTAAGATTGTCTCACCGTCACCGAACGTTTGTCCTTTAATGATATACGGGGACCGGGAGGGCAACTCTACCGGCCAAGACACTCCTCCTTACCGGGAGGGAAAACTCTATCGGCCTTTTCCTGTCTCCTTCAGGGAAACTGATCCAGATCATGCGACGTAGGTGCCCACCGCTCCGCTTTGGGGACCCTTTGCCTTGGGCCCCCAAATACCTTGAAACGGGCCTGAGTCAAGGACAACAAATTTGTAACGTCCTCGACTTCAAATTCTTCATTTGGGGACCTCTATCAGATATGAGATTAAAATGTGATTAATTAGATTAATTGATTACAAATTCTGTAATTAGTTTATTTTTTTAATTGCCTGACAGCACTAATTATAATCTTTTACCATTCCAGGCTGATTTTGCTTAAAACACCTAAAAACTGCCTCTGTAAATCAAAACACCAGCTGTTCTTCAACCGTCAGATAAAAGAATGGGCTCTTTGTAAAGGTAACAGCCTGTAGTTTGGACTAAAACACTCCCTTCTATGGTTTATGTGACAAGTAAACAGCTGTAGACTATGGCCGTTTTCACACCTAATAGTCCACGAGACTCGGTTCGATTGGGGACCAAAATGAAACAAATGTTCACATTTTTAACTGGAGCGGTTCGCATTCCCACTGCTTTTTATCAAACGAACCAAACCTTTTGAGAAGCTTTCCC
>JAPTYR010000019.1:35530139-35545460 GCA_029814505.1 Siphamia roseigaster | reverse complement strand
TAAAAAAAAAAAAAAAATGTTAATACATTAGTACTAATTGTTGAATGGCTGTGTCTGGTGTTCCTCCACTGTCAATGTGATGATGTCGTCATATGACTGGTCGACTCAACTTTATTGATAAGTCAATTTGGAAAAAATCTGTCACGATGCCCTACTATGAACACATCTTATTTGAAGTAGATATAAAAATGTGATTATAAATAACTAATATTCCTTATGTGACCAGTAGTTACAGCAGTGTATTTTTCCATCTGGCTAAGGCACTATGAAGTGTTTTCGGGAAAATTGATTTAAGGTACAAATGTAAACTCCAGTATCCCTTATTAATGCTTTTTGTGTTTGCACATTTAGGTGGGATCAACCAGTTCAGCATGTACTACCTGAGACTAGGAAAGGAGGGCTGACTTTTCAACAGTGGCTACAACGGTGGAAACTGGCTGCCAAAGTCTTTTAGAAGGTTTTTATATGTATAGAGGTGACATAATCAGCATCTGTCAGTAATAACAGGGCCAGGCTGTAATGACCAGGAAATGCACTGTCAATGCTGTGGAGAATCAAACCCTTCTGTTATCTTGTTTTAACCCATTTGCCATTACACCCCAAGATATTTTGTTGTATTAAAAATCATCAACTACTAATAAATCACTTTAAATCCCAAATCCTTGTCTGTATTTACTGAAATACAGTAAAAATGACAGTAGAGTTGAAAGGATTAATAAAAATAAAATTTGCTGAGAATTTTCCTGAATTGAAATTTAATTTCTTTAATTTTGCTGCTATTATACACTGGTTCCACTGTTTCATATGGATGTTTATTTTGATGCACTTGACACCAGGATCGACAGTTCTACAGTTGTAAGTAAGTTTGATTAAAACTTTGTTGAAGACTGCAGTCTGTAGACATTTTGATGTACTTTCATACTGTTATTTCTATATTGATTGTTTTTTTTATATATACTTTCTTTTTTTGTAGTACAGCTGGTTCTGGAGTAAAGGGCAAGTTGTCATTCTCAGACATGTCTTTTTCACGTTTTGCTTTTTGAGGTGTTCAAAAAATTGTGTAGTCAAAGAAAATAGACAGATTAATCAATTTTACAAAATAATTGATCACTGCTCTAAATGACAGTAAGTTGTAAAGCTGATTGTTAAATGGGAGGTGCAGATTGATGCTGATATGAGTACTGACTGGCCGCTATCGATGGTGATCTTGCACTTGTAGGTACAGTGTGAGGGATATGTAGCTATCATTTTGCATAGAGTAACATAGTTCCTTTGTAGCAGTGAAGGGGGAGTGGAGCAATCTGATTCTTGTGAACTGGACTCCTCCCATCTTTGCGACTGCGCAGTGCAATTTTTCACCTTTTTTTCATTTTCACTCCTACTCTGGCTTCCGGACGCCAAGACAGACCGCTGCCGCCGAATTTAAAGAGACAGGCAATAGTTATTTTAAATACGATAAACGGCAACCATTGTCCCTAGGCTTATTTTCCGATGCTTCTTCAGGTTGTTTATTTCGATGGCGATGTTGAATCCAAGTCGTCGTGAGTAGTCGCTTGTCTGTCATCACACTCGTCTCTGCTGCCGTTTCCGTCCTTTTGCGTTGAGCCGAGACTGTCCAGCGAGGCAAAGTAGGTTTGCTTGCTGGCAGGCTGGCTTCCCGACCGAGAGGAAGGTTTGTCGGCTAGCCAACAACTAGAGGTACACCGAAGCTTCCCTCTTAAGTTGTGGTAGTGGCTTCCAAGCCTCCTATCGCCGGGATAATGGCGAAGATTCAGGCGCACAGCACCACCAAGCAAATAAACCAAATACAAGACAAACCTTACGTTATAACACAAAAGCAAGTGCAGCAGCAGCACTTCCAGAAGCTGAAGGTAAGACAACGGACACGACAAGGGAAAAGTCCCTCAGAGTCAGAACCATTTTGTTCGCCTGATCATTGCATTGGATTTCAGGCATTCCTCTTTCTCCTATAGTACTGAAAGGGACGGTGGCTAGCATTAGTTAGCTCTCTGGCCTATTAAAAGTAATTCAGTGCTCAACAGCCGAACACTGAAATATAAGGATATACGTGGACGCAGGATTTCATTAATGAATGTCTGTGCGACAGTCGAGTGGTTCAGTTAGTGCTAGTTTCTTATTTACGGTGTCAGTATTAGGCACTGGAGCAAACGTTAACTCAAACCTCGGTTGTGGGAAGTTCCTCCTTGTTCCTTTTTCAGCCTCCGTGAACAAAGTGGAGGACGTCAGCCAGGCTAGCCAACAACGGCTATTTCTGTTCATTAGCAGATTCACTACATATGTGTTTATCGCCGTGTCTCCAATCGTATCATTATCCTTTTTTTCTACCGACACGGTGCCGTTGTTCAGGAACTAACTATATTTAACAGTGTTGTATAAATGTGTCCGTGGGTAACATTAGGTGTTGTAAGTGGAGTGGAGTTATTATCGTCAGTTTGACTGGCTGTGGGCTAGCGTTAGCGAGACCCCCCCCTTTTTTAACCATAGACTTGTGAAAATGCTCTCTGTGGTATTTTTGTATTGAAACCTTGCGTTATTGTTATAAATAAAGCAAGCTGTGGTCTAGTGAACAAAAGCTGCTTGGTATTGTATTTATTTATTTATTTATACCTGTGCTTGAACAGACTGTACAGCTAACTACCGTTAATGCTTTTGTTGATATATTCATTGCTCAGCTTTAGTAGTATAAGTAAATATTCCCCATTCATCACGTCCTAACATGTCTACGAACAGTTTAGAGGAATTTTAGGTGTAGTTAAACACAAGACTGTTGGTGTGGGTACTTGTAATGTGAGAGGAGTATTACCCTGTTTCGCTAATTATAAAGGGAAACAATTTAGCACTGGTGTGTAGACAGGCTGTGTCCTGACAAAAGTGCACAACGTTGTCAGAGTTCCATTGACCTCTAAGCACAGACCTGCACCAAGAACATCCATTACAGCTTAACACACCAAGGGGAGAATCGGGTGAAGCTGTCTGTGCAATTATGATGACTGTAATCCTTTTTCTCCATTGTTTAGGTTGAAGATGCTTTGTCATATCTGGACCAAGTCAAAATTCGCTTTGCAAATGATCCTGGAATATACAACAAGTTTCTCGACATCATGAAAGAGTTCAAGTCACAGAGGTATGTATAACAGTGTATGACAGACATACACACTCAACCCTCAAAGACCCAAACATCCATCATTGACCAAAAGCAGCCACTGATCTAACTATTGAACCACTAATCCTAACAATACATTGAAATAGTTAGTATAAAATTTAGTTTATCTTTTAATAGTCATCAGATATGACTCATTTGGACATTTAGAGTCCAGAATTTTGTAAACAAAAAACTGGCCTTCAGCTTTCTCTGTGTTCATATAACCTTTAAAGTTGTGCTGTCCTTTTTATGAACATCTACATGATCAGTTAACTAAATATAGAAAAATGCCTGGTTTACACGGTAAAATACTCAACAATGATAAATCACTTAAGAAAACTTGGATTTAGAGAAAATTTTAATTTGGAAATTGACAGAAAAGTACTTCTGGATTTTTAAAGTTCAAATGGTAAATTCAGTTATTCCAAAATAAATGCTCTACCTTCCAATGCCTGCAAATGAGTTTTATGCGCTTCATTGTTGAGCACACAATTTAAACCACTGTCTTTAAATTTTAAGTGCATGGTTGAAAGTATTGAAGACCCTGAGAGAACACATGGCCAAAGAACTGCTGTTTAATGTAAACTGCAACAATGTAATGTTTTTGTCTGCCTGTTCATAGCATTGACACACCAGGGGTGATAAACCGTGTGTCACAGCTCTTCCACGGACACCCAGACTTAGTCTTGGGCTTCAATGCCTTCCTACCACCAGGGTATCGGATAGAGGTGCCTAAAAATGGGATGGCTTTCCTCCAATCTCCGTTCTCTGCACAGGTAATGTGCACACCTACAAGACCTGACTTCATTTTTATGAACTCAAATTAGAATTTAATGAGAATTAAGCATGTGAGGCGAATTCATCATCACAAATGCATAGTGTGTTAAAAGTAATGTTTGTTTAACATAGCAGAATTTTACATTTTTGAAGATTGAAAAGGTGTATGGGGGGGTGGTTGTACTTCAGTTGAGTGCTGTCTTTTGGTTAGAATTCAGGGATGTGATGACTTGCACAGACACAGTTTTTTAAAATTTACTATAAGTGGTCTCGAACATTTCCACAGAATGCAATCCATTTTTTACAATGACATTCAAAAAGGAAAAAAACCCAATGGAATTATAAGATAATAATGCTTTGCATGTTGTAACTCAAACCAAGCTCTGTATCCTTGAGTTTATGATTTGAGTAACTAAATGAGAAAATTCCACATTTCTTTTTCTTTTATCATTTATCATTACTTGGGATGCAATGGTACTTGGGAAAACTGTGAACTGTTCAGTTCACCCTCCCTGGGACAATACACCCTTGTGAACCGCAGTATTTCGGTTCTGTAATTTATTTTGCCTTGGGTGGTGAAAGTTCGCCCCGCAAGTGTCTCTCTCTCTGTGTGCATGTGTGCACATAACATGGGGAAACCCTGCCACTCAGTAAGAGACGTTGACAGAGTCCTGCACAGATCCACAACTTTAAAAAGCCAGATCCCCTCATACCTACGTACATTAGATCCACAACCGGACCTGACCTGTGATTGTCGCGCAGGTTCCCGACCAGGTACAGGACTCTGACACACACACGCAATACCATGACACACTAGTAAAAGGAAATGTGTACAGTAGATAACCATGGTGTTTTTATCCTGCTGTCTTCTTTTACATCCCTATGCAGAACAGGAATTAATTTCTTCAAAGAAAGCTCTCTTTGGCCCTTGTGTGTGCAAGAAAGGGTTCTATTGTTCAGGACACAAAGGGTTATTTTATTCAGTACAGGCATAGAATTTATTCCTACTGTGAAATTCAGTTTTTGTTGACGAGCAAAATAAAAAGAGATTTTTTTTTTTTTTTTTTTTTTAAGAAAACTGAGTTTTCTTCACGCACAAAACAAACTGTGGCACAAGAACTGAACCGTGGGATACCTGTACCGTTGTACCCCTAATTGATACAGTGCAATTTAGAAATTAAATGTGACTTTTTATGAGGGAGATTTTCTTGTGCCAGACAGATGTTTTATAAGGAATGTGGTTGGGGAAGCTAAAAGCCTAGTGTGTGACTTGTTACACACTCATATTTTGCCAGTTCAGGATCAAAGTCGGTCACTTAAAGTTTATGTCACCTGTATCAAGCTGTGACAAATCTAATGGCAGATGTACGTTTTCCCTAACAAACCTCTGAGTGTATTTTCATAGAAAATGCTTTTGCAATATGAACTTGTAATGAACAAAAATTGAGTGTACCTTGTAATCGTGGTGCTTGAGTTTTTGACTTCTCAATCACATTTTGTAACAATTTATGTTATGCCTATTTCTGAACTACAATCCTTTCACTTTGCGTTTCTGATCCCTTCATTGTTCTAGATATTTTGTGATTAGTTTATGGTGCACAGAAATACGAAGGCCTGTTTGAGAGTATTTCAAGTTGACGATAAGCTGATTTTTTTCACCTTGCAAGTCTTTAGAAGAAATTTCGTAATAAAATGCTTGCAAAACATTGTAACCCCCCAAGCTCTGATTTTATTTAAATGGTCGTCTATTCACAATGAACATTTGACTTGCAGCATAGAGAAGACAAAGGTATATCATAGTGCTAAAAATACTATTGCATCTTGTGTATTTTCCTCAGTTTGTGCAGATCTGGAAGTAGCTGTATCTGTGAATCAGGCAATTGTTGTTGACACTTGGATACTGGATTCTGAACAATTTTTAATACCGATTTCTTTTTCCATTTTAATGAAAATACGTTATGGCACATGAATGATTATCAATTCAAAGCCATTTCATATCAATATATTGCAATATTTTACTCCTCTGTTTTTTAACTCTCATCACTCTATTTTTCCACTTGAAAAATATTTACAATGACCTGAATTTGTCTGTCAATACAGTATTATTAATTTTAAAAAGTATAAATGCAACATACTATATGTATGCACTGTACTCCGATACTGTTATAGGTAGGTAATGATATTTTGTCAAATGATAAGAGATTTTTTGTTGCTTGATAGTATTTAATACATTTTGCAGTTGCCCAGCATTGCCTATGTGTAACGTGTCATTTCCTGGTTTTTGTTAATATGGTGTGTATCAGTTTGTACTTCAATGTGTAAAATGTCTCTGGGTATCCCTTAGTCTACAGTGTCTATTTGATTCATGGTATTGGTTTTTTGCATGCCATACCGCTCTGTTTCTGTCCTTGTTTACTGTCTCATCTTCAGAGTAGTTCAATAAGTGCACAAACTGCCAACAAATATGAAACTGCATGATATAAAAACATTTTTTAAAAAGTTGAGCAGTGACCATTAAGATGCATCTGGCTGGAATCCCTGTTTGGAGACAGCTGTTGCATATCATTCCTATCACTCCTCATTTTTCCTGAATGAAAAAATACTCAACAAAATCAAATTGAGCTCAGTTTAAGTGATACTAATAAGTTAAGTGTCAAAATATGCAGTTAGATAATGTGATTTGTTCAGTTGTTTTTCTGGAACTTCAGCTCCTGGTGAGGTGTTTTAACATGTCTTTATAAATAATAGTACGCAAAGCGACTGCACTGTCATGTGTGAGTCCATCACATGAAACGGCAACAACGGTTTTTCTTGACCTCCCTTTCCATTTGACACAGATCCTATTTATATTGTTAGACAGTGTACAGTTTTCTTTAAATAATTCACCTGAGTTTGAAACTTTTCCTCTCTTATCTGTCCAGGTCTCTCCAAACCAACAGGGGAAGAGTTTCACCCCCTCTACAGCGACCAACCCCTCAGGTAGTGCCTCTGCCGCTCACACTGAAGCTGGACCCGTCCCATCCACTGAAGTCAAGGCGGTGTCCTCAGAGTCCCTATCATCCTCCACCTCCGCTGGACCTCCAGAGCCTCCCAGCAGACTCTCTCTTCCGTTGGCAAACCGAGAGAGCCAGAATCAGGCAGCCACTTCATCAGTGTCCCCGCCTGCCTCTGAGACGAGCCCTGTGGAGTTTGACAGTGCCATCAGCTATGTGAACAAGATCAAAAACAGGTTCCTAGATCACCCAGAGATTTACAGAGCCTTCCTGGAGATTCTTCACACATATCAGGTAAAGCAGTGCTCATATGTCATGGCTTGAGGTGCTTTTTCGTTGTATATTATGAAAGCAGTTAGGCAAGTTAGGTTTTTGTGGCTACTGAGGATGGTTAATGGTGTCTCTTGCACCAAGACCACTATAGCTATTGGCAGTAACTCTGCTCCCATTTTTCTAATTAATTTTTAGAACACAATTTAGCAACTGTAAACAGAAATATTCCTTGTATCATCCATCAGAAGGAGCAGCTGGAGGTGAAGGAGAGTCGAGGCAGTCGAGGCAGCAGTGGGATGACCGAAGATGAGGTGTTTTCCAAGGTTGCCAGCCTTTTTAAGGGACAGGAGGACCTCCTGGCTGAATTTGGACAGTTCTTACCGGATGCCAAAAGATCACTGGTGAGTAACAAATTAATTATGTAATTATGAACTATTACCCTTCAGAAGTGTCATACTGGTCATTTCCTTTACGGATATTGGGTACAAACTTATATTCCATTCTATGAAAACAGTTATTGAAAAATGATTGATCAGCCATTACTCATTTGTGGCATGTATGATTGAAACAGATTCTGTATATTGAACAGAAATTTATAGTTCTTTTCTACATTAAGTAGTGTTTGTAGTTGATGCTAATGAGCATCCCCATCCCTAAAAAGGTCCTCATCAACATAAAAAGTAATTTTAATGAGACACAGCTGAAAATCATGCAGCCACATAAAACGGAGCAGAAGAATGCAACAAAATGTACTTGGAATTGCAATACATGAAATAGTGAAATGTGTTAATATGCTGCTTTAAGAAGTGTTTTCAGATTTAATTTCTGGACATTCTACATGAACATTGCATGACTGGAAGAGATCACAGGGATGGAAGCATGTAGTTCAGTATCCAGTGACAGCTAGGAGTGACAGCTGAAACTTTTTTTTTCCTTCCTGAAATGATCACGATACAGACGATGAAAAATATGGGGGCAGCAAATGCAGGCATCTGTGTCATGTTTCCAAAAGTCCATTTGTCTGTCCACATTAGAGTTCTAACCAAAACAGGGCCAACAGGGTTTCCATACGTCTCCACATATATACAGCAAATGATGCTGCAGTAATGGTGGTGTGAACAGAGCAAAAGTTATGTGTTGGTTAAAACTACAATGTATTTGTTTACATGTCACCCATAAACTTTGGGCAAATGATGGTAGCCAGTTTTAGAGCTTTGCTTCTTTAGTAAAAAAAAATGTCCTCAAGCAAAAACATTTCAGTAGAAGTTTTTGCCCTTTTATTTTTTTTACAATGAAGCTGCCCTTGTACATCCTTCAGCTCTTTCTGATGTATTTAAAGAGAGACTGATGGACACGTACATTTATACATTTCAGCACTATTGTAACATAATGAAAGCCTGATTTTCGAAAATGTTGAAATGTTATGGATGAGTTCACAGAAATATAATCCAGTGTCAAACCAGCTTTCCCTTGTATTTCTAGTTCACGGGGAGCTCACTGACAGGAACAAAAGAACAGCTGAAGAGACCAGAGGAAGAGGACACGATAACCAAACAGAATAAAAAGAGGCCCAGGCCCATACTACTGCAGCACATGTCCCCACTACTCAAGGTACTGCGGACATAGTGCTGTTAATTATGACTAACCTAATAAAAGCTGTATACTCATGTAAATGTACACATTGTGAGCTATTGATTTTTCTCCTTGTTTTGTGAATTTAGAAAAAGATGAAGTATTCCTGTACCAAAGATCAGTCCTTTGCTTCAGTTGGTAAACATGGAGTCCTTCGTGAGTTCTCCTTTTTTGATAAGGTGAGTTGGTGTTTTCCACAGCAATGGGGTTGGATTTCTTATTTCCCTCTGATCTGATCTCTGTTCCTCCTACTTTTTCCTAATTACTGCCTTTGTATTCCTTATTCCTCTTGATATCTGTAATTCTCTTTTTTTTTTGTCCTCACACACCTCATGTAGGTCCGTCGCCTGTTTAAAAGCCAGGAGGTATATGAGAACTTCCTGCGATGCATTGCCTTGTTTAACCAGGAAGTCGTTTCAGGAGCTGAGCTGCTACAGCTGGTTACTCCATTTCTGGGGTGAGTGGATAAGTATCATACTATCTCTTACAACTGCAGGATGTGTATTTATTCATTCATTATCTTGTTAACTGTTGTTATGGTTGATGATATGAAACTATAAAATATTTCTCAGGTTGCTGTAGATTTCTCCAAAGCTTGACAACGCCTACATTTTCAGTTTTATTGGTCAATTTCCTTGTTTATTTTTTTGTTTTCAGCATCGGGATTAGAGGTGTGCCATCTGAAGCACCTCATGATCTGGTACAATTATGATCTGGGTGCTCCAATTTGATTAATCAATGATTATGATCACGATTGTTAAGATTGACTTTCGATGCTTTTTTTTTTTCCCCTTCAGGATTTTTTTCTCCCTCTGTGGCTACTTCATCTTTTTAAACTAGGTATATGTGTCAGTATCTATAAATTCAAGTAATCAAATAAATTTATTTCTATTATCTTTTGTGTCAAACCACTGAATGATCCAACATATTTTCCACCCAGGAACCAATCGGACAAAGGTAGTGGTGGTATATACAGCAAAAGCTGCTCTGATTCACAAAGATTTACAGTTATCTGTATCAAAAGCAATACTTTAACAGTACAAAAAAAACTTTGGTAGAATGAAGTCCTCATTTTTTAGGAAAACAAATAACAGTGTCTTTAGAAAGAACTTATTTCAGTCAAAAGTGGTTTTCACAGATTTATGTAGCAGTCTAATTAAAAATAAAAAAAGGCTTATTTATTTTTTCTGGCCCATCAAAACCTCCCGAGGAACCCACTCAAACTCAGACCCTCCATGCACGCACACACATGCTTCTGTAGATAAATAAACTGTATAAAACAGTGAATTCAATCTGAACAAACACCAGCTCTATCTTGTCTTAAAAAAAAACCCAAAAATGTAACATTGAGAAACAAAAAAAGTAGTGGTCCCAAATGCGGTGATGCAGACGTGACTACATCAGCACCATCGTGTGGAAGTGCAGGTTTTAGGCGAATAAATTATATCCAAACAAACTCCTCAATGAGCAGCATAAATCTGATGACAAAATATTATATTTCACTTTCCACAATCAAAGCAGGCATCACATGTCGATCTTATCCTACATGCTTATCTTAGTGATTCCACTACTTTTTTTTTTTTTTTCATTGGACAGTTCAGGAACTGCTTTCTGGGTAAAATGTATTTGGTTCTGAAGTTTGTGTTTGTGCTGCATGTTTGCATCACAGCAAGACAGCCGCTTCCAAATGCTGGCTTTCAACTCGTTGGGTGAATCTGACTGTAAATGTAGCCAAACAGAGTTGGTGTTGCTGTGTTCTCCTGGTTCGTTCTTTAAATGCATCTGGGTGGTATTGGCCACTTTTATTTTCCTGCCACGCACATTGGTTGTGTTTAGTAATTATGAAAATTAATTGTTTATAACACTTATGTGTCATAATCAAATCATCATCATGATGAATCTAATCATGTATTGGCACACCCCTAATTCCCCTAATCAGGATACCAATATTCTACTTCAACAGTGTATTGTAAATTTTAATGGTCGCATAACAGTAGCAGATAGAATCTCAATTAGATTTGCATTATCTTTTTTTTTTTTTTTTTTTAATTTTCTGACATCTCTTTAAAATTTGTAAAATATTTTAACAAAAGTCAGCCTTGCGTAACTACACTGTTTGAAGCATTAACTGGATGAAATTGTGCTGCAGGAAGTTTTTTTTTCTATAAAAACAAATTCGCAAATGAACAGAAAACTGTAAGTCCTTCTATCAGAGAAATTTGAGGTTTTCTATAATTTACCATTACCACATGTATATCGACATTTCACTGACATAACCTTGACTGACTTGAGCAGCTTCGAGGTGATGACTATTACTATGCTAAAAGTCACATGGTATTTCCTTTGACTCAGCCATTCATGGTTATATCTCCTTGCAGGAAGTTTCCTGAGCTGTACACACAGTTTAAGTCATTTCTGGGGGACAAAGAGCTCTCTCATGCTGTGTCAGGGCTTACGGATCGCTACATGGAGGGGGGAGGGGGCAGGGAGGTGGATTATGCCTCCTGCAAACGTCTGGGATCCAGCTACAGAGCCCTGCCGAAGACCTACCAGCAGCCCAAATGCAGTGGACGCACGGCTCTGTGCAAGGAGGTACACGACTGAGCATTAGAACTGGGAATATGTTGAAGTACAGTTATTGTTAGTTATTGTCATTTTTGGAGAAACGCATTTCCTATTGACGTTTGTGTGTGCAGGTGCTGAATGATACCTGGGTGTCATTTCCATCGTGGTCAGAGGACTCTACTTTCGTCAGCTCAAAGAAGACTCCGTATGAAGAACAGCTGCACCGCTGTGAGGATGAACGCTTTGAGGTAACACATCCATGTAGTATTGTGTTTATGCTTCCTGTGAGGAGAGATTTTTTTTTTTTACACTTTTCACAATGTTTTTTTTTCCCCCTTAATGAAGTAGGAGTTGAGTTGTACTCCATACTGTATTCAGGTGTAGATCTGGTCTTCTGACTGCTTTGTGTCATTGCTGTAACTCTAGTTGGATGTGGTTCTGGAGACAAACCTAGCCACCATCAGAGTGTTGGAGAGCGTCCAGAAGAAGCTTTCGCGGCTGTCACCTGAGGACCAGGACAGATTCAGACTAGATGACTGTCTGGGTGGGACCTCTGAGGTCATCCAGCGCCGTGCTGTGTATCGTATCTATGGTGACAAGGCCCCTGAGATCATTGAGGGGCTGAAGAGGAGTCCTGCCACTGCTGTACCTGTAGTCCTCAAGAGGTAATGGCTGTAATTTAGTGTAAAATTCTTTACCAGCAGGCACACTTTCTTTTGCTGCCATTTTTTTAAATGAGAAACCTGAAGATCATTGGCAGTGCTGTTCCTAATTGTTTCTAGCATGAATTCACTTTTCTTATTAATCCACATAATTATTTGCTAAATTTAGTTCTACTACATATTCTGCGTGATATTGAAGTGGTTAGCACTTTCACCTCGCAGGTGGAAAGTTCTGGATTCTCAGTTGGGTTGGAGTCTGTTCTCTCTGTATCAGGCTGGTTTCCTCTGGCTCCTCCCATTCCCCCCACTGGACAGCATGTGTTACTGTCACCCTGCTAAGATACATTGATGTTCACAGTACAAACATGTTTCCATAAAGTTCTAATAAAATATAAATGATCTGATAAGTAACATCGTGGTATCATGATGGGAACGATAATCAATAGAAAACAAAATAGGTTAAAATGGTATGCTTAAAATGACAGAAATAATCAGAAAAGCTGTTGAATGTGTGTTTTGAGTTTTGTCTTATTCATTATTTACTAAGGGTCAGGGTTACCATAAAAATGATAAAGTCTCAATCTTCTGGACCATTAGTATGATCCGTGTACTAAATAGCAAGGACAGAGAACTTCCAAAAAGCTGAAAGCCAACAATTTCTGAGAAAGTCAACTGAGCAACAGCTGCTTCCATTAGGTCTGGGAATTTCATTTTAGGTTTGATGCTTTCTGTTTAATTTTTATGAGGTGCCGATACAGAGATCTTAGGCATTTGTATTTACAGTGTCCAGGTGAACCGTAACAACTGTAACAGCTTTTTTTTTTTTAACAAAAAAACTTTGTTTAATGAACTGGAAATGTCTCATACATGTGGAAAGATAATTTAAGAAATCCATTCCAAAATTTGTAGAATTGGTTTTGGAACTACCATCATTAGGAAAGTATATTGCATTCCTAATACAGTACATTAAGTGCATCTTTATCTTTTGCAGGTTGAAAGCCAAGGAGGAAGAGTGGAGGGAGGCCCAACAGGGCTTCAATAAGATCTGGAGGGAACAGTATGAAAAGGCCTACCTGAAGTCACTTGACCATCAAGGAGTGAACTTTAAACAGAATGACATGAAAGCTTTGCGCTCCAAGAGTCTCCTCAATGAAATTGAGAGTGTCTATGATGAGGTACAAAGAAAAGCATGTCTTCATGTCTGTTAACTAATAAAATTGTTATATTTAAGTATCATATGGTATTAATCTGTAAATCCCAATAATCCAATTGGGATGTGGACATATTGCCATCATGTATAATGTCAAAAAGGCTGACGGTTCACTTGAACTTTGGAGAATATTGTAAAGAATTGTCCAGTGTAGTTGAATATTTTTGCCCTAAGTTCTGTGTATTTCCATTTTAACCTTATTAGGCATGTTCCTGCCACAAAGGAGATGACCTTTTTATTGTAAAAGTTCTGAGGTCACATCAGAAACTCTAGTTCATGGTGGTTTTCCATTGTGTACATTTTGTTTGGATGGTTTTGCTTAAACTACTGTGAGAGTAGACTAAACCACTGAACATGATATAAGTCTGATTTTTCCTTATCCTCTTTATGTACTACATGGCCTTGTCCTTGACATTGACTGGTGTATAGATGCGCATGTCTGGTATTGGTTCAACTCAGGTTCAGGTTACCTGTTTCTTATTGTTATATTTGGATGTTTTAGAATTTTCTGACTGAATGACCTATGAAGCCAAACATGGTCAGTTGTATCTGGGCCAAAACCACCTGGTCTTGTGACCAGAGGCTGTTTGGTCCACACCATGATCCATGTTTGGGTCAAGCTGCATGAAAGCACCATATATCTTGTGATCCTGTCAAAGCACATGTTTGATATTTTCCATATTTAATCAGTGTTCTTCATTTCAGCGCCAGGAGCAGAGCACAGAGGAGGGAGGTGTTGGCCAACAGGGTCGTAATGGATCTGGTTCAGCCTCGTCCAGTGAGCCACATATGGTGTTTACATACGAGGACAAGCAGATCCTGGAGGACGCTGCCTCGCTCATCATCTACCACGTCAAACGCCAGCCCACCATCCACAAAGACGACAAGGACCACATCAAGCGCATCATTCAGCACTTTGTCCCCGACCTATTCTTCTCGCGTCGTGGTGAACTCAGTGACACTGAAGAATGGACAGACGAGGAGGTGGAGCCTGAGGACGGAGGAGAGAGAGGAGGAGGTGGAGGAGCAGCAGCTCCCACAGGAGGAAACGGGAATTCTACTAATGCATCTGGAGCAGTGGGGGCCACAGGTCTGTCTCAACCCCCAACTGCCCAGTCCCAATCACAGAACCAGCCCCAAGTCCAGCAGCAGCTGAATGGCGAGTCCAGGCGGAGGCGCTGCAGCCCATCCCAACCTGCAGACACTGAGACCTCAACCACTTCCAGCAGCACCAGCCAGCCCACAGCCTCTACTGGTCCCACGGCAATGGAGACGAGTTCAGGCACTGCCGGGGAGAAGGTGGACCTGCGTGACCCTGAAGCTGAGCACCAGAAGGAACTGGATGGTGTTTACAACCTCTTTTTCGTCAACAACAACTGGTATTTCTTTTTGCGGCTGCACCAGACGCTGTGTTCACGGCTGCTGCGGGTGTATCGGCAAGCGGAGCGGCAACTGCTGGAGCACAGAGCCGAGCAGAGCCGGGAAAGGCTGCTAATGGCGGAGGGGCGGAGGGAAAAGGCATGTGACCTTGCCATGGAGCTCCGGCTCAAGCAGCCCAGTAAGTTCAGCTATGATGCACATATTGATATGGTTACATCTAGGCCCGGGCTTTGTTCTAATGCCAAGACCAGTAAAGATGCCTGAGGGTTAAAGTAAGAAGTTAATACTTCTTGAAATTGTTCTGGGAGCAGTATTGAACACAAAGACCCAAATATTGACCAACAACCAGAACTATCTACTGATCTAAAATGTTTAATAACCTCTGATTTACTAATCATCAATACAAGGAAATATTGGTGTAAAATGCAGTTTTTCTTCCTTTTCATGGTCATCAAATATGACCCATTTGGATGTTCAGAGGCTCCATAGTAAATGTGAAATCACTTTCACCTTTTATAGCATTGATTGATCAGTTAAACCAGGGGTCTCAAACTCAGGTCCTCGAGGGCCACTGTCCTGCATGTTTTAGATGTTTCCCTCTTCCAACACACCTGATTCAACCACGTGGCTCATCATCAAGCATTCCTTGCCGCCTGCTGATGAGCC
>JAPTYR010000019.1:35478428-35491573 GCA_029814505.1 Siphamia roseigaster | reverse complement strand
CTCTCGGCTGGCCTGGGAACGCCTCGGGGTTCCCCCGGAGGAGCTGGAGGAGGTGTCTGGGGAGAGGGACGTCTGGGTATCCCTGCTTAGACTGTTGCCCCCGCGACCCGGCCCCGGATAAGCAGAAGATAATGGATGGATGGATGGAGTATTGATCACCACTCTTTTTGGAATCACGACCATTTAAAATCATGTGAGCTTGATTTTAACCTTTCAAGGTCAAAGGCCATGATGCTACTTTGAGGCCCATGCCAGATTTGTCAATCTGTAACTCAGTCTCTATTTTCACTCGTTTTTCTGTTATAGTCTATTTTAGTTTTTTTAGGTATTGACCAAGTGACCCCCGACCTCTTGGGTCAACAATAGTTCAAAATTTCTACACACAAGGTGCAGAATTGAAAGATTAACATTTTGCTGCTCATTGGAAGTCTGTAAAACGAAGAGTTCAAAAGTTATATCCAAAGTTCCATTTGGAAAATTCCATCCTTTATTGTGACCTTGACCTTTGACCTAGGGAATTTGTGTTTCAAGGTTCAGACACCAATGCACATCAACAGTGAGAGCAAAACGAAGCTATATGCAAAACTGAGTATACAGGAATGAAAAGGAAATTCCTGTTTGCCCGATCTCTAATCATTTTGAAAACACATATATAGTGACTGTGACCTTGGACCTACATCCACCAAAATCTGATGGGATCTATTTTGGACCACCTCACACTCTTTTCTGAAATTTTTATTAAAATTGGTACAGTAGTTTTTGCGTAAAGTTGCTGACAAACAGACAGACAAAAAACAAAACACACAAAAAAACAACAACAATACCCCTTGCCTCCCCTTCAGGGGGTGGGATAATGAAATTCATGCTGAAATGCTTCTCTACAAGACCACTAGAGAAATGGCATATAACAATAAAATAAATACTAGAAATGTGCATCTCCTTCAGTGAGGCTTATGTAAAACATATCTTGATAAACTTAAACATCAAAGAAGCGTATAAAGAAACTACCAATGCGATTCACTCCTATTGTGATCTGGTGAGATTTGATAGTTTGATTTGAATACATTGTGATTCAATACAGTGCATGTAAGAGCAGCTCAACAGATTCACGAAGATCCACAGATACACTAAAATTGGTTCTCCTCCATTTCACCTAATCTTTATGCACACTTTCAGTCCTTTTCTTTCAGTCTTATGCAGAGTGCCAAGTATGTCAAGTCCAACATCATTTAACATGTATTAAACATATTGTCACCAGAGGTCTCTGAGTCACAACAGTAACAAAAGGTGGACTTTGTTTCCGTAAAGGATAATGGGGATGAAAATCTTCCTAATGGGGTTCAGTCATGTAAGCACGAAGTAATATGGTATGGTTTAACTCACATTACACTTATTCATGTTTATTAATTTTATCCTTGAGAAATAGTCACAAGTAGCTTTTTAACATTAATCTCGGTAAAGAGGGTGTGATGCCACTGACGGATGATCAAACGAAATATTGTTTAGAATCAGAATAATCACAAATTTCTTTCTGTTTTACAGTAGAATCCCCTCTCTCCCATGCAAGCGGGCTGTGGCTCAGACTGAAGAATTGGTGGTTTAAATCTCGGCTCTGGCTGTCCAAAGGTCGAAGTGTCCTTGGGCAAGACACTGAACCTGAAATTGCTGTGTGTGTGTGTGCGTGCATGTGTGCGCGCGTGTGTGTGTGTGTGTGTGTGTGTGTGTGTGAGGCCTATATGTAAAGCACTTTGAGCACCATGAAGGTAGAAAAGTGCTATGTAAGTGCCGATCATTTATATTTACCACTTCCCTAACCTCATAGGAGCAGAACCCTGTTCACCCATAGCTGTGTTTCATAAACTACTTTGCTTTCCATTATAAACCTGGAGGCACCAGCCAAAAAGCCATGGCCAACTGGCAGTGCTACTCAAGGTTATCTTTTTCTTTCTGAGCAAACAAAAGCCTGTGCAATGACATGTTCCTGTAACACAGCAACGCAGCAATATTGTTGCTTTAGTTTGTAGTTTTTCAGTATCAGTCTTACTTTTGTCTGACATCCTCTGTGAAACAGAGGTTCAAGGTACAGCACTGCATCAGGAAAAAATGCACTTTCAGATGTTGGCGGGAGCTCAGTCGAGATCAACTCTACAAACTATAGACATGTAAACAGAAACTTAGATTCAATGGTTTCAAGACATTTTCAACATAATTTTTTTGCCAGATTTTAGAACATGTCATGGATAAATAAGCTTTTGCTTCCCCCAAGCAGTGTTAGTACAGATAAACGTATCATAAATATGTACAACAATAGGTAAGCGCATTTATAAAGTACAAAGTCAGTATTATATTCAGACAGGCTTGGAGTATTGTAACACCAGTGGACTTTCACTTAGATGAGCTCGACTCACACGAAATAGAAATTAAATGAATTTCTGAATAAATGAATGAATAAATTATTTTGTCTAGATATGTCAAAAATAAGAACTATACTAGAACTATACTATAAGACTACAATGTCATGTGCCTGTACTTGACATCCCTTGGCCTTCAGTCCATGTCAAAGTGTTTGCACACACGGACGGACAGATGGATGACAAACCGATGACAATACCCTGCGGCAACGGCCATGGGTAAAAATGACTGAAACTGAACCTAATTTGGGTAATTTACTGCAGGTTGTGAGATACAGCCCCTCCTTACAGTCAGCTGAACTTAAGACAAGGACAGAGATGACATTTGTTTGTACAGGTTGTCTCTTATAAGTGTCGATCTCCCAGATTTTTGGGTAAATAAAGCTACCATTGCACAATGAAACTATCAACATTACAGAGACTCAAAGTTTAACTGGGCTCTGAATCGAACATGATTGACTGAACAAGTTGCATCTACGTTTACGTCTTGTGTGTCCATTTTTTTTTTTTACTCCAGTTCACTCTCTGGAATGAACAAATGACTTGCTGCCCTGAGTTTATTAGGGTATTATTCTCAAGTATTCATCTGAATGTAAGTATGTTGGTGTGTTTCAGGTCCTACCTCTGTGTGTTGCATACAGTGCAGCAAAGGTAACAACGAAGAAGGTGGTAGAATATTTCCCAGCATTCACCAAGTGAGGGAAGGCCCTTTTGGTGTCACGGTAACGCCTCAGGCATTGGATGAAGCGGAGCCAGGCGGGCAGACACTGGATGATGGCTCGGAGGCCGTATGAGTAACTGTGGCACACGTAGTCATTAGAGGCTGAAAAAGACAAGAAAAAAAACAAAACAATAGAGCAGTTTGAGAGGAGCTTTGTATCTCCTACCAAATCGTACTCCTTTTAATCCACATTGATTGTTGGCCCACACTCTCCTCCACACAGAAAAAGGCCCATCATTATGAGAGTCACAAGGCGACCTTTGTGTGACCAACATTTTTATTCCATTAGCTCCATATTAATCTGCTGCTGTAAGGCCATGGTGTCACTGTTAGCCAAGTGGATGGACAGCATTAAAATCTTATTTACATCACATATCAGAATAAGAGAACTCAACTATCTGTTTTTATGAGAAAACAAGATGTGTATTTGTTACCATTCAATAAACATTGTAAATACAGCCTGCCACTGTGGTAAAAACGCAAAACATGTGGTTATATTAGTCTGGTTATATAATATTCTATGGCATTTTGTTATTGTTAATACAAATACTGGTATGTATTGTGGTACTCTCACAGCTAATAAAACTAGAAAAAAAGCACTCTGAGAGCGCAGACCTCCGCCAAGCAGCTCAGTTCCCCCCATATTGGGATTTACTCCTAACATAACTGTCCTACAAGTATTTAGTCTTCATCTTTAGATTCCTTGACCATGAAAATTAACCTCTAGCAAGTGGATTCATGTTGATATCATTATTAGTTCAGTAGTTATTCACTAAATTGTCTTTTTTGATAATACCAGTCATCAGATCATGCGCTATATAAGTGCAGTCCATTTACCATTATATCAGATTATCACCAAAATCGCATCATTTGTTCCTTTCAACATCCTCAACATTCCCTAAAAATATCAGCAAAATCTGATCATTTGTTTTGAGTTATTTTGAACACAAACAAACAAACACACATACCCACACAAACATACAAATGCCGACAAAAATATAAGTGCCTTGGTGGAGGCAATTACTATCATGTTACAAGGCCCATACTAAGGGTATTAAGAGTATTCATATTGTAATGTATAACAGCTGCCTTACTTCCATTTAGTAAAGCAGTAATTAGTAGTTAGCAGTTAGTAAGCAGTAATTAGGAGGGAAGCTGAGTGGGAACTAATGATTAAAATGTGTATTAAAAAAATCAGATTGTTCTAAACTAAGTGGATTATGGGATCCTTATCACAACCACAATAATGCCAGTGAACTATAGCTGTAGCATGTATTATCGAGTGACTTCATGAAGCAAAACCACTGACATCCAATTAATGTAAATATGAATAAAGATAAAAAGAAAGTCAGGTGCAAATCAGCCCCTCTTTGTGGACTATAATATTCTAAATTTCTGGATAACCTTTGTGTACAATTAGAGATAACTTGTACCATTTAATGTTGAAATATTTGTAATTTTATGAGTAAATCTGAATTAACAATCCCTTTCTTTTTCTTAACTGCATTCTGAGTTTTGTGTCGACTTTTAGGGCTATGACAGTGGGAATGCACAACATGTATAAGTGCCACTGTTGACAGAACATCATTCTTAAATCATTATAAAGAGCTTTATAATATATAATGGCAAATAGAGCCACTGTATTACTGGGATGCATACTAATGAGGAAATAGCGAATAATGTTTAACTAACTTTAACTAACAGTGTTTAACAAACTTTAAGTCAAAACCAGTTTACCTTAATAAACAGGTACTACCAATATCTTGTTCAGGAATCTAGTCATTGGCTTCAGATGGCAATAAGAACTTGTTGTTTGTTTTGTTGTTTTTTTAAACTCAAAGGCTCTGTTTTTAGTCTCTCTCTGAGGTACAGAGGATATGAGGTCATTGTGACTGGGCAGAAATGTCTCACTTTCTGGCAGTAGGCCCTTGCTGTTGCTCCACTGCAGCTCAAAAATGTAGAAACAGATGAGATACTCAAGATCCATCAAGACGAACACCAGAGAGTTGAGCTGATCAGCGAGCCAGAAGTCTGCAAACTCCACTCGGTGAAACGGAGCCGTGAACACACGAAACTAAAGGGGAGTGGATGGAAATATGACAAAATATGAGATAAGCAGATGCAAAATAAGGGTTATCAGAATTCATCCTTCATGTGCCTTTTGGTTTTGTCTTTTCTTTCAGCTAAATATGACTGAATTAGACATTTTATTAAGGTGTAGTTGTAGCACTTTTTTGAAGAGGTGTACAGAAGGGGAACATTTTATTAATGATGTGTAACACGTAAAAGGATAAGGCTCCAGACTACGTTATCACCCGGCTACAGTCCATCTGAACAGGTCATGGTTTGTCCTAATATGCAGATGTTTGTCAGTGATGCACATATGAGCACAGGGGCCAACATGGTACAACACTGATTTTGTAGAAAAGGCCCAAGGTTCACACATACAGTGGGTTACAATTCACCGAGACACACCCACCATATGAGGGTTATGGTTCACATAGACACACCCATCACATGACATTTATAGGTCACGGAGTCACGGCCGCCCCTATGCAGTTCAGTGCCTGAGTGATGGAGCAGCAGTATGCAGACGTGGCAGTCTTAATGTTTGTGTGCGTCGATGAAACTGTAACTAAGCTCATGATATTGTCATATGTGTGTTTCATACTAACGCGTTGACGTCTGGGTCTGGAAGCCCGGCTAGCACCAAGTACATGCCAGACAAACTGTTTGTATACCTGACGAGTTACTGTTCCTTTGCCGTCCGTTGTTGGCTTAAGGTAACAGCCACAATATTGTCACTTTGGATGTTTGTTAGTGGTGATTAGTCGTGGATGATTGACAGACCACAGGCTGGCGGCGATGTGCGTCCAGACCCTTTCAAAGTAAAAGCACAGTGCCTGTGCTCATTATTGCACAGGCACGGTGCCATTGTTATTTTGTATTTCCTATGATGTAATTTGATGTTTATTATGATCATTAGTTATTCGCTGTCAGTTTGTTAATTGTATATTTATTTTCTCTTTATTTTAGAAACCACACACACATGCCTGTACCTGTACGACTCTACAGTCTACAGTTAAATATTCATCTCTGCATCTTCCTACCTGTCTGTATGTTGCCTGCTGAGACAGTGAGTAAAGAATTTTTTTATCTGCATATTGAGAATTCCTCCCTCCTTGCCTTTGAAGTGGCCGGAAGTGGTGTTTTGGCCGACACACCGGACATGAACCATAAACAGCTCCAGAACTAGCCTTCAATACCAACTGAGGTTTCCCCACTACAGATGTTATTTGGGATATGACTTTAGCAGGAGTTTGGTTATCGACAACACTATGTAAAAAGACATAGCCAAGCCATCTACTCCACCCTGAGGTCATATGTAACATTTGGCAGCCACTGTTTACCTCCATCCATGTAGAGAAACAAACCCCCAAACACTCTCCTTTCATTGAAAATTTCAAGGGATATTGATTTTCTTTTTTATGGGATTGCATATTTCTCTAAACCTGCCAATCAAAATCAGTATTGATCAACTAAATCATTTTATTGGTATCAGCTCTATGTTGCTATCTCAAGGCTAAGCCCACTGTGGTGATGTGGTTAGGTTTTCATTTCTAAAGTAAACACTAGTAATCCACCTGCTAGATCTTCAGTTTGTTCTGTAATGAAATCTCTGTCCTCTGTCTGTTCTTTGTTGTCAGAGGAAATTAGTACACGTTGCTTCTCAGTTCTATGCAGTGCAAGGCAGCATTACGCATTCCCTGAAATATCTTTAATTGGTAATTACTTATTCAAGGTCTGACAATTAGGTGGCACAACCCCTATGTGTGTGAGTGGTTTGGGTGATTAGAGAAATGCATCAGTGGAGGGGGGTTGGGGGGCCGCCAGTGGGGGCTGTGAAGGAAAAGGACAAGACTAAGAGAAGGCATTCTGCTCAGGGAGAGGCAGGGGGACAGAGAAGCTCAGGGCATCAGCGTACTGATAGATCTATGCTTGTAATGATTGCACAGTCACATCCTCCACTCCCACTGGGACCAGGGTGCATTCTATTATCCCTCAAACCTCTGTCCTCTGTCTAACTGCACACACACAACCATTTCTATCTTTCTGAGGACATCTCATACACATAAGGCATTCCCAGAGCCTAATTCCAACATTAACCTAATTCTAATCACAACCCTAAAACTGAGTCTTAAACATGAAAACATTACGTGGCTAAAATGTCCTCTGATATATACAAAATGGCTAAAATTTGTCCTCACAAAGACATATGTGCAGTAAAACACACAAACACACACCCCATCCTTTCTTCTGCAGCTCAGCTTAGACAAAGAGCAGAGTCACACGGGAGGGGTTTGTAAACATGATATTGGAGATACATATCTGATTGGGACATAGATTATTTGTGTCAGGTGTCAGAAGTGTACATCACATACCTGTGCAAATACACATGATTGCAGGTAGGGACAATGTTGCTGTGCAAATGACTTAACCTTTTAGGGTGAATGACATGTGCATAAAAAAAAACAAAGTCCATCCATCTATTTCTGAACTCCTTATTACAGCTTATTATTGATATATGTGCATAATATATGTAGTTATGTTTAATCAATGTATAATGACACAAAACTAAGAACTGTTGCATTTTTATCCATTCATTAAAATGAACTAAAAACCCAAATGATAAAAAAACAAACTAACAAAAATAATTATTAGTGAGTGCAGCTGTTACAGTTTATAACCCCATTGCTGAACCTATATTACATATACATGCACAAAATATAAATTTTTTTGGTCTTAATGTGCATACTTTATGCATAAAGTATGGAAGACACAGTAATCAGGTACATGCTTTTTGTCCTTGAAAATTTTCATTCCTGTTATATTCCTTTGATGACCTTGAAAAGGAACATATTTACACAGAAATGTCTGGGTTTTTGGTTTGGGTTTGTTTTTTTGTTTTTTTTTTTCAAACTAAGCATGTTTCTAAGTGAACAGAAATGAGTCAGTTTGTTTTTCACGGCATCTTTACAGCCTGAAATACTATTGGTACATAAAGGCACACACGAGGCCATGGTTCATAAAGTGGATTAAAATTAAAGGCCAAATAATGTTCCTGCATCATGGTTAAGATTAGTATATGCTATGTGTCCCACTAATACAACAAAATAAATAAGGCTGAAGTCAGATTACATCAGCCACAATTTTGGCATAACAAAAACAGAGGAATATTGGTGTGTAGCTAAGTATATACATTAATAGTGAGACTGACCAGCAGCTTAAGTAGCCAGAAACGTGATTTGTAGTAGCAGGTCTTAAAAGGGTTGATGAGGAAAAGCACCATGAAGCCATAAAGTATGAGGGGATTGATCTGCATGGGGATGTAGATGTACTCGGAGTACAGACAGGAGAGGATGCTGAGACACCACAACACTCCAAGAAACCCAGCAATCTGCAACACAAAGACAGAAAACATTTTGTTAGGTACCTTTTGTACCAATTTTTTTTAGGTACCTCACAAACAGTAAGATGATGTGAATAAAACTGCTTCATGTTTTGGAATTGAAAGTACAAACAAACTTGGCATGATGGATTTTTTTCCTCTAGACTACCCCATCAACAACATACTCCAATTTATTCTTGTTGCTTATTTTAAAAATGCATGGGTTTTCCTTATTATGTGTGTACCTGACCTCAAACAGATGCTGGTGTGAAAGGTTGTTTCGGGGATTGATCTCAAAGATGAGGACGTGGTTGACTCCGGCCTGTCTCCATCCATATGTGTTAATGCCCAACAAGAAGAGAAACTGGATCAGAAGGAAACCGCCCCGATAGATCCGCACCAGGGGCCACACATTCTCATAACGGATAAACACAGCACCTGGAAAATAACAAAACGGACTCATTCCTTCTGAGGAAGGACAGCAAGACAACATACAAATCATACTTGCAAATGCAAAATAAATAACAGCTCTTCCAATTTCAAATGGAAATATTTTACACAATGTCAGAGATTCCAAAGAATATAAAAAATGTATGATTCTGGATTTGACATACCAGTGAGCACAAAAGAGATGGCAAGGATGATAAAAACGCCACAGTACAGACCCACACGGAAAGTTGTCCAGGCCAATGCAGGCTGAAACACAGGAACAATCACTATCATTATTACAACACTAACCAGCTCTAAAAATATGTCACTCATTTTCTGGTTTCACTATCTCCACAGTGGATATAAGCTGCTAATTTCCTTTCTCCTTATATAATATTGAATATTGAAGTATCAGTTTTGAAAATGACTTACACCTAAATAAGTGCTTGGGGGTATTCTTAAATTGTTTATACATAGAGAAAAGCTTAACTGAGAAACTGCTGTCAAATTCAAGAAAGTAGAAAAAATATTTCATTAATTTAGAAAGAAGAAAAACTGCTTATCATAGCTACAAATACAGCCTTGACAAAAAGGAGATACACAAGATACTGAAGATTAAATTTGCAATCAAAACTAAACCATAAAAATCATCTTAATACAAATTGTTCAGCATCAGTGAACAAAGCATTAAATGCCACTTCTAATATTTAGAATAAACATGTCCACAGGATAAATAGAGATGATTCCTTAGCCACAATTCATGTCAGACATGACATTAATTAATGCAGTAATATTGGTGCATATAATACGAGGGGGTAAAGTGCCACCAGTACAGATTTTTTTCTGAAATGTATCCTGCCTGCTCAGTGATGGGAAGGCACTTAGAAAATCAATATTAAAGGCCAATATGGTGTCTCACTCCTCATTTCTTCCAGTCTTTCTCCATCTATACTTTTCATATTGATAAGCATTTTGCCTTTTTTTGTAATTTATTTCCACTGCAGCATAAAGCCAAAATACTAGATGATGAAAGCCAAGATGATCCTTGCCAATAATAGTCAGTGAGCACATTAACATACATACTAATGTTCTACTATCATTCTGAGTATGACAATTCCTGAATCTGAATTTAGTGTCATGTTGGCAGTGCTTTCCATTTGGATATTTTAACAGGGGCCTTTTTTGAAATAGAACATTGTTTATGGGACTGAAAGGAGAAAACACACATCATTTTAAAGCTTACAGAAGAAGGTAATAGCTGGTATCCAACAGCTGAGGTTTTCCACAAGGTGTTTGAAGGAATGACAGAGTTCATCAAAACATTGAAATAAAACATTTATGATAGAGGTATGCACATGAGGCATTGCATTGCATGGAATGTTGTCTTGTTCAGAATTAGGGCAATATTTTGCATATAAAATAGTACAATATTTTGTGCAGTCACTCATTTCCCATTTCTGTCAAAACAACTCAAATTTGAAAATGGCTAATAGTACTGAAAGTCTAATAAATTAGAAAAGTTACAAGTAGGGCTGCTCGATTATGGAAAAAAAAAATCATAATCACGATTATTTTGGTCAATATTGAAGTCACAATTATTTGCATGATTATGTCTTAGAATTTGAAAACTGAAGTTATTGTAATAGTAATGTAATGTAGTAGTAAACAGTAAACTGTTGCACTGCACTCAATCTTTTGAAAACCAGAAACATAAAACAGTTGAGTTGTGCATGCGTGTCCAGGCTTTCCCCACAAAAAATTGGTTAGTCAAGGTGGTGACCAGGGGGAAGGGGGCGTGGTGCATGGCGTTGCCTAGTTACTGTCATACAAATGCCTTTTATATGCCATACTATAGTTGATTATATGCATAGCATGCTATGTCTTTGTATGTGCAGCCTATGGATATGTAGTAGTGATTAACTGATATGGATTTTTTGGGGCCGATACAGATACCAATTTTTTGTTTATTTATTTATTTTTTACACCTTAGCATTGGCCGATAACAGATACCAATAACTGATTGCTTGTTTTTGTAAGGAAACGTTAATTGAGCTAAAAATAATATTAAACTACTGGTAAAAAAAGGTGAAAGGTAAGGTAGAACAGATAATATTAACATTTCATATAATAAAACTTACATTCAGATCAAAACAAAACAAAGTGTTCATTCACTTAATTCTTCAAATCAGTTCTTTTTTTAAAATAAACAATAGCAGCAGCACAGAGTGTTCAATCAATGTGTCAAACTGAACTATTCCTTCTACCCAGTTCACTCAGCTGTATCTCCAAAAACATGGAGTTGCTACATATCGGCCAACGCAACAGGTGGGTGTACAAAGATATCAGTCGAGCGATATATCATATATCGGGCTATTATTACTATTACTATAATAATATTGTCCATTTTTTCCCATTGAACTTCACATGTTGTTTGTTGTAGCTTTATGAGTACATGTCCCAGTGTTGTGAATTTCTTCCAGAAGGTTTCCAGTTATTTAGGATAGCAGGGTCGTCTTTACACCATTTTCCTGTGATGGCTTTTTTAGATGATACCAAGATACTTACATCATTTGAACATGCTGGATTGTAATTTTCCTCGTCAAATCTGTATAATATGATCTTCTCTAGGTGTCTCAGGTGTACCTTAATCAGCAGTCAGGCTCCACCCTCTCCTCCTCCCTCCCATTGGATCTTCTAAAGAGCGACTCCACCCCTACCCTCGTTACCGATAGCAACGGAAACCACTTCCTGATTTCACTGACCAGTCACGTTACTGAGAACCAAACACTGAATGAATGTGAAACTAAAGCGCCCAACCACATCACACTGCAGGTACTGAACTCACCTTCTGCAGTTTGGCTTTCATTATTATTATTATTATTATTATTATTATTATTATTATTATTATTATTATTATTATTTTTGTGGTCTTTTTTCTGTGTCTGAATGCATTTACATGATCCAGATGATTCATATGTATAATTCCCTAGCGATAATGTTTTTCTTTGTATTTTTTCCCATTTTCCTCCAGCGATTACAGTCTACTCCCACCAAGCTCCCAAGTCACAACACTATTCAGCTGCTTGAAGCTGATAATGAAACCAAACAGATTATGCACACAGGAAGTCTGAAACAACAAGTCACAAAGGTGAGATTTACTTAAAGATTTTGCTGGGAGAATTCATCATAAAACCCTGTATGATGACAGTAGGGCAGGACAACACAGCGACAATTATTGCATTATAAAATTAAACAGGTGTATTTGTTCTTCTGGGTTTATTTTGTGTCGACTGTCAGATGAAACATGTACAAGGTTACAGTTTTGTTTTATTTAATTTCACATACATATTTTAATAGTGAAAAAACATTAAATTCTAATTGTACAGAAGGTTGGATATTGTTTAAATGTCCATTTTTGTCATGTTCTAACCATAAATAATAGTTAAAAACAACAATTAAGTGACTTCAACTATTTTTCTCAGGCCAAAGTATCAGCCTTCACACCTTAATGTCAATGACTCATTTTTAGAGCTGCAGATATCCATTATTTTTGTCATTGATCAAACTATTGATAGTTTTCTTCTATTTGATCAAACAATTAAGTTGGCAAAAAAAGCAAGAGTGAAAAAGACATGTCTGAAAATGACAACAATCTCATCCTTCGTTGTAGTAGCCTATTGTAGAACCAGCTGAAACAACAACTGCAAAAAGTATAAAGGAATGGGGGAAAAATCCATATAGAAATTAAAGCAACAATAAATAAATAAATAAATAAATACATCAAGTTAAATTACATCTACAAGCAATATGCACCAGTCTTGAACATATTTGTATCCAACTTACTAACAACTCTAGATGTAAATAACATACAATTTAAAGCTTTGTGTTAAAGCTTAACACATATCAAGAAAAAGGTGAATATTTTGACATTTTCTGCATTTTCACTCTTGTCTCTTGTGGCATTGTGTGCAACACAATATGCGTCTGTGTGAAATTAATGTTTCGTAGAATTAACCTATAAAGACCCAAACAGCCACTGATCTATACATTTTAATACCAGTTGATCCACTAATGTTATGAATACATTTAAATAATTGGTAGAAAATACAGTTTATCACCTTTTCATGGTCATCAG
>JAPTYR010000019.1:35214411-35226485 GCA_029814505.1 Siphamia roseigaster | reverse complement strand
ACATTGCATTGTGGGTATTTGTGTTAAAAATGTGTTGTTTTATGAGCAGGAGTTAAGTAGGGTTGTTCAGTTCATTACCTGCACCAAGGAGGTTATGTTTTTGCCGGCGTTGGTTTGTTTGTTTGTTTGTTTGTCTGTTACCAAAATAACTCAAAAACTTATGGACAGATTTTCATGAAACTTTCAGGGAAGGTCGGAAATGGGGAGATCTGGAAGTGATTACATTGTTGTGAAGATCCGGAAGAGATCCTGGATTCTGGATCACTGAAATTTTTCGTTAACATTGCGGTCAATGGGGAATAGCAATGCTTGGCGGAGGTCTGCGCTCTCCGAGTGCTTTTTTAGTTAGACATATAAAAGTGTGTGTATCTTGCACATACACTGTCAGATCAACTTGGACCCTACGTAACATTTGTGCGGAATGACAACCTGAACCTGATGATATGTAAATCGTATAGTTAGATCGCAAAATGGCTCTTTGACACCCCCTACAGTAAAAAAAAAAATTTAGACATAATCATACGAGATTTAAGACACACATCCCTCATCTCAAACTGAACCAAAAAAAACAATGAGGACACAATCCTATTTTTAATTGTGTTGCCATGACAACACCAAAACCATGCCATCGAAACAAATGGGGCTTTGGCATGATTGCTTTGAATGGGAGTGAAATCTTTATTTATTTATTTTTTACATAGTCAAACGAAATTTGGCAGACACATCCCTCATACCAAACTGAACCAAAAAGCCAATGAGGACACACCCGTTTACAACCATGTTGCTATGATGACATCAAAACTGTGCCATAGAAATGAATGGGGTTTTGTCATAAATCCAGCCCTCATCCTTTCAACGTGATCTCCTAGGGTTTACATCCAATTTACATAAAACTGGGTGAAAATCACCGAGACATATGTGGGATCAAAAGTTATCAAGTAAATGGGTTTTTTTAATCAAATATTGGGCGTGGCTGTGATGAGTTTGTAACGAAGCGGTCAGTTTCAGACATATAGAAGTGTGTGCGTCTCACAGAATGTCAAATCTCACTGTCGGGTGGCCTCCGTGGTCACGTGGGGAGGCGGTTGCATGGGCCTATAATACTGCTCACGGTTTTACTAGTTTTAATTAAATCAACATCAGGAAAAAAAAGAATTAACTGTTCATCGAAATAGTTACGCATGTTTTCCCCATCAATAAATAGGCTAGAAAAACCCAAGATTACATAATTTAATTATATTTTTATTGAATCAAGCTCGAACATGACAAAGAAATGTAATGCAAAATGTTTGCATTTTGCTATGTTCTGCATCATTGCAAAATCAATAGAATTTATTGAAATTGCTATATTTTTTATTATCTAATTGCTATAACAACTTAAGAGAACTGTAATTATTCAAGGTATTAAACATAAAAGACAAAGGTGACAGGCAACAACCTTAAACTAAGACACATAAATATTACAAATGTAATGATAAATAAAGCAGCACTGTGACATTTGACCAACATGCAAATACCAGATATTTTTGAATGGATGAATTCATGTGGAAATACTCTATTCCAGTCAGTCAGTCAGTCTCAGGTTGCATTTTACATGTTCTCTACATCCTTGTCAGAAAAAAAGAGCTTATTAAATGCTTCCTCATCCAATATTTACTAAATGTTGCATCTCCTTTAAAATGACATCCTTCAGTTCTTTTTCAGAAATGCACACAAACAATGTTTTTGTCATATGTTGGTTAAATTTGTTAAACCTATTGAGTCAATATAATATACCCAACTGTGAAAGGAAGGAAAAACGCTGGTTAGGCTTTTTAAAATTCTGAAATGATCCAGTACCTTTATACTTGGATATCCTCTGATACCGAACATACCACAGGTAAGTCTATTCACATCTGCAGCACAGTCAATAGCTGCCAGGTCCACAGCAGGCTTCCATTCTGAAAGAACATAGTTCAAAATCAAAGTAAATATTTGGAGAACTGCCAACTGTTCCCTCTGGACTAACACAAGACGGGAACTGTGATGTCCTGTGCCGATTCTCTCCAGAAGTCTCCAAACCAAAGATGTCAAATTAATATGTACCAAAATGGAATTAATATGGGTCAATGTTTATTCCTAAAAAGAAGGGAACAGTTATTGGATTCCAATCATTGTCATTCTGTGAGTCTGCAAAAAAGAAGTGTATATTTGAGACTTCATCCTCAACTCTATAGCTTCTGTAAGATATCCACAATCCGATTATTAACATGATTAATTGAAGTCCAACTGCTCCTTCAGTCTCAAATAGTTGCCTTATCTGGGCTCTAATGAAAAGCATTTTATAGTAGCTATGCCAAGAGATCAGATGCAATTGTTGAGTGTGTGTGAGAGTGAAACACAGGACAGAAATACCCCATGACCATGTCAGGCCTTCTAATATAATGACATTCACAACCTTTAAAGACCCACAACTTTTTGTCAGAACTCAAATGATTTTGTATTTCTCAAGTACACTATTACCATTTATTACAATATTATCATCTGCATTTTACAGTGAAAACCGTGTGTTTTCCTATATTTAATTTACTGATGATGTTCATTAAAGCTCTGAATGAAGGTTATTTTATCAAATAATACAAAAATGAACAACTGTTACGCCAAACTGTCGTTTGTCAAATGCATGGGGCTTAACTGGTGAATCGATGTTGTAGAAGGGGATCCTGTTCAAAACGGAGCCTCTGAACGACAAAATGGGTCAGATCTGATGACCATGAAAAGATCACTAACTGCATTTTGCACCAATTATTTATATGTATTGACATGATGGGGTATTAAACATTTCACATCAGTAGATGGTTTTAGTCGATAGTGGATGTTTAGGTCTTTATGGGTTAAATATTATTGCTCTTGTCATCAATTGTAATAATACGGATTCTAATGGCTCTGTGACATTTCCTTAAAATATTACGCAATTTGATTTAGTTAAAGTGAAAATAAAAACATCTTAATTAAATCACATGCTCTAATTAACAGACCAACAGCAGCTCAAAATTGTAGTTTCTATGAGCTGAAAACTACATTGAGACAATAACAAACATTAGTAAATGAATGACAGTCCTGATGATTATAATAATGGACCTAAATGTCAGTATGTTGTTTACTATCCAAAAGAATGTACAGGAAACAGAAGTACAGATAAAAAGGATACATGACAGTTACATGTCGTAAAAAACACGGTGTGTACCAACCTTTAATGTCTCTCGCCAGACTTTTGTAAGTCTTAGAAAATGAGATGCAGTGTCCGCACCATGAAGCATAAAACTCCACCAGTATAACGGCGGTGGAGTTGACCAGGACCGACGGAACCGTGTCCGGAGTCAGAGAAATGATCTGGTCGGTGGCAGTGTAGAGTCCGGCCTCTGCAGCGGAACGGAACAGAAGGCACAAACACATCCAAACGGCGGACTTCGACACGGATCTCGGACAAAAGTGGATTTGTCCGTTCAACAGAGACGTGGCACGGCCGCAGCTCCGCGCCATCTTCCGTTCGTCCGTCCGTCCGTCCGGGCTCGTGCCACCGCAGCCGCCTTTACCAACCGTCGGACTGAACCAACAAGTTTTCTACCAAGAAACTCACAAAACTTCACAACTTACTTTCTCTCTCTCTGTCCCTCACTCTCTGTCTGTCTTTTTACTCGGGCTAGTGGGTCCTCCCCCCGGACGAATATCTGCCCCCATCACCACCACCTCCAAAGAAACTGACATATTCCTTCTGGTAGCAGTTGTTTTCCCTCGACACCTGCTCTGAAACATGGACGAAAAGAACAAAACTACTGACGTGGAGGACGAAGCACGCACACGTGGTTGTGTGTGTAAATAAATATATTTTATATATATTCACTAGATACAGGAAATTAGACGCAATATTTGTCCGGACGCAAAACTCGAGCCGAGAAACTGATTGAGTGTGAGAAGTGAATTGTAGATTTAAAAAATGTAAACAACTTAGTCAATAAATAAATTAAACCTGTTGAGCTGTTGGAAATAGTTGGGTTGTCAAGAAGATTACAGACTATTATCAGGTAAAGGCGAAAGCTAATTCGTTACATTATTAATAATAATAATAACGACAATTATGATTTACTCGTGTTCTGTGTTAATCCTGTATTAACATATAGCCTATAACATTCCTGAACTTCTACCCAATGCATTACTAACAAAATTTCAGTAAAATTTCCTACCATGTACATGAATGACAACCAGGAGTGTCAAACATACGGCCCAAAACCGGCCCCTTAGTGAAATGTAAATATTACATTGAAGATATGGTAAAAGGACTAAGGTTGTGTAGTGCATTTTTATGCACCCACAGCGCTTTATAATTCCTCACATTCACGCACACACTCTTATACCAATAGACAGCTGCTGCCTGTCGCTACTGGGAGCAATTTAGGGTTCAGTGTCTTGCCCAAGGACACTTAGACATGCGGCCAGCTGGAGCTGGGATTTGAGCCACCAACCTCTCAGTCACAGGACAACCTGCTCTACCAACTGAATCACAGCCGCCCTTATTAGTTATCTAGTAGTAATTACTATAATTATATATCTAGTAACTACTATAAACCATCAAAATATAGACATTGACATGAATACATTCGAAGGTCTGACATTCCTCATCATATATTGGAACACTAGAGCACAGAGGCTTTAATGAGATCTGACAGTGAAACACTCTCCGACAGCCAGGAGGTGCATAAACCTGCTGAAAAACCACATGTAACTTTGGTCACATAACTAACCATTTGTGGACCCCCCCATGAGTGGGCAAAAGGAGGGCTACAGCAAAACTACAATACACCATAACATTGTCACACAGCATCCGCTACAAACAATGAAAGCTTTATTTACAATTTCCAAAATGTATTTAGTTAACAAATATATACTATGTACATATTTGCAAAGGAAACTGAGTATTTTACAACAATCGTTCAGGTTACAGTAACAATGGGTCAGATTGGACAGACATATTTAAGTATATTTACACCCATAAAAGAATTGTACAAGTCCTCAAGTGCACTTAATGTACACTCACAACAAATTATTATAAATATTCATAGACATTTTCAAAGATGAAAAGGGAATCCTATTCTTACTGGGGTCATTTGATACGTGTTTTGTGCCTGTTTTTTTTTTGTTTTTTTGTTTTTTTTTTTATTCCTGTGGTTAGAATCCAACTATACAACATTTGAGCTGCTCCATCTCCTTTCATTACAAGTTAAGTTTTTGTGAAGAAACTGAGGATAAGAGAAACTTCAGCCAGACCATATAGCTTCAAGCTTCTCAAAAATTTCTAAAATCTACATATTACAGCAGAAGTCTGAACCATTTGGTCCATATATAGAAAACAATGCATAAGACAAAGTACTGCATAGTTACAGTGAGGAATTAAACTCCCTCCAAAATACAATCAATTCAGGAGGACAATTCTAGATGGTTCACAATAAAGCCTTGCAGAAACAGATTCTAAGCTACTAGTCGTGTCAGTATTACAGTTACATATGCCTACAGACCAGACATACAAGTCATACAACATGGACAGAATTTCTTTTTGGTCTTTTTTTTTTTTTACATTACACAATTAACAGTTTAAACATACACAATATCTGCTGTTAAAATGGGAGAATTAATGATAGAAAAAAAGCACTTTGTGTGCAATTAGATTCAGTTGCAGAACTAGACCACTCACTTTAAGGTCACTTGAGCTCAAAACAGTCAGTGGAGATTTAGAAGCTCTGTCCACACATGCGAGTCATGAGTTTGTACAGTCAAACTTGTTAATCAAAGAATTTGTGAAAATGAAGACCAGTGGAAAAGCCCTTCGAGCTATGACTATGTCCTCTGTGTGGGTGGAGTGTCGACACCATTTACTGATACAGTTGATCAATAAACTGACTCCACTGAGTCTTTCTGCGCAGATACAGGATGATGTGGACAAAAAGCAGGTAACATTTGGAGTGAGGTTTTCTTTATATTAGCAGTTTCCTCAGGCTGAGGCACAGGAAAATAGGGATTTGGAGTCCCCTCCAAACTACATCATGCTAAGGTACAGAGAGATTGATAAGGCAGAGTGAATTATTGGTAAACTGGTACAAGGGAAGAGCTGTCATTTTAAGGGTAGCATATAAAGTGGTAGTAGATAGCAGTGGAAAGAGACATTCAAAGAAAATAGGTCCAAAGGACATCTCGACAGTTTGCCACATATCACTTAAAAAAGCACTTGAACTCAATGTTGAAAAGACCACCTCTGTTGTCCAAATACATCACCAGGCTACAATCACCAGCTAAGTGGAGTGTAGAGCTGATACAAATCTACAAATTTGAGAGAAGTTATAGTATTTTTTGTTGCAGAAAACAGATGGACTTAAGAAAAAGGCTCAAATCCAGCATTTCAATACCGTCAACAATGCCATTTAGAAAATACAGTCTACAGCTTCTCCTGTTGTCCCACTTATATATGATAAACTCTGAGTTAGCAGAGTGTTTACTTAATGTGGAACTAACATTCAGGAGCTAGTGCCAATGAGTGAATCACAATATTGAAAGAACATTTATCACAGAGGCTGGAAAAGACTGTTTGTTGCTTGACTGACATGCAAAAAACATATCATGTCATTTCCTGCTTTTCATCTACAGTTGACAGTACTATTGACATATAATACAGGGAAGTGACAGTATTGCTATTGGCCACAATAAATGTAGTCCTATTTAACAATTTCAAATAACTAACATCTTTTAAATATTAAATCATTTTGTCCTCATGTCCTCTATATTAACATTGTTCCACTCTTCTACGTACATAATGTATTGTATGTTCACATTCACATTTCCATTTGTGCTTTTACAGTTTCATTAGAATTGCTTTACACGTTAAAATCTGCTCGCTCTGTACAATTCAAAATGTTTTTTCTTCTCATCTAATCTATACATTTTGACAAATAAATAATATAATTCAGGAGGCAAACATTTCACACAATATCTGACCTCAGTGATGTTCAAACAGTGCAGTCTGTAAAAGGATCTGATCAGTGTCAGATCATGATCTGTAGTCTACCTTGACTTAAAATGACTACAATTAAGAGTTATTTCCTACACTGATTGCTACAGATGTAGTTGTCAAATCAAAGTTGAATGTTGGCACTTAATCCACACAGTCAGTGACTAATGACTAAGGCAACACAGCAGAACGGTGTCTGACCACAGACTACAATGGTTGTCTGTTGCTGCAGATAAGTTCTGAATCCAGAAATACTTATATACTTTAATATTCAATATGTAATATAAACTTCTTCCCCCAGGCTGACATTATGTTATGAGCTCACTGTAAGTAAATCCACATAGAAAGCATTAATGGATTTTAAATACTAAAAAAAACAGCACAGGTCATTCTATCAGAACATCTATTCCAACCTCCACCAGGTAAGTTTCCAGTTTGGGAGGTGAAAATATATTAAAGTTAAGTTAGGCTGGATTGTATGAGAGGTGTTCTGTGTAATTCAAATGACATAAACACTGAAGCTGAATCAGCAAATCAGTGTGATAGAAATGGGTAAGGGCTGGGTGGTAACGCTGGGACTGAGGGCATCCAAGGGTCGCCATTGGCACATCAGCTGGTAGAAGACCGACAAGTGGTCCTTGGGCTGGAGGTCAAAGGACAGACTGGGATTGCATTAGAGTTTGTATACTGGAATCGAAGCAAGCAGGCAAAGCAGTCAAGACACAGCATCTGTTTGTGCCCGTTTGTCATAGATTTGTGTCAGTACGTTGGTGGTATCCTTGAGCAGAGCGTCGAAGATGCTGTCGGCCAGTTGCAGCTTGACAAACAGCTCATCCTCATCGTAGTTGACCCACTGGGCTTCCTCCTCGTGAAGCTCCTGAACCTGATCCAAAAATAGGGTCAACTACAGCTGCACAGTGGCGTACGTCACATCACAGCTGGTCATTATATTGTGCCAATTTCCATCTTATTTCTATCTACCATCATAAGGATAAACAAAATCAGTGTAATTAAAATTTTAAAACCATCATAACTGAACGATTTTTCCCATACCTGTGAGTTGTGGATCTTGAGCAAGTTATTTTTAAATGTTTTGGACATTTCAAATTAGATGCTTTACCAATCTTTTTTTTTTTTTTTTTTAATTAATACAGATAACGTAAAGGCCAAACTGAGGGAATACTCTGATATAATTATGTTACTTTTAAAAAGTCCAGAACAAAACTTACCAGTATGTGATCAACTCTGTCCCGTTTCTTCCTCCCGAATTTGAGCATTTTCTGCCAGTCACTCTTTTGGCTTTGATCTTTTGTGAGCCCATACAATTTTAGTACTTCAGTTGAGAGGAATTCCTAGTAAACGAGGCACAATAAAGTAAAATATAACCTCAATTTACAAAAACAACCAAACTGTAAAAATAATAATGCTTTGTTTGAAGTTTCTTTAAATTTCTTTTCACCTTGGGCAGATGGATGAACGTGAGGGTTAGGGTTAAAAATGCAATATTTAGCAAGAAGCAAAATAATGATGTCTGGGTCACAGGTCTTTGTTTGGGGGAAAAAAAAAAAAAAAAAAAACTAAAAAATTTTTTTCATGGATATTTTGTTACACTTTACCTGGATTTTGGAGATGTCTCCCGGTGTCGTCACTTTTTGATAGAATGAGGGCTTGACTCGCCGTGGTTTCACCCACTGAGGCTGATTGGTATTGGGATCTTCAGAATAGATTTCCTGAAGAATCTCCCATGTTAGGTCATACACAGCCTAAGGAAAACAAAGACTTAGTTAAGTCAATTTTATTTATTTCTCCGAAGATTATTATTTTTCCACAAGGAGGGGCTTTACAATCTGTATAGTTATGCAACATCTTCTGTCCTTGAATCTTTGATTTGTTCAAGCTGTGTAACTTGAGCTGCTGCATGTTAACACTAAATGTCATAATGTAGGCAGATGTACCATCACACTCACAAATCATCCACACTAGGAAATATCACAAAATAGTGATACAAGAGGAAACTAAAAATTAAAGGCAGTGTCTGTACAAGTAAAATACACCACCACAGATTTCTAATGACAGAAAAGAAAATTATTATTATGATACTGTATGCATTTTTCCCCTCACAAAAATGCTACATATTGCTCCTTTAAAGATGCATTTACTTTGTGCTAGAACTTGGTGTATTTAAATTGTTGTGTTGTAATTGTTGTTTCCTTTCTTCACCTTTCTGTAGCTACAAATGCAGATTGCCTCTTGGTCCTGGCTGTTGGCTTCTTTGCCCAGATACTCCTGTGAAGGTTTGGGGCTTGGCAATTGCGTGAGGCACACGGCTGCCTCTTTTTCCAGGCCAAAGTTTGCCCAGATCTCCTGAGTTGCAGCATAGACCATCTTCTGCACTTCCACAGCTGAGTGGGGCACCACCATGGCTGGCTGCTCAGGAAGTTTAGGGGGCAGAGGAAGAGGAAGCTCAGGTCTAGGTGGTGTCTTAACCTGCTGTTCTCCACCCGGTGGTGACACCAGCCCCCCTATGGCTGCTCCACCCTGAGAGTTAGACCTCCCTAAACCTCCACCCAACTTTGCCTGTTCCTCTTCCTCTCTTTGTTTTTGCTTGAGTTTCTGTTGTTCTCTACGAGAGCTGAGGCCAAAGTCCTCGTCGAACCAGTCCTGATCATCACCGAGCTCATCCAACAATTCCCGACTCAGTTCTAGTTCTGCCAGACGCTTGGCAAGTTCCTCCTGCCCGCTGGCCCCCAGTACAGGACTTTCCTGGAGATGAAAGGATCAGTAAACAGTTAATGTCAATCCTAATACAGATTAGAATATCAATAAAAACAAACACCTTTGTTTTACACTCTGCACTACTCTATTCCTTTTTACTATTCAAATGTTAAATGCTTTCTGTAAAGAGCACCAAATTCAATAGTGTGTCTCCACGGAGTTGGACTTTGGATAACCACGTTCAAAAATGAGGGTTCTTGAGGTCAAACCAACAACTACTGTTTATCTAAACCTCTTGGATGTTACTGAGTTTCACAACCACAAAAGTACAATCAGATCCAAATTTTGGCATTTTCCCATGCCAGCTATAACATGTTTCTGGCACTAATGGATATGTTTCACAAAGGTGTTAGTGTAAAAAAAAAATGGAATATACACTCACTGGTTGGTTGAACAGTTCTGGAGAAGACAGCTCTTCTTTTTCAGCTGTAAGAAAGAAGGGCAGACCATCTTTTTGTTCCACCGAAGTCATCCACTTCTCTTCATCATTTTCAAAGAGATGTCCATTCATCTGGTTGGCAACATCTATCTTCTGCTCCTTAGCCTTTTTAATTTCAGCAAACTGCCTCACTGTATCATTTACAAAGTTATGCAAAAGCTTGTCTGCAACTGTGCCCAGAACATTTTTGTCCTTCTGTTCTCCTTTATAATTCCTGATGTCTGAGGTCACATTGGCATCAGCAAAATCCCAAATTATGTCCCCACTCTTACCATTAGCAACTGGATGCATTGATTCTTTGTAGTGATGCAAATTGACGTGCGTTCCAACTTGATGAACTGATTCATCTGGAACATTTGAACAGCCCTTCTGAGAGGTTTGTTTACCTTTACTAAGATGTCCTGGTTTTTGGAGTTTGCAATCTTTTTCCCTATTAGTATCCCTTCCCTCATCTGACATGTCATCAAAAAACGAGTCATCGTCCTCTGTGGTGTCAGTGTACATTTCGAACTTATCTGTCAGATGTGTGATCCTGTCTGGAGGAGCAAAGATACCATGGCGGTCATCACACTCAAAATATAACACTCCATCGTAAGTGCCATTGTTGCTTCCTTCAGACTTATCCAACTCCACACCTGCCCAGAAGCCATTGGCAAAGCTGGTTGAACCTTTAAATCTCAGAGTACCTGGCTGAACACCACTAACAAGAACCCGATCTCCAATGTTAAAATCCGGCATTTGATCCGTAAGAGGTGAGGGAGGGGTTTTCACAGAAGTGACATTTGGCAAGTGGGTTGAATTAACAGTGTTCTTTGTGTCATGTTTGGAGTCCTGTGTCAGATCATGGAGATCTAGCAGCCTTTCAGACCGGTGACTGGCATCACTAGCAAAAGAACGGTGACTCAGCTCTTCAGGTATTTCCTCATCTACCTCTTCAATTTGACTGTCATACAGTATGAGCCTACTAGGTTTATCCTTTGATAAAGGCTTGGATTCAGTAAGGGGAAATGAGAGTTCAGAGGCAGGTTTGGAAGTTTGATGACCCCCCCTGGGTGATGAATCTACTGATGACTCAAAGTCATCATGATAACCATCTGCCAAGGGAGATGAGGTCTCATTATCTTTTATGCAGATTTCCTTTGAAGAGAAGGCAAGTGAGTCAGTGGAGTGGGAGCCATCAGGTTGTGGTGACATTTTGAGGTCCATCAGAGCCGAATGAGAATTACTCAAGGAGATAATCTGAGATTTTATATCTTCCTCTGCTTCAGATGTTTGCCTTGGCTCTACTTGCCCATGTTGTTCAGAGTGAACAGATGGGGGATAATGATGTTCTTCACTCACAGAGGGGGAAATGTGTTCAGACGCAGACATCCTTGTCTGAGAGTCAATTGTGTCTTTCTTTTGCAGTTTGAGAAGACATTCAGAATGTTGATCCTTGGACTTGTTGCTTATATCCATCTCTAGGTTTTCCTGTAGTGCATATCTATAATCTGACATAACATTCTCATCTCCAAACTCATTTATTTGTGAAGGGGTTTCTGTGCTCGACGGTCTCAGAAAATCCTCTGAAGCCTGATGATTCCTCAGTCTTGATGTCAGACCTTCTGGGCTGCTGTGTACTGGAGTAAATGTTGGTGAGTCTTCATCAGGAAACTGCTTGGGCATTGATGTGGATCTATTTTGCTCAGGGAGAGCTGAGGAATCTGTCAAAATAGGAGGGGGTTGCACACCTTAAAGGAGAATTCTGGCTGTTTTACAAACATATCCCATTTGTATGACACCAAAGTCAGTTGTCTAAAAGGAGATACGTGAGAGAATTTCATC
>JAPTYR010000019.1:35182791-35195864 GCA_029814505.1 Siphamia roseigaster | reverse complement strand
CCAATGTACACCATAAACAGTTTTCTAACTTTCTTTAATGTGAAACTCAATAGCAAAATACTGATAACTTTTACATCATCTCCAGGTTACAGAACTGTATTTACATTCAAATAATCTTAAAATAAGATACTCAAAATTAAAAGGGTTTGACGTTCTCCTACAAAAGAAATCCAACTTTATTGTAGTTAACTCGTGATCGCATTTGTTTCTCTGTCACTCCTGACAAGGTTATATCAAAATTAGAGCTACTTGTTTTTTATTTAATTGGTGGATTATCAGAAAACAGGAAAATGTCAAACCTTTTAAATGTTGACACAAATCCATGAACAAAAAAATTAAACACAAATTATTCTCATGGAACTTGGTTGAATTAATAAATTTGGCAGGGATGTGTGCTATTTGTGAGCTTTTCTATCTAGTGTAGTATGTCCACACCACACCACAGCAGTAGAAGATAGGGCTGCACAATATTGGGCAAAAAACTGACATTGCAATTTTTTCTAACCCTGTGATCTATATTGCAATTTGAAAAGAATACTCAGGAGGATATAATAGCTGTGTAGCGCAGACAAATATTAAAACAAATTAGTTGTTACCTCTTGTTGTGGCAACAGATGCAAGGAACTACTGACAAAGAGCACATTTCAGTATCATTCCTTCCAGTAGCTGAAATAATTTCAGATAACTGACACTCCTTTACTTTTTGGCACCGAGTCTTCATTTTGTTATTTTCTCTTGTTCTTTGGTCATTTTTGAATATTGTCACCAGTGATTTACTCTATGGGCGGCACGGTGGTGCAGTGGTTAGCACTCGTGCCTCACAGCAAGAAGGTCGTGGGTTCGATTCCAGCTGAATTGAATTCACTCCTTTCTGTGTGGAGTTTACATGTTCTCCCCGTGTCTGCGTGGGTTCCTCCCACCATTCAAAGACATGCACTGATAGGTTAATTGGTCCATAGGTGTGAATGTGAGAGTGTTGTTTGTGTATATATGTCAGCCCTGCGATGAATTGGCAAGATGTCCAGGGTGTACCCCGCATTCCCCCTATGTGGCTGGGATAGGCTCCATGCGACCCCCGTGACCCTAGTGATAAAGCGGGTCCAGATAATGAGATGAGATTTACTCTATGTGGAGTGGCGTGGTCTGCTTCGACAAAGTGATTTTAAGAACGATTGTGATTGGTGGATCTCTGTGCGCAGTGTGTCAGGTACTCAGGTTGAAAATAGATGAGAACACGTTGAGTTCATTTGCCTCCTACATTACAGAATCTGCGATACTAAAACGATATATTGATCAGCTGTAGTAGAAGATGATGTTTATATTGCTCAGTAAGTAAACTACACATATGTTTTTAGTATTCATTCATTTTTGGCTGAAGAAAGGTTTCCATTTCACCTTGCAATAATTAAACATTGCAATTAGTCCATGGTTACATGTTCTGAACTGTGGAGGGTATTATAGATCATGGATCAACCATGGTCTGATACACTGTTTAGACTTTACCTGTCAGAGTCAGGCTTTTCCCTCCTTTGCTTCATGTGGGAGCTGTGTTCTTGCTGATCAGAGGATTCAGTAGCAACAGGAGGGACAATCAAAGTCCCCGTTATCTGTGTGTGTGTCATTTCTGTCATCTGACAAACACAAACACAGTATGCAGGTTAAATATTTGACTGGATGATTCTATTTGACGCTATACTTTTGATCTCCTCATTTACTGTTATTTTTTTACTCTAATCCAAGAATCAATTGGCTTTTGTAAACTATGAGGACACAGGCTGTTTTCCAGACAGAAGGGAAGGCAGTGATTGCTAACCTCTTTGATGTGCCGGGCAGTTTCAGCTGTGTACCGAGCTGCCTCAGCCTGTTGACTCATCATTTTAGTAGTTGCCTCCTGGAGGCCTTCCAAAGTCTGTTTTTGAGCTGCAGCCAAGCTTTCTTGCAATTCTATATGAGCCTAAAGAAAAGAATGCATGCACATCATACTCGCTGAAAAATAAAAGTACTCACACAGTAGAATACAAAGGGTCATTGTCTGGAGGTTTAATTTACAAATACAAATGTTCATGTTATAAACATAAGTAACTAATTAACGGTATTTGTATATATGTCTTACCCTAGCGACTCTCTGCTTGTTTTCCTCCAGCTGTAGCTTTGTTTCCAGAGCTTCCCTTTCAGCCTTAATCTTCAGCTCATACAGCTCATGCTCATGGCGTTGCTGCTTGGCCTGTAGTGTCAAAGTGCAAATAGGAGATTGATTAAGTAAGTCTACACAGTTGAAGAGTGAGGGAGTAGTCAACTAAAATGTATAAATTCTTTTTTCTTTTTCATTTGACAAACAGCAAAACTTTATGCATGCATGCTATAAAGTAAAGTACAACACCCAAAGTTTATTGTACACACACAGGCTGCATAGTTAAAAACATAATAGTAGCTGTAAAATTAAGGATTATTGCTAATGTAGAGAACCAATGGTGTGTACTTGTTGGATGTTCAATTCTTATCAAGCTCAATTTTTTGTTACAACTTGATAAGTAACAAATCACTCTGTCACCTTGAGCATTTGGGCCAATGATGTACTTTCTTGCTGAGCCAATGACACGCCCATCAGCCTCTCAATGTCACCCAGCTGTCGGGCTGACTCTTCAATAGTTTCCAGGTAATGGAGTTCTGCTGCCATACGCTGCTGCAAAACTGCAGGTGAGTATTGTAGCTCACCTGAAGAAGAGGAAGGGCACATGTGGTAAGAAAGAAATGAACTGAAGAATGTGGCAGAAAAAGATGCCTCACATTCAAATCAGAGGCAGAGAATACAGCTGACAACATATTTTTGCAACCAGGCCATTAATGCAGATTTACTTCTTTGTTTTCTACTAGTGCCAAGTACACTAGTGAACTAAACCGACACTGCTGTTACATGTGATAACAAAAAATGTTAAACAGTTAATTCTGTCATAGTTGGAAATAATTTTCTTCATTTCTGGCACATCTATCAGAGATTCCATTAGTTTTGAGTTACCTGTGCTCCTGGTCTCTGTGTTTCTACCAGTGTGAGCCCCCTCAAGCGAACTGCCCCTCAAAGGATCATTGGGAGAATGGGGTCGAGCAGGAGAACCGAGGTCTGGAGAGCCAGGAGAAGACTGCCTGAGCCTGCCTGGTGGAGACTTCTTTGGATCCAGTCCCAAACTACAAACAATAAAAAAACAAAAGATCTGTCAAATTAATCCATTAATGAATAATAAATGTGATATTATGTTTGAAGATATCAGAGTGTAGCTTTGTTGAGGATCTCCTTCAGAATCTCATTGCATATTAGTATATAATTTTCAAGATACTTTAAAGACTAAACATTAAGATAACTTACTAAATTAAAAAGCCATCACAAAATGTTGTCTATAAACGGAGCCACCCACAATGGACCTTTTCATTTCAATTGTTGAAAACAGATTAATGGAACGCATGACTTTCACCCTGTGACTCCAGGAGGATTTGGGGAAAAAGGCGCTGGAGGAAATAGACAGCCTTTACAAATAGTGACAGTACTAGTTGAAAAAGTATGATGACGTATGGTTGTTTATATTTTGACTGTCATCCCCAGACCTCAATTTTCTTTTTGTATGCTTGTTCTTGTTTTGTAAAAGTAAAATGCTTTTAAATAAAAAGTGGCATTAAAAAGATAATTTACTAAATTAATTAGTCAACCCAAAATATTTCTGTTGCTTCAATTATTCATTTATTATTATTATTATTATTTATTTTTTTATTTAAAAGGCTCTTTAGAAAGGCTGCACAAAGTGGGTCAGACATTTTAAGTGAGCAGCTAGCTGATCAAATGATAAAGACAGACAAGACCACCAGGCCCTGGAAAGTCTAACACTGCCTGAAGCAGCCTGTTCCTGCTATGAGAGGCCCAGACCATGAATAGCTGCACTGTATTACTCGGATTATTAAGAGGCCAAGGACAAAGTCTACAGAGATCAGGATACACTCAGTTTCCTCACCAATGACAACAGACACTTTCTTCAACAGTAATACACAGATTGTATTAATATATTAATAAATGTAATGTTCAAGCCACTAAAAAAATAGGAATGCAATTTGCCCAAAAGCCTGAAATTACACATGTCCTGTGAAGAAAGGAACATTTATTACAGCTTAGGTCAGTGGAGAAAAATAAGCAAATACAAGTATACAGTCATGAATTGTTTTGCTTTACTTCAAGAGAAACAAAAGCTCTATGAAATAGCAAAAATATGCCAATTTGGCTTCTAAATACCTCTACTTGGCTCCATTGTCCCTACTAAGCACTGAGATTTGAGGAAAAAAAACCCTCACCTTTCCTTTGGCAGTGTGCCTATGCTGCGGTGAGGCTAGCTGACCTGACCATCCACCCTACAGGCCCCCGAAACAAAATGCCCACTGTTTGGGTCTTGGGTTCAACTATCACCTCCTCCTGTTGCTACGTACGACACAGCTGCTGAGCCCACAAATGTTCAACAGAACAGCAATCCACAACACTGTTTGGACTTGCAGCCTCATTTGGGGCTCGCTCAGTGAAGTGTAGTAATTAATCATGCCTACATAAATTAAAACTTTAATAAGAATTGTATATACAGCACTGACAGAGGATAGAGAAGCCACACTATTTTCTAGTAAAATGAGAATGATTATGATACAAATTTATTTGCTCATATCATAATATATTGTGATAATATTCCTTTAGTGGTTGTGATAAATATGATACAATGTTGTATAATTTTTAATATGGTAATTATATGTCTTTAGGATAAATTCTGTTTAGTGTGTCAAACAAACCACAAAATTTTTTGATGTACTGTCTTTTTTACCATTTTATTTCAATGACCATTTCATAACAAATTGTTTTAATGCTCTACCTCTTCCTGAAATCTACCGACAACAAAGAACAGTTTAAATCACAAGTTTTCCTTGTCAATGTTCACTGAAGACAGAATGTTTTTTAAAAAAGTAGAAAAATGTAGCTTGTAGCATAATACTGTTGACTAAATCACTGTCTTGAGTGCCAGTGCCCTAAAAAAAGAACGCACATAAATGAATATGCACTAAAAATGATGGATAAAACATGCAAAAGTAAACCATTAGGACATATGTCCACAAGCAGATTTTTTGTGCTTATTGTTGCCACATTACAGACAAATTCATTTGTGCATTACTCATTACTGACTGCTATAAAATATAATATCTAAATTGTAACTGTTGTCGACTCCCAGAAAATAGTTTTAAGACTTTCAGGCAAGAACGTGGTTGTTCACTTTTCACATTTCAGCCCCCCCCCCCCTCGGTGGTACAAAATAATGTTATGTTACAGAAAACCAGTAACAAAAAATGCAAAACACTGACAACCTTTCATCATTCTCTCTGATACTATTAATTTGGTATCAGACAAAAAATAAAATAAAATCAAGCAAAGAATGTTTTTTTTTCTACTGAAGCAAAAACAATATCCTTTATAATATTCATTATAATTACCTTTTGTGAGAAAGTCCAGAGACTTGGCTCAGTGTGTCATTGGACAGTCCACACTTTGCTTGGCTGTGGGCTGAGCTCCTCTCTGAGGTCTTCTTCCTGGATTCAGAGGTCAACACTTCTGAAGGAGGTGAGCAGGAGTTCCTCTGCTCCTCAACCAGAGTGGTGTCACTGTGGTCTGATGCAGTGCCTGTGCAAGAAACACAGAAATGTTTAAAATATGCAATAATAAACACCATGGCAAATAATCATAAACTAACATGTGAACTTCAACTGGTAAATCTGATACCCACCTCTCTTTCTGGTAGAGTTCTTTGAGCAGGGTGATGAGCCAGATGTGGAGCCAGAGGACAAACACGGCGATTGCACAGATGAATGAAAGGATGAATGGTGGGAAATTGTGCCCCCTGAATTTTTCTCATAAGGGGACCTCCTCAGCAGTTCCTCAAAATGACTATTCACACTATTTGAGAAAGGCAGGGACATGAAAAATATGTAAAGAAAAGAAAAAAAAAAAATCACGCTTACATGTTAAGTCTATGTCATACAAAAAATAAACATAATGAGAAAAAGCATCTACTTAAGTGGAAAATAAAAAGTGGTACAGAATGGAAAGAACTGAGGGACCGCTTTCTCAAAAGGCTGAATGAGCTTTCAATGTACCACGAATGCCCCCCAGTGGTCATTTTAAAAACGTGTCCATTCGTCATTTCTCTTACCTGGGTGTATTGGAGCCTTTCTTTAACTGGCCACTGGCTCCACTGCTATTAGTTGACAAAAAGTCATCCTCATAAACTGCTACGTCTCCAGGGCCATTTCCAGAATGCAAAGAATGGCCAGAAGGAGAGTTCCTCTCTGAATTCCCCTCACTCACTGTGAGACAAATGTGTAAACAAAGCAGTTAGCAGGGGAATGCCTGCGACTTCACATTATACGTGGTATTTGATGACTGTATGAACAATATTAGTACAGATGGTCCAATTTGCACAGCCAATCTTAAAACACTCCATTGATCTGACTGACAGGAAAATTGATAGCTCAAAAATTGTACATAGAATTCCACAGATTTCTACAATTGGTTTGACATTCAATAAAAGATTTATTTTAGTAAGTCATTACTTTGGGTTTAATTTTAAGGAATCCAGACATATTAATTCAATTATTTAGCTATTTACTATTTATTTCTTGATCAAGGTGTTTATTCTAACTGATTATATTACAGTGTTGCTCATAAATTTTTACCTCAGCGAGATTAGGATAAGTGAAACTCATAGAATGAACACTATGAAATTAGAAACATTCAGCATCGACAATATGTACTAATTTTGAGAATAAACATGCCTCTCTTACATGAACTAACCTTTAATATACCCATGAAGGTTCTTTGTGAAAATGTTGATTACACTTAAAGGACTTCCTTTGTTTAGGTCTTCCCAAGCTGCTTGGCTGCCATCCTTCTGGGCAAATTGGGAAGTTAAAGCAGTGCAACTTTCTGCCTCTTTCTGGACCTCAGACAGCCAATGCTGATGACTTTGCTTAGCAGCACAGTATTCCAGTGCCTCCAGATGCTCTACGGGTATGGATACACGATTGTTGGTAGGATGAGATGGACTTGGTTCACCACCAGAAATACTTCCTTCACTCAGGGGACCCTCACTGATAGATCCTGAACTCAAGTCATGTTTTTCATCCTTGTCAGTGGCTCCACATCCACTTCTTTGTACCAATTTATCACTTCTCTCTGTTGTCTCCAAACCATTTGTTAGCCTTCTGTCTGGTGTATGGCTGTTTAAAGTGTACCCTGTTATATTGGCTGAAACTGTTTGTGGATTGTTGCACAGTCTGTTATTTTCTTTCTGTCCCTTCAAGGTCTGATTTCCTGTTCCCGGAAGAACTGTGCCATTGTATGAAGTATGACCTGCATTTGTTAAAATCTTATGAATCCTAAAACCCATGTCATTATTTTCAACAGCTGCTTCTTTTCTATTTGCTTGCATCCAAGAGCTCTCATTGCGATCGGTGTGAGAGGACCTAGTGGCCACTAGACTATCCACATCCAGTGTAGTTGCTAAAGCATAGTTGATCCCATCTCCAGCAAGCTTCCGTGCTTCACTCTCTATACGGTTGGATAAGGAAGCAGCTGTGGCCTTCAGTGCCTCAATGCGTGACATCTTTGACAGTGATCGATTTGGTGCTGTGGCGGGCCGCTGGGCATGCTTCGCATCTCCTTCAGCAAGTGCTGTCTCCAGCCTCAGGAGCTGGGAGAGAAGATGGTCGTTGGTACCAGTCATGGGTTGGACAGCTGGAATCAGGCGGTCAGGCTGAAGCAAAGAGGCTACTCCATAATCCAGATCATTCCTACCATGGTGGATTAGAAGAATGGAGAGAAAAGAACAGCAAAACTTACTTTAAAGAAATGTTGATCAACCAAAAGGCATGCAGATTTATTTATGTTTGTGAATTAACTCAACTTCAATACCAATGTAACATTTTGAATGTTTTTATTCTGTTGTCAGGGAGTAACCCTGTAAATCCAGAACTGAAAAATATAGGCAGGGTGGGGTTTAACAGTCTAGCCAAAAGTTTGAGGAAACGTGGAATAACAAGATGTAGTAACAAGTTATTGTGCTCTTTGGTTAAATATTTGTCAAACCTATAGTCAGGTTTAAGGAATTACCAATAGAAATAAATGTATTAAAAGAAGACAAAGAAAAAAAAAAAATGGGGACAAGATTTATCACCAACAGAGGTAATATGGAATCCCTGTATTCATCCCATTTGTGTTTGGGGGCAAAAAACACAATACACAGTAAATGGACAGGGGAGACAATCAGAATAAATAATGTAATTCCAGTTTAAAGAAAAATGATTTAGCCATTGCAAAGACAGCAATGTCTTAACTTCCCCTTAATTATATGAAATCTTCATTAATCTAAGATCACTATCAAGGACTGAAAATTTGACCTTCATTATTTTTGTTTAATTCTGTACTTAAAACAGCACTGCCGTATTAGTTTTTAAATCCTGGTGCTGAACTTCAGAGCCTTGCATGGCCAGGCTCTTTCCTATATCAGGGACTTGTTATGTCCCTACAAACCCTTTTGGAGGCTGAGATCAGTGGAGCAACATTTACTTTTGCTCCCTCACACTCGTTTCAGCTCCTTCCAGGCTGTTGTTCCGAGGCTCTGAAACGATCTTCCGGTCTCAATACGCTCCCTGGGCTCCATTGATGCTTTTAAGAACCAACTTAAAACCCATTTGTTTCTCAAGGCATTTTACTAGCAGTAGATTAAGGGTTGTTTTTTTTTTACGTCCATCATGTTTTATTGTAAGTTATACCTTTTATACTGTAACTTTATCTTGTATCTTATTTCTTTTTGTGAAGCACTTTATGACTTTTTTGTCTGTGAAGGGTGCTATAAAAATAAACTTTGCTTGCTTGCTTACTTGGACTGCAGGGACTGTTCATAAAAACTAGACCTCTGATAATAAATGCTACTCTTTGATGCAGTCAGGTGATTCCATGCTTATGACAACCAAAATTTATTCCAGAAGGTACAAGAGTAAGTAGTGTTAAGAACTGGAAAACATGTACTGAAGACTGATAATGAAGAGAATTAGGCTGGTGGTTTGTGAATGTGAGTTTACCTGGAAAGTGGAGGGGGAGGCTGATCATTTAAAGACCTGTCACTGCTTGAAGGGCTCTGTGGTGGTTCAAGTCTTTTATTTTCTTTGTCTGACTCTCCTGAAGGTTGGTACATTGGTCTCTGTCAGAATACATAACAAAACAGTCATAGATAAATAATTTTCTCAAAATATAAAATAGGTTTGTTGGTGATTGCTTAATGTGTCTCTGTGTTACCAGTTGACTAGGAGCTGGATTAGGGAGGGTCTGTGTGGCTTCCTCCTCCAGCTGCACCCCCTCCAACAGCAGTTTGGTGTAGGTCTCTTGCAGTCGCTTCTGTACAGGTGCCACAGTTGCCTCAGTGGGGAGGCCTACCGTTTTGGCAGCCTCTCTCTGCTTCCTGTAGAGCTCCTGGAGCCTCTGGTTTCTCTGCTCTGCCTCTTCCTTCAATGCCCTCTTTTCTTCAGCTTGACGCCTCTTTCTCTTCTCTTGCTGCTGGGCAATATACTGGCGAACCGTATCTGCATCATAATGTCGTTTTTTCTGGCATAGCTCAGTGGTATCAACAGTATTTGGTCGACGAGTAGAAGGGCTGGCACTGCGACAGCCTCTTGAGTTACCTGTTGCAACAGTCGTTCCCCAGGCAGAGACCGGAGCCCTTGTTCTTGACCCAGATCCCACTCTGCCTCTCTTTCCACTGCATCCTCCTCGAGATCTCTGCCGGGCTCTCTCCTCATCCTCAGCTGCTTTACACTCCAGTTGAAGGTCATTGAGTATCCCCTGGATATCTGCTGACAATACGTCTGTGCTCTCACGCACCGTAGCCTTGTCCTGAACTTTGTTTGTAGTTGTAGAGTGGCTTGTTGACCTGTGACGCCTTTCTCTGCTGATAGGACGAGACTGATGGGCCGAATCTGAGCACTGGTTGGAACTGGAGCGGTGATGGGCAACTGGTGGACATTTGCAGAAGAATATAAAGTTATCGTTAATAAATTATAGTGGAATTAATGAAAAATGTCCTGCACAATTATATGAAATACTCATTATTATAAGAAATTATTAAATAATCATTATTACTATTTCATCATAGATGAAATAGACTGAATCATTGATGAAATAATCACCATTATTATTATTATTATTATTTACAGGCAAGGCAACTATATTTGGGACGCATGAAATACTGGGAAAAAAAGCTTGTCTTTCAAAATTTTTATTTAATGATCATACTTGACACCTTAATAGATGACTAAATGTGGCATATTGTAAGAAGCTACAAAACTGTTTACATCAAAGATCTGGATTAAGAAGTGTTTGGCACAACTCAAATATGAAAGTACGTAAAAAAAAAAATAAAAATAAAACACATTTAGGGTAAATGCTTGCCATTATGTATTAAGTAGTTCAACCTTTAAGTTCCTTATTACATTACACAGCACCTAATCTACTCAGTGCTTTGTTAGAACAAAGTGAACATTATTGCATTTCAATGCCCAACTTCACCCATCAAAGTACATGCTGCCCTGAAATCAGCCTTGGGAAATCAGGTCACATCCAATTGTGCAGCCAACCAGAAATAGTCAGTCACTCTCTATTCCTGCTATTATAAAGTGACAAAATAGTAATCAAAGAAAGCGATGGTATGAATTTACATGCAGGTTAAAGTTTAGATCTCCAGGTCCCACCTGTTTTGCTCTTTTTGTCTAACGGTAGGCATTTTTCTTCCCTGGGTGATTTAGGAACTGGACCAAGTACCATCTTCACCAGCTTTTGACCATCCCGCCATGATGCAGGGCTGATCACTGCAGAGAAACAGGCAATTAAAAGGCACTGCTACAAAAACGGACTGTTATTTGTTATGGTCCATGTAGACACATGACTGTCAGTACTGTACGCATGCCACCGCTGGCACAGACTCAGCCTGAATATTAACACCCATGTTTCAAGGAGAATAAAGGAAGTACATGAAGAAGTGTGACAGTACAAATAACACAAATTTAAGTGGTCATTCCATATTATTTATACTTCTTTAATACAAACACAGAATAATATGTTATAGCATGTAAAGAGCACTGAAAATCCTTTGAATCTTAAAGTCTTATAACTCAGAATGATTTTCCATTACATGTGAATTATAGTGAAGAACAGTTCCTGGTAATGAAGGTGTCTCTCTATTAAGCAGCTGTGTATAAGGGAGACATGTCAACTGACCCAGCCACGGATTTTAGTCGACTATTTATAGCACTGGGCCATACAAACCAAAGACCAGCCAAACTTCAGAGACAACACAAAAACTGGGAAAACACACAGACCAGTGAAACAAAGGAGGCAAATCAAAGGTATTTAAGAGTCTGTATGCTTCAACCATCACTGAGGATCATGCCAAGCCTGTAACATTTATTCATTAACAAAAGTAATCCATTCTCTTCAAGTCTACACATAGACAGATTCCAATAATCTTTACACATATTACACATATGACTTTGAAAACAACTTTGTGATTGGGGAGGAGGAAGTTTTCTCAGCTGTCAGACCTCTGCTACAAAAGATGTTGTGTAGTACATGGATTTAACTCTTATATCAGTGTGTGGATGCTACTTGTTGGCTAGAAACCACATGTCAAACATAGTCGACATTGCTTAAGGATTAGTCTTAGCATGGCCTCAACTGCCAGCAAGAGCTCAAGTTCCTATACTGTCTGGAAACATAAGCAGGTTTCATATGGAAAAACTAAGTCAGGCGAAAGAAAACAAAATACAGACACCTGGACAGCGGTTTTTGTTATCTTTTGAATGCATTTCTGACACTTAAGACTCAGTGAATCCAAAATATCCCCATGCACATACTGAACAAAACTTTAATCTTTAACAATTATATAATCAGGTTGAGATTGCAACTGTGCAGCTCTTGCCCTCACATGAATAAAGTCAGCACTACATCAAACAATATCACACTCACTGACATCCATCCCATCAGCTACCTGAAATCAGTATGCAACATAATAGAAAGAAATGGGAAATTAGAAAACAAAACATATAAACACCACAGTTCCTTGGCTTTCTAAGCACAGCAATACACTGATCCATGATAAAATTCTGTCAGACAGTTCCGCATGCTTAGCTTTCCTACTGTCACTAATTAAAAATAGATCAGAGTGGTTTGGCACTAACATAAAAAAGGATTATTATACCTGGTTTTGCATTTAGGTCAGAAGCAGGGACAACTCTTTGGACTTTTCTGACCGGTTTTGGAGGCCTCCTCTCTTTGGATACATCTACTCTCTCTTCTTTTTGCTGACGGGACATGCTACTGTCTGTACACACAACACACAAATACAGAGGATATGTCAGAGGAACAATTATCAATAAACACTGTGTCATAAAATAAAAAGATGACAGGTGGGTGAAACAAATATCCTTGAAATAAACTTAAATACACATACCGTATGACTGAAATATAAAATATATATATTGATAATGAAGTCATCATGAATGTGAAAATGCTGGTAGAAATATGACATTTCTGTTAGTATCAGTGGTTACTTTTATCTAGTTGAATGCAGATGATTGTCATGATTAAACAAGTTAATTAGGTGTAAGAATTGTGTTACAGTGAATATCTAAGAATTGCAAGAGGGCCTCAAGCAGCTCAGGAGTCACTGATCTTTTTTTTTTTCCCCTTTTCCATTTTTGTTTACCATGCATACCAGCAAACTGTTGAGAGAGATCTCTGTATATTTCTCTGCTGAGGTTATGATATTCTTCCTCCTTCCAAACTTTCCCATCAGGAGTACGGATCTTTGTCTCAGTACTGTTAAAACCTAAGTAAAAGAAAGAACAATGTAAACTGCTACATACAACCTCAGGCTATAGGTCTTAACTCACATAAATCCGCAAACCATTGTCTCCTTAATAAACAAAATGTATGTGTGTGTATGTGTGTGTGT
>JAPTYR010000019.1:34833266-34850833 GCA_029814505.1 Siphamia roseigaster | reverse complement strand
ATGTAACAGCGTCCAGGTGTGATTGAAGAGGGAAATATCTAAAACATGCAGGATACCGGCCCTCGAGGACTGGATTTCAATACCCCTGCCATAGCCCCTCCAGCAATCCATGTCTATTCCCCTGCCATCCAAGTCCACCCTCCAGCCCTCTGCATCCACCCTCCAGCCCTCTGCATCCATCCTCCAACATCCACCCTCCAGTCCTGTGTTTACTTTCCACCCCTTTGCAACCACCTTTCACCCTCCACCCCTTAGCGTTCACCCTTCAGCCTTTGATCCTTCACCTTCCAGCCGTCTGTGACAGTGGTTTGTTGTACTGATGAGTCCCTCCCTCCTTCAGCCTTTAGTCAGCTGCTCTGTTGCCTCCAGTCCCCCGCACTGACGTCAGACACAGACAGACCCAGACAACAGACCAAGTCACTACATGCCCAGCTTCGCCCTGCGTTCTCTGATAGATATGCTCTTCATTCAGCCCTATCATTGTTGTAAAGCTTTTGATGTAGCTTCAATGAGAGGCATGTTGAATCTTTGGCTTCTTCTGTCTGGATATGTTAAATGTGGTATGTTGTGTTGTTAAAGGATCATAACCAGTAGTCTAATTTCATAAAGAGGTAATAAAATACATTCAACATGAGCATATTTTGTTTAAACTAGTATGTCAAGAATTTTAGTTTCTCGTGTAAATTTGAGCCATTTGGTTAATAGTTTCTTTAATAGTAAACACAGTTTAATTCAAATAGTTACCCATATAGATAATTTCTTGGCAATATGAAGTTATGGGAGGCTATCATTGACAATAAACTAAAGAATTACTAACAAAAAAGGGAAGTTGGTAAATTAAGTACAGAGACGGTAAATATGAATGATGATAGGAAGTATGTATATCACACAAAGCAAAAAAAAAAAGACACTGTAAACACAAAACTGATTAAAACAAACAAATCTCAGTTTGGATCATGGTTCAAAATTTTAGGTGTGAAAATAAAAATGTTCAATGTGCATTTTAGACCTTAAAATATTTTGCGTACAATATTGGTGGTCAAAAAAAATTTCATTACTTTTAGTGCTTGGTAGGGATGCAATGATCTGACTTTCTCAGTTCCAATGTTGATACCAATGTGTATCAGTAGATAGCTGATAATGATCTGGTATTAATGATTTACAGTCTTGGTAGAGCATCTGCCAACGTTAGCTGTGTACTACCTCTAGCAGCGGCGGCTCCTTTTGATCTGTTGCTGCTGGAATTCCTTGTGCTCCTTTGCGTGGTGCTTCTGCAAGTGCTTTAATTAAATTTGTCATGTTGTATTTGGCAATGGTAACGCCACCCCTGGCAACATTCACTTTACAAGTATTGCAAACTTGTCGAGCTAGGTGGAGTGGTAAGGCTGAAATGTCTCCCAATCGCAGACCCCCTTAGATCATTCCATGTTGCCTGTCTATGTTTGCAACAACTCTACTCCACTCTCAGCATGCATGATGTAGCCCATGTCACAAAACTTTACAGGGGAAGGATCAGACTTGGGGGTCTGTTGGTTTTACAGATCCCCGATCCAGCTAAAATATTGATATCGGGGCCAATATCCAATCCTAAAATCAGATCAATGCAACCACAGTGCTTGGTTGAACCTTGTTGAGGTTAATGAATCTAAAAAAAATTCAAAAAATGCTCTAATTAGAAATGTGTGGTACGAGGGCAGCTGGGGTGCATGTTAAGTAAAAAAAAAAACATGAAGTGGCATAAAAGCCAATCAACCAATATTATTCTGTATTCACGCCAGGAGCGTCACCAAAATCCAGCAAAAGCACAGGGGCCTTGAAATGGTCTCTACGTTGCTCTCATAATAGTTTTAAAAAGGTCACTGTAAGTATTTAAAAACTTGTCTTCGTATTTGGATCCACCAGACAATGCTGCCTCAAATTTTGTGACCATCCAGTCTGATTTCAGTCTACCCACCTCCTCTGTCCAGGTGAGAAGCTGCGTGTGCTGGGCTACAACCAGAATGGTGAATGGAGTGAAGTGCGCTCTAAAAATGGCCAGGGGTGGGTGCCCTCCAACTACATCACTCCCGTCAACAGTCTGGAGAAGCACAGCTGGTACCATGGGCCAGTGTCCCGCAGCGCTGCAGAGTACCTGCTCTCCTCTCTCATTAACGGAAGTTTCTTAGTCCGGGAGAGTGAGAGCAGCCCTGGACAACTCTCCATTTCCCTTCGCTACGAGGGGAGGGTCTACCACTACCGCATCAACACTGCTTCTGATGGAAAGGTAGAGGAATGGGCAGTTCTGAAGAGCTTAGATTATAGATGTTTATACCGCTCCCATCTAATCCTTATTCCTCTCATTCCTTCTGGTTGGCCTTTATCTCAGGTATATGTGACATCTGAGAGCCGGTTTGCCACCCTGGCTGAGCTGGTCCACCACCACTCCACTGTAGCAGATGGCCTGGTCACCACCCTGCACTATCCAGCACCTAAATGTAACAAGCCCACAGTATATGGTGTGTCACCTATCCACGATAAGTGGGAAATGGAGCGCACAGACATCACCATGAAGCATAAACTGGGAGGAGGCCAGTACGGGGAAGTGTATGTTGGGGTGTGGAAGAAGTACAACCTCACAGTGGCTGTCAAAACACTCAAGGTTAGAGGATTGCCTTATTTCATCACTCAAATCTCTGATAACTCTGGGGAAAATCTGGATAGCAGCAGTAAATGTCTCCAAAAAATGGTTATGTATTGACCCCTACAGGTGGACTTCCATATTACACTTTTTTCGGGTTATAGATGGGCAATTAATTTTCCTCTAGGGCCACATGAGAAATTCTGACACTTATTAAGGGCTGGATCAATTCACCTGCAGTTCTGCTCAATGTGGATCTGTATAAAAACCGTAAACAGTCACTAGAAAAAGACCAAACCAAACAATACAGTGATACAATGAAAATGTGGAGTACAAAATGTGACTATTTAATGAATATTCAGAAACGCATGTTTGTAAACCGGCTCCATGTTACCTTTGCTTCCCTTCATGTTAACTTTACATGAAAACCCATAAATGCAGCTTTGTTTTTTTTGTGTATCTTAGGTTTTTTTCTTCATTGAAGAAATATTTAGAAGTCAATGTTTGTTTTTTAATCTCTGCATTCTTAATCAATCTTTCTTTAATTTATTTTGGTGTTAGCTGACAACTTAATGGGATGAAACCAATCAACAAACCAATCAGTGCATAAACTTAGATTGCGGAGTACAGAAAGTACATGCGAACAAATCTTAATTTAACAGATTCTACAAAATGAAATTTGTCTGATATATATTTGCATCGACTTTTAATTTGCCAATGACCTCATGCGGGCAGGGTCAGGGCTAGCTACCCTGACTTTGCCGAGGTCTGTTATAGATGATGCATTTGTGCATTTCCTGCTGTTTATTTGAACCACTGAATAAGTTTCCCGCCCCTTTACCCTTTATTTTTAATTTAACACCACCACCACAGAAAAATACATGTTCCAGTTGTTAAATTTGTTTTGGGGGTTGGGTTTTGTTTTTGTTTTTTTACATTCTGCCAGATCATAAAACAAAGACTAAGTTTTGTATTTTATGTGATGACAGGAAGACACCATGGAAGTTGAAGAGTTTCTGAAAGAGGCAGCAGTTATGAAGGAGGTTAAACACCCAAACCTCGTTCAGCTACTGGGTCAGTATATGTAAATGGCACAGATGACATTATTGGTAAACTTTTGTTTCTCTAAATCGCCATGGTTTACAAAAGACTTGGGTCACCTTTAGATTTGTTATTTTATCAGGGTCATGATGGCCCTGCATATGTATTTCTCAATCTCTGTATCAAGATACAACCATAGTCCATATGTCCAACATCTTGGACACATTTCCTTTGTATGTGATCATTTAGTCACATAGAAGAATTACAGATGACCCGAGCCTCAAGAAACATTCTTTGTTCAGATATTTTGTTTACATTTTTATTATTGTGCACATATGTTTTTTATCCTTGTGGTACATGAATAAACAGGTTAAACAATGATCAAGAATGTAAACAAACATCCCAGGATTCTGTCTTGTGCACAGTATTATCCAAAATATATCCCTTTTATAAGCCTAAATTACCCATCTATCTTACTATTCTTAAGATATGCTATTCTTTTGGAAGGTGTATTTTCAGGTATGTTGTAACTGCTGCGTCTCATGTAGGTGTGTGTACTTTGGAGCCCCCCTTCTACATTGTGACAGAGTACATGCCACATGGTAATCTGCTTGACTACTTGAGAGAGTGTGACAAAGAGGAAGTAAATGCTGTGGTGTTGCTGTACATGGCCACACAGATCTCCTCTGCCATGGAATACCTGGAGAAGAAGAACTTCATCCACAGGTGAGGAGTCGGCACTTCTGCTTCATACCTCTGTGTGCAACTGCCCCCCCACACACACACACAGTTTACTTTTTCCCCTCCCTCATTTCAGGGACCTTGCAGCAAGGAACTGCCTAGTTGGGGAGAATCATGTTGTGAAGGTTGCAGACTTTGGTCTGAGCAGATTAATGACAGGTGACACCTACACTGCCCATGCGGGGGCCAAGTTCCCCATCAAGTGGACGGCACCAGAGAGCCTTGCTTACAACACTTTCTCCATAAAGTCTGATGTCTGGGGTGAGAATTACAGTCAATATCTTCATATTGCGTCTGTCACTTTTTGCCATGTGCTCATTTGTTCATCTGTCGTTTTCTTCCACAGCCTTTGGAGTGCTACTCTGGGAAATTGCCACCTATGGCATGTCTCCATACCCAGGTATTGACTTATCTCAGGTCTATGACCTTCTGGAGAAGGGCTATCGCATGGAACAGCCTGAGGGATGTCCACCCAAGGTCTATGAACTGATGAGAGCATGTAAGTAACTTATTTGTGTGCTGTTGAGTAGTGTGTCCGGTCGTGTTAGAATGCTGAACTTACAAGGTAAACAACTCTATTTGTGTATTTGTGTTCATCAGGCTGGCAGTGGAGCCCACTGGACAGGCCTTCATTTGCAGAGATTCATCAAGCCTTTGAAACTATGTTCCATGACTCTAGCATCTCTGAAGGTACATTAAACATGTAACAAACAAATGTTTTTACAGTGTTCAGTGGTCACATGTAGAGTTCAATAGTTTTTTACAAGATCTCTTAAGAGATACTAAACACTGCGTAGAACAGTTGGTTAGATTTATATTCAGTGATATGTATTGATTAATGACTTGGGTGACTAGTTAAAATTTTCACTTATCTAGTTTGTAATAACGGGAATGACAGTCAGTTTTAGTCATGTATGATGTAATGTGGCAGAATTTTTGGAAGTCTGACGATGATGATAACCGCCAATTGATGTATCAATTATCAGCTTGTCCGTGCTCCAAACAAGTATTGTATTGACATTTCAAAATCAATTGTCAACCTCTAACATATCCAGATAATATATTTTAGTGTTTTGTGATTCTGTCCTGGCAGTGTCCCTTAAATTATCCTCTGATTCTTTTTCTCACCTCTCATCCGCTTGTTGACATTTTAAAAAATTTTAACTGGGGAAGTTAAAAATATATAAATTTAAACAGTTAAAATGGCTATAACTTTATATTCTGTAAGGTAAGAACATTTCTGTTTAACTCACCTGGAACTCTGGTTTAGGGTGAATATATTGAATGTAAGTTTTTGCGGCTTCACACAGTTGGCAAATTCCTTCATGTTGAATGATGTACTTTTGTGATTATTTATCCTTCATTTTCTTATTTCCACATTGCAGAGGTTGCAGAGGAACTCTGTAAGACGGCATCCTCAGGCCATGGCGGGCCGCTACACGCTTTCAGCCATGACATGCCCCTGCTGCCGTCCAAGTCCCGCACACTCCACAAGCACACGGAAAACAAGGAAAACATCGAGGGTGGCCTTGATGGGCGAGCTGACCATGGCATGCAGGGTCACTCAGGTACAACCAGGCATGCCCTCCTCACTACCAACCCACCTCATGCATCCCATTATTACTCTGCAGGTGGAGTGGACGACACCAGCAGGTCTGAAAGTCAGCTGCAGCGACGGCAAGCACTGAAGAGAAGAGCCATCATTTTCCTCTGAAAATACTCACCTATGCCAGCATTTGTCTGGCACATGATGTATTTATTAGTGCTGTGTAAAGATATACAGAGTATGAAGGAATCACCCACAGTGGTTCTGAATTACAACAGTGTCTCAGCACATACTTACAACTATAGTGCACAAGCATGTGACTCCCAAAGTTAGAAAAAGTGATATGACAGCCAAAAGAACCTAACAATAAAAGCCAACACTGAATAAACTTGAAAGGAATGAAATGGTAATTTCTTCATAGCAACATAATATACATGAGGTGTCCCTGAACCACCTCACCTTTACAGTCATCCAAGCATCAGAATCTGTCATTATCCCACTCCTGAAAGATCAGGTAAGGGGTGTTGTTTGTTTCACACTTTGCAGCCAAACAATTGGTTGTATAGACATGGTAACATCAGCTGAATTGATGCCATATCATATGCTACAATTTGTACAAGGGGTGGGATTTGTTTTGCATGACACACTTGTTAAACCGTTATTAATGCTCAGACTATGAAGTTATCCAACTGTGGTTCTGCACTACATGTCTCTGGTGAGAAAGGAGTGAAAAGTCATCATGCCAATGTAAACTCATTGGAGTCGTCTTGTAAAAATGAGAGCGTGCAAGTCTGAAAAAATTAATGAAATATTTTGCCTTACAATAAAAGTCCTGTATTAAAAATAATGACAACAAAACAAATAATCTAGATACAATTCATGTCATAAAATCAAGATGTCAGGATTGGGGTGAGAAAATCAGTTAATCTAAGAATTCTGCCCAAATCTGTATGTGGAGAGTATATTCTGTCCCTGGTGTCGCTTCACATACTGTCTTTTCCTCTTGTTACATAATCATCACTCAGAAATGCATTTAAAATGCCTAACACCACAACATTAAATTTGATTTGATTTTTTAATTTAATATGATTTGGTGTTTCTGTTTTCTAATTTATTCATTTGTGTAATGTATGTTAATAATAAAATGTGCTTTGTTTTGTGTCTTATTCTACCTTGTAAAGAAAACTGACATGTATGTCTCTATCCATCTCATTTGTCACTTTAAATTCTTAAAACTTGCCTCATGAAATTGTTTCCTATCACACTGACAGTAGCTGTCATGGTGTAAAGCCACTGAATACATGAAGTTGCACAAAATTTAAAAGAAGCACATATCTTGATTCATTTCTTAAGTTAATGAAGCTACAATTTTACCATTGCTATGTAAATTTTTACTGATTGCTTGCATTTAAATGTAAATTGTTGCCAAAAATGTATATTAGAAGTTGCTTCTTTAGATGCGGACTGGGTTTTTCTTTTCTTTTTTATCGTTCCCAGTTCATAGTCTGCTTATTGAACATGATTTACTAACTACAGGATGAGCTGCACCATAGTGAAAATGTATTTCACTCCTAGTAATGGGTTTGGCCGCTTTCGGTTTGGTATGGTTTTTCATTGAGCACCTGAAGCAAATGAATCACCCAATTTTCAACAAGTAGCTTATTCCTGTAGGATTGCATTTAGTTCAGAGAGACAGGCAGATGGCATTTTACAACAACACATTTTGTTCAAAAAGATGAGTGACTTTAATGTATAGGCAGGTGAGATAAAGGAGAATTTATGTTTCTATGAAGCAAACGAATTAAATGTTGATGTGGTTCTGCTGCATTCTGAATAGTTCTGCAGTGTTTTAATCTGCATCTCCATTGTCTTCCCAGGCTGGGCTTCTACTTTATTGGGAGGGGGTTTGAGCAGCTCCCCAGCTCTGCCCAGAAAACAGCAACCACGAGATAAATCTCCCAGCAGCCTTTTAGAGGATGCACAGGATATGGGTACATTTACACGAGACCGCAAGACTGGTTTCTTCAGCTCCTTCATAAAGAAAAAGTCTTCTTCCTCTTCCTCGTCACCATCGTCTCAGCTGCAGCAGAACCTCCCAACGCCTCCAAAGAGGAGCAGCTCATTCCGGGAAATGGAGTCACAACCTCACAAAAAATACGAGCCCACAGCCGACTTCAGCGCACCACCACCTCTGCCTCAGTCGGACAGTCTGGGGGGGTTCTCGGCCTCTCCTTCCCACTCTCATGGGGAACCCACCCAGCCTCAGTCACGCTGCTGCGGGGCTGCATTCGGACAGAAACCCTCAAGTGGAGGCCTCGGTTCACAGGTTACAAGTGGTAGCAGTTGGGGGGGACTGGCTGGCTTTTTTACCCCTAGACTCATTAAAAAGACCCTGGGACTACGGACAGGGAAGACCACCTCTTCAGAAGAGGGTGGAGGTGTGGTTGGCGGGCCAAAGCCCTTTCCTAGGTCCAATTCTACCTCCTCAATGTCTGCTGGATTGCCAGATTTGGAGCGTATGGCTCTGACTTTACCCAGGAACCGCAGTGCTAAACCCCCCCTCGAGAGGACAGCCTCCACCACCTCCCAGCCAGAGAATGGGGCCACACGACCTTCAGAGACTCTGCTGAGGAGGATGGATGAGGGCACAGCACAGATCAGGGAAAGACCCAAAGCCAAGCTGTTACCAAGGGGCACTGCTGTAGGGGTCAGAGCACCAGGGGTGGGTGGGGAGGTGGGGGAGTCAGAAACTCTGTCCCGGGTTAGAGAGGGACGTGAGGAAGGCGGGGGCAGTGTGGACAGGCAGCAGGGTTGGTCATCTCCCTCCAAGACTTGTAGTTCAAGTGCTCCATCCACTGCAGTAGGTGCACCGACTCACAACCACAAAGTTCCAGTCCTGATTTCCCCAACGCTGAAGCACAGCCCAGCTGATGTGCACCTGGTTGGTCTAGACTCTCAGGGGAACCGCTTCAAACTGCTATCTGAACACCAGGCAGACAGAGACAGACCACGGCTTGTCAAACCCAAGTGCGCTCCACCTCCACCTCCCACACTGCGTAGCCTGCAGCACTCCTACAGTGGTGACGGTGAGGAGCAGGTGGGAGTATCACCTGTGGAGGTGAATGGAGACACACTGAAAGGTCATAGGTCAGCACGGACGTCAGGAGGAGCAGCAACAGGTAGACCTTCAGTGCCACCACCACAAGTGCCTCCTGCATCTTCCTCTTCCTCCTCCAGCAACAATACAACCCCAACCAAAATGGCCAATGGCGCCACCACCACTGCCTCTTCCAAAGTGGCGCTGCGGCGAATCAGGCAGCAGGCAGAGAGGGTCCCCCTTGAGCGGGTGAGCCGTGAGGCCCTGCTGGAGTGTGCAGAGTGCCTGAGCAGTGCCCTCCATGCCAGCTCTGACAGCCCCTCCAGCAGCCACGTGCTGGACGCTGGCCACCAGCTGCTAGACTACTGCTCAGGTTACGTGGACTGCATCCCTCAGATGAGGAACAAATTTGCCTTCCGGGAGGCAGTGGGCAAGCTGGAGCTCAGCCTGCAGGAGCTGAGGGCCTCATCTTCTGGAGGAGGTGGGATGAGCAGCGTGGGGCCCAACACTGTCGTGGACAATCTGCACAGCTGTATTAAAGAGATCAGTGATGTGGTGCAGAGGTAGCCATGGTGATGACACCGGCTGTCTGACACAACTATCCCAACACACAACTTTGTATGTTTCTGGTTTAATTGGCAGCATTTGGGGGGCATGGTGAGATGAACCCCTAATGTACCTCAGAAAAATCACTACGAAATATTTTAATTGTTTACAAGGAACTGTTTGATAAAATGCCAGTGAGGACACTAATTTTGCTCTGATGTGTACATATGACAAATGTTAATACCAAGCAAAGTCTGGTTTAAGTCCCACCCTCAATAGTTTTTGCCCAGGTCTCCACCAGGTTCTGACAAAGGTCTCTTTGTTACATGAATGTTGAGTGTGTGAGTTGTGCGTCTCCAGCTCCGAGTACGGAAAGTCTCACTCTTGTTTCTCTGTCAGTCTGTCACATACTGCATGAGAATGATGGTGGCTGTATCGAGCTTCACTGAGAATAACTATATAACTGTTCGTCCTGACTGAAGGTTGAGCAGGTTTTGACAAATATGTGAATCATTCAGCAGGTTTACTGCTGCGGTGGGGTATTTGACCCAGCTTATGGGAAATGGTGACATAAGCCATTGTTTAAACCATTATAATCTAAAGGTAAAAGACTGGAAACAGCATGAATATCAAGAGTCAGCATGATTCAAGATGGCATTATATCGACTGAAAAAAGGCTGCATTTTCCATAGCCTGATTAAATCTTTTTTTTTTTCCTTTTCTTTAAAGATGTCCAGTGTCAGATTTTGGGGGTGGGTTACAATCATCTATTTTCAGAAATGCCATTAAATGTTTGTTTTCATTGGTGTATACTCATGTTAAAGGAGCAGAAGCAGCAGGTTATATTTCTACAGAAGTTCCAAACAGGCTTGTTGGTCTCTCTTTTTTTTTTTTTTTTGTTTTGTTTTTTAGTAGGTGTCATCCAGTGTTAAGTTGCAGTGCCATCACATACTATGTTTAAGTGTGGACCACAATTAAATTCTCAGCTACAAAGGCCAGAACGGACAAAACCAGCACCAGCTGGTGAAGGACAGAGCTGCATGTTTTTTGTGGCCACTCTAGGTGGGGTGTATTGAGATGGATGCAGTCTACACCTTCATTACCACATCATCCTAAATATTACACACTGGACCTTTAAGTCTGAGAGTAATCTTAAGCAATTTAAAGGAGTTCAACGGTGACATTCCCATAAGAATACCTGTTGAGAAACGTTAAAGGGATCAGGGAAGCCAGATCCACTGAGACCGGTTTCTACCTGACAAGCATGTATATAAGCTCAAATGAAGCGTTTACATTTCAATGATGCCAAATACAGGCTTATGAAATCTAAAAAAAAAAAAAGAGAGAGAGGTTTCCACGCAAGATTTCTATGAATCTATTTTCTTTATTTACCACAATAGTAAAAATAAAAATTGAACATGGGGCTTTGATGTCATATGCACAGCATTTGTCTTTGCTTCTGACCGATGTTCACACTTTAACACAGTGCCACATAAATAAGTCATTTCAATATTTATGTCCAGTTATGCTTGCACACTACATTTCCTCTTTGTCTGATGGGACCTAAAAACAACAAAAATAGTGTTGTGTGATGAGATAGAGCACAGGGTAAACGCATGAGCAGGTGAGCTGGGGGCCGTTTTCCTCTAAGTGTCCTTCTGAGTATGGACAGAGCTGAAGTCCCTGTAGCCTTGTCGTGGCCTCAGTGCCTCAAACTCTTCAATGTATGAACACTGCAAAATGCAGAGACCTACTTGTTAACACTAATCACACAGGACTCTCAAGAAACAAACTGCAGTATGTCTTCAGCACATGAGCGATTTGTACATTATTTGGCTCAGAGAAAAATGGTTTTTAGAATGTCTATGTATGAACTTGAATTTTAAATTATTCATTTTTTTAAATAAAAGCACAGACCTATTTTGAAAGAAATGTTATGTAAATATTTGATTTATTTCATATCCAGGAAAGAAAAGATTTATGTATGGTTGCAGGATAAAGAGTAATGTTCTTGTCTGAAGAGATGTATTGTAAGACAGAGGCCCATCCACCAAGATTGGAATATCTGCTTTATGAATGTATTCTTCTTCAGTTCTTAACCTGGTCGAATGTTCATTTGCATGAATCTGTAATCTCTTAACATGCCATTTTTTTGTTTTAATTTATTATTTTTGAAACCATTCATTGGCCTGTATTCACACTAAATCGATCCAGAAACAGCTGCTCTGCTCTTTTGAGCACAAAAATTCACCATGTACAGTCGGTGCCGGTTTGTACTTATGCACATATAACACAACTCACAGATCTCACCACATGCATTTGTGGAATATGTTTTTGTTTACTTTGGCATCACGTTTTTATGTACACTGGATAAGGCCTCGGACACATGAGTTCATTGACACATGTTGCATCTAATAGTTCTGCCTAAACAATGCAGGTCTCTAAAACTCTCAAAAGGTCTTTTTTGTTGAAAAGTAAACCGTTTTTGTCAATTTGTTTTGTGGTGCATTTCATATTTCATGTTATCATGTCCCAGTTTTACTCACTGTGACAGTTGACTTTTCCATTTTTTTTTTTCTCCTATGGGATTCTTGGTGCCTTTTTTGTGAATGGATAATTTCTGTACAGTACACAATCACTGCAAAAATTTAGAGGTCCCACTGTTAAAATATTAATGTCTTTGAGACAACTGTTTGCCATGAGATTGTGATATCAGTACATCATACATTTCTGTCAGTTTGTCAGATGCCAACTTGAAACCAAAAGGTGCACTTTGTCTATCAAAGATTACGTATTTGAGTCTTTAGTTATAAAAGCCATTTATTCATTGCCATTAATACTATTAGTGCCGCCTTGTTAATGTTTTCTTGAACAAATACACTAAATCCAAGCTGCTCCTTTATCTCAATCTGACCAGTCTGACATATTTTTACTTGCCTAGTACCAGTTTGGCCTCTTTGCTTGTTGAGTTCCTGTTGATTTTTTTTCCCACTGCATATTCCCCTAAATTATTAAAGCCTTATAAAACCATAAAACATGTTTTAATAAAATTGCAACCTCCCAGAGTCATAAATTTAGATCTGATTGTTGTAAAGCCTTGTAAAGGTGTGATTGGTGGTTCAGTGGTGGAATTGGGTTCGGTTCCTGGCCAATGCGCTGTGATTTGTTCTCAACTTGTAAGTCTTTGGATAAAAGCATCTGCCAAATGCATAAATATAAATACATAAATAAAGCACCATACGAATGGCCGTTGGCCATATCAATCAGTGAGTACAGTGTCAGTGATTCTACGTTCTGAAGTATCAGTGGTTATAAATCTTGTTTTCAGTCATGCATCCCCTTTATTTATGTTTACGGTATTAATCCTGTCTATCTTGTTCCTTCTATTCTTGTCACCCATATTAGAAGATCGTGCATTCACGTCATTTATACCAAAGGCCACTTTTTCCGATGTACGAGTGCAATGTAAAACCAACACGCACACTCACACCATAATGGAATATGTGAATCTCAACAGGGATGAAAATGGCAATGTTCACATTAACTTTTTTATTGTACAAAATCTATATTTTGTGTTTTGTTTTTTATTTAAAGCTCACGTTATATTACTGTGAAGTTCTGCTTATCAGTGTTAAGCCTATTGTAAATAATAAAGATATTGATGAATATTGTCTGCTTGTATGTTCGTCAAATTGTTCTAATCTGTGTAAAAGTTATCAAATCACATGTGTCATGATGGATTTGCACAGGGCTATCCTGCATGAACAGGGCTGACAGCCACATTTTGTTTGAAAAGAAATATATGCTGTATATATCTGTATGAAAGCTCTTAATGGTTTCTTTCTGCTGTCAAATACGCTTGAATTCTTAATCGGTATAGGTACTCATTAAAAATCAGAAAACTCCAGAATGAACACACTGAACTAATCAACACCAAAAGTTAGCAGTGAGAAGACACATAGATAGTCACTAGAACTGTGCCAATGGTGGTTTACACACACTAGTGTAGCTACAAATAGGCGTTTAAACCATTAGTAGTAATCATCAAATAAAACACCAAAGTAAAGTGAGTATTTTAATCTTAAGGCATTGAATTTAAATACTTATCTACATCTACATGGTTAATTCAGGCGGCCCTCCCATTTTTACCATTTCTATCATTAGCAGCATCATCACCGTTGTGCCTTGGCGCATGCCTAGTTGACCACCCCATTTCCGACTCCTCCCCAGCCAGAGTCTATTGTAAAGATGGCGTCCATCATGGAGGGGCCGCTCAGCAAGTGGACTAACGTCATGAAAGGTTGGCAATATCGGTGGTTTGTTTTGGACTACAACGCCGGTCTGTTGTCATACTACACGGTACGTTCATTTAAACGCTTTATAACCGTCAAACAGCCCCCTCAAAGTTGCGGCGGTAGGCGCACTTCGTTGCTTGTCAAGTCCTTCTGGGAGAAAGGCCTTATGTTTGTCAGGAGCTGGAAGTCTCAGCTGGCACAAAGAGGCGGGGCTTGTAGTGATTACTTCTTAAGTTAACCAATGACAACGATCCTCGAGCCTCGATTGACGAATCGTGTGGTGGCATTTTTGTCCACACTTCCGCTACTCTTGTTAGCTAGCTAGCAAAGGTAAAATCAGAAATGTTGTCGGCGCTAAGTTGTCGCTTGTATTTTGACAGTATTAGGGAGACGAGGCATAGAATAAAGTCTGTTAGTGAGATTTATGCCCTTCGTGGCTAACTCAGTGTCATAAACTCGCTGGTTTGTTACCTAAATAAGTTGACAAGTTACCGCTGGTGGCTCTATTTTTGACAGATGCTACAACGAGTAATGCACTTCTTAATAAACACATCGACAGCGACGATGTAAGGAAAAACACGCCAGTTTTACTTCTAGAGAATTCAGCAATATGTCATCCGAATGCTAACATTAAAGCTGTCCTCTGATGGAAGGATAGCTAACTTCGGTTGTCTGGTACAGATATTTGATTTTAGAAGCGTAATTCTTGTTAGTTTAATGGGTTTGTAAAGCTTGAGGCTGTATGCACTTTTACTCGGGTACTGTTCCAGAATACAAATGTAAGGTATGTGTACTTCATATTCATATGACTTTGTACTACTATTCTACCACATCTTGGGGTCTAATCTTGTGCTTGTTGTTCCACTAGATTTAAACCCCGGGATCTTCTATAATCCAAAGTGTCGTATTTAGTGTTAACCCTCTTTGCATTTAACATGTCTTTGAACGTTTTAAGTTTTATTGCATTCATTTTCTTATGTTTTGTACTAGATTTCATTCAACACATATCAGAAGTTTCTATTTTTCTTGACATGAAAGGAGGACACACCAAATAGTTTCGAAAGACACCCTTTAACCTTTAAAACACATTTATTTCACTTTGCATGTGTCTTAAAGATGTGTACATATTTCCTTTACTTTCTTGTTGTATCTGAAGAAAAGAAAATGAGAAATAAATGTGTAGCTCATTTAAAACCCTTCAAAAACAAATTAAAGGAGGCCTAAAGCTTCTGACTAACTTGAAGTGGTTATCACAGGTAAGCAATGCCCTGAACATATGATATAAGATTGTGAATACATGATACTACCAAAAATGTTTTGAATAATTCAGATGTGAACAGCTTTAAACATATTCAGCAGTAACATACAACAGAAAAGAACATCTAAAACATCAAATATACTGACAGACTGTGACTATTTAGTTATTCATGAATATAAGTAGGCCTACAAAATCCTGCGGCCCTCAAACTGGACCCCCTCTACAGGGCTCCAAACTAACTTTTTTTGCTAGGAGCACAGTTGCTCCTAACTTAAAATTTTAGGGGCACAAGCAGAAAATTTAGGGGCGCAAACTATAAATCACTTTCACTGTTACTTTGACAATAAATACATAAACTACAACCAGTGCACTGCCTCCACACACTGGTTAGCAGCCTCTGGTTATCTTCGCCAAGGAGGTTATGTTTTTGCCAGCGTTTGTCTGTCTGTCTGTTTGTCTGTGTGCAACATAACTCCAAAAATTATGGATGGATTTTGCTGAAAATTTCAGGGAATGTTGAGGATGGTCAAAGGAACAAATTATAAGATTTTGGTGATGATCTGAAAGAAAAAAACACCATCATTAAAAAAGTTATTATGAGAAATCACTATTAAAGTAACACTGCTATCAATGTCAATCCATTTGCTATGGGTATGTTTTCATGGCTAAGAAATATAAAGATTAAGGCAAAGTAATTGTAGGACTGTTACTTTAGTTGGAAATCCCAATATGGGGGGAACTGAGCTGCTTGGCGGAGATCTGCCCTCTCCGAGTGTTTTTTTTTTTTTTCGACTTTTTTTAGTGTTTAAACTTGAAATTTGTATATAATTAAGTGTGAAAGTTACAGTTACAATATCACTGTTACACAAAAAAATGCTGCTGCCTACATCACCTATGTCAGCAAAAAGATAAACATGATTTGGATATTTGTGAAATTATGAAAACTGCATACTCAAAAAAATAAAGATGTTTACATTCCTTGTAAGGTTGAGCAGAGGTGATAAACCATCACCATTTAATTATTTGAATAAGAGAAATCTGATTGTAATGTGACTTCCACTGATATCCTGTGACTGTTTCTAATCATTAATTCCTTTATTATCTTTGATGATCCTATCATATTAGGTGACAATCTCCTCCTTCATAACCTGATTCTGGATACGGGCATCATCCGGCAGTTGGTGGAGAAAGTGTGGAAGAATAAGGACCTGAATACGTAAGTGGGATCAGGCAGAGCTCAGGGAATTGCAGTTTCAGATCTAGACTCTGGATAAGATTTGGATTGTGATGTCTTTCTCCGTCTCTTTTCTCCACTCCTGACATTTAGATATGGCTTTTTGGCTGTGTTTGCTGCAACAGACGGAGGTATCACAAGAGTGTTTCCAAACAAGTAAGTGCACTTCTCATGATGGCTGTGTGTCTGCTTGCCAGACTGGATGGCAGCTGCTCTGTACTTCTGTTATGTTTCTCACTTTGTTTTCTTTAAAGTGGTAAGTTGCGAAGGCTGTAAAATGTTTCATAAACACATAGGATAGGTGTAGTAGGAGGCTTGTACATGAGAGATTTACTACACTGCTGTCTGTGGTCTTAAATCTCAGGGCTGCAGAAACCTGGGAGGAAGACCCTGAGCCGTTTAATGCCAGCTATTACCGCCGCAGTCTCGACAACAAGGGCTACATCTTTAGAGCGCCTTATCGAACAGGTGAATGATGCTCTTAGTCTCAGGTTATATATCCACTGCAGAGCCTGGTGATTTTGTGTGTATTTGTTTTTTAACACTAACCCACCATCCTGGAATGTCCCTTTGTCCCCCCCTGGCAGCCAGAGACGAGCTGCTGAACCCAGAGAACGACACCATAGGGATCTTGGTCAGCACAGCCGTGGAGATCACAATAGGAGGGAAGACGATCAAACCTGCAGGTGGGTTTGGCTTGAAGAGACACTGGCTCATCTTAATTAGAATGTTTGATGTTGAGGAAAATGGTTTGTATATATAATTAGTGTCTGTCCTTCACATCTGTTAATTGTGCCTTTATGTGCATCTGTCATCTCTTTGGTTTTTGCTGTTCTATTTTTACTTTTCAGTTGTTGGGGTCAAATTAGACCTTGAAGCTTGGGTGGATAAGTTTAAAATTCTTGCCAGCAACCACACAGACAACCGCCAAGGCTCAAATACGGTAACAGAACCTCTATAGCAGGGGTCTCAAACATGCGGCCGGGGGATGATTTTGCAAAGTGCAACATTTTCACAGTGTTGTCGAGCTAATTTTAATTCAGGTTCCACACACAGACCGATATGATCTCAAGTAAAATAATAACATCATAATGACCTACAAAAAATAGTGACTCATATTTTTATCTATCTATCTATCTATCTATCTATCTATCTATCTATCTATCTATCTATCTATCTATCTATCTATCTA
>JAPTYR010000019.1:34814575-34825242 GCA_029814505.1 Siphamia roseigaster | reverse complement strand
AGGTTAACACTGTAAAGCCCTTTGAGGCAACCTTGTTGTGATTTAGGGCTCTATAAATAAAATTGAATTGAATTGATGGCATAAGCCTCGTTATCAAACAGTTTAAGGATCATTACCAGGTATTGGAAAAGTATCAACATTTTTTTTAATGAACCCAGCCTTATCAGGCTATCACAGTAACTGTAGTAAATACTATACTCAGTTTGTGCAGTCATGCAATACTACAAAATAAACTATGAAAAATTGCTGACATAACATCTTGTACAGTAGTTGTTAAAACCATCAGTGTTGTAATTCATCATTCAGCTGTTATACACCATTTCCTTACATGAGACATTTTGTGACACTGTGATGGTCTGTTTTGGCCATGGCGAAACTCTTTCTTTTTGTGATTGTGGGACACATCTGCCACTCTCATACCCCTAAGGCTGCCTTGCAGTCTCATGGGTCACCACCATAAAATTGGCACAAATTGTGTGTGTTGAACATGAGATTCTGGGATGCAGCAGCTGTTAGCTTGGATAACGGGCCATGCACAGGATGTTGGCAGAGGAGATTTTGCTTTTGCTGTAAAACGATCCCAGTCTAAGCATGTTATGTAGTCGCTCTCCCGGGATTTGCTTCATTTGTCTCTCTGTACAGTATATAGATACTGCCAAGTTGAAGTGGCAAACAGAGGCATCAGATACTAGAGCTGTAATTTTCAAAGACTGGAATAGCTGCCTAAAGTAATATTATAAGTAATAACATATTGTTTTCATTTCATGAAAATGGCTTTCCAGTTGTAAGTTATGGTACTTCTGGACAAGGCAGTTATGATAAAAACAAGATTATGGTTTTAAACACTTTCTTGTGATCAGAACATGAAAAATCTATCCCAAAATGCTGGCTGTAGAACATTCAAAACATATTCCACATCACATAAAAAAATTGAGGATTAAGGAAAATAACAGAACATTGAAGATTTTAGTATGCATTACAGTTGAATCTATAAACAAAATGCACCTGAGAGTAATGTATGTAACAGTAATGACACTCTATTTTCTACTTTGAACTGTACTTTTTAAGCCGAGCAGCCACTGTGCTCATTCAGACTGCAGCTCTGTACCATCTTTCTATTTAGAGAACCATTCATTATTCATCGGCTTCTCTCCCCCGGTGGTGCATCAGAGTTGCCTGAGAGCCCTGTAGCTTCCCTCTTTTTTTTTTCCTCTTTCCCCTCTCTCACGTCCTCTTCATCTCCAGTAGCTATCAACCTCTTAACCCCTGAACAGGACGCTGAAGCCGCCCAGGATTATCACACCCGATTCAGACTCCTCCTCCTACCCTTGACTCCTCCCGTTTCTGTGAAGGCCCATCCTCATCTCAGTTGTTACCTGCACTGTCTGCTCTTCCTCAAATTTTCCACTACAGTCATCATGTCTGACCTCGCATTCTTTTCAGCACAACTTTGAGTCTTGTGCATTTAGTCCAGAAAGCTGTTTTGTAACGCATTACTTTCGACTCATTCCATGGTGTGTGGTGATTTAAGCTTTGCCACATAGCATTAGCTAAGAACAGATTAAATTAGCCATGTAGTGAATGCATATTCAACATATTATTGCTGTGATATAATGAAATGGGAGTTTGTCTTCCTGCAGTGTTTAGTAGGTACCTCCTATGTCACTGTACTGGGTAGATCATAGGTTCAAAACATCATATCATCCTGCCACTGCAACAAATACTCAAATGTTTTATCAGTCCCTCTGAAAATGGCAGGGATAGGAAGTAGAGGGTAGAGATGAATAATTCACAGAGGCCTTTTGCTGGAAGGAACATTGGAGCTTTGTAAAGCGAAATGTCTGTGATGGATACCCCAGCCATGAGATTGGAGGACAGTCCTTGGGTTATGAATATATACGGTGCCACATGCATAGTGTTAATTCCTATTGTCTGCTGGCCTGGATGTGGTGATACTGTACTTAATTACATTTCTTATCTTTTTTTCTGTTGGTCACTCACTTTCTTATTGTTTTACATCATATAAGTGGTGAGAAGCTTTCCTTGGCCTGCACATGAGGAGAATGCGAACTGCTGTTGACCTTGTCCCAAATCTCTGTGACCATATGACAGGAAATAAACTAAGTAGAAAGAAAGCACTCAGAGAGCGCAGACCTCTGCCAAGCAGCTCGTTCCCCCTAAAATAACAGTCGTACAATTATTTAGTCTACATATTTAGATTCCTTGACCATGAAAATGTACCTCTAGCAAGTGGGTTCATGTTTATCATTATTAGTTCAGTGGTTATTCACAAAATTGCCTTTTTTGATAATGGCGGGCTTTTCTTCTTCCGGATCACCACCAAAATTTTAGCATTTGTTGATCTCCCCATTACCAATTTACCCTGAAAATTTCATAAAAATCCGTTCATTAATTTTTAAGTTGTACAAAAACTGTCGGCAAAAACATAACATCCTTGGTGGAGATAACTAACATCACCATCACTACCAGATTGCCAATGATTAATGTGATTGTTGATGACAACTCGCTGGCTTCATCTGATCACCTAAATGTTGCGAATTATTCAGTTGAAATAATCCTTCCATTGGATGAGGTTCAGTGTTCATTCTTCTGTGTGTGTGTGTGTGTGTGTGTGTGTGTGTGTACACTTTTAAAGTCCTCCTTGCTTTGTGAAAGAACAACTACAACAGCAACCTCCAAGCTGCACACTGGAAATGGCAGGTTTTACCACAAATGCGTTTTTGTGTCATACTCTTTCTTGGTGATGTAGTGATGATTGGGTGATGATTCTTATATTCAAATACAAATATATCATCAAAACAAAGGCTTCCTCTACACTGTTTTGCAAAGGGACTGTAGCTACAAAGTTTCAAGCTATTCCAGACAAATGTATTGACATTAAGGAAAATGGGTTTCCAAGCTTTATGTGAGCTGAGATGTAAAAGGCATGAGCTGTGCATTCTCTGCTGCATCTGATTGGTCGGTGTGTGAATGCATGGACCGTGCAAATATATATATTATTTTTCCTTTTACATTGAATCTCAGGCAATGTAGTGTTTGTATCCTAACGGAAATGTACATATAATTATTTTATCAATATTTATTTTTTCCCCTTTTCTTTTTGGGATGAAAGTGGAAATGCATCTGAAAATCAAATGTCAACATAAACACAAACATCAGAAATGCCGGAGAGAGAGAGTAGGAGACTGCATCATTTATTTATGTTTTACTCAGGACTTCAGTGTCCATTCTAGCACAAAGTAAGTCTTGTACCCTCATTCATCCTATAGGACGTGAAGTGATGTCCACTGACAGAAGTGATAATGTACCACAAGCTGACTGAAGACTGATGCACAAGGAAACGTGGTTTATTCCAATATGTCATCAGTATTAAAATGTTATTTTTGGATGGAGCCGATTGACGTCATCTGTACTGTACTTCCACACTGTGCAAATTGTTCTTCATAGTGCTGTTGTACCTTTTCATCCATTTTCATACAGTAGATGCACCATTAGTTTACCTCCAACTCGGTAAAGATAACTTGCATGCTACTGCAGTCGGACTGTAAATCTCAATTATAGATTACAGATCAGGTGGTCTGACCTAATGCATAAAACCCCACCACCAGTATTTTAACCACATCCTGATAGGTGTGCCTGCATCTTACAATCTCAAACTTCTGTAATACACCTTTATACAGCTTTTTGTTAAGCAACAACTGCTTTTATTCCTCATGATGTCTCTTCATGGGACTGGCTACCAACCAACGAGCTGGAACCACAGAAGGAGACGTAGTTGATATTCTTCTAATCTATGTTTTTGTGATGTGGCCCTGGTGCTACCTAATCTGTCATGAAAAGGACTAAACAACATTAGCCGCAGTAATCTGCTTCTCTGGAGAGTCTGTTTGGCTGGGGGGGTGGGATGGAGTGGGAGTGCAGAGAGGCTCTGTCTGAGTGGATTGGCCTTAGCCTCGGACGCCTTTTAATGTCTTTAAAAGCTTTTATTCTGGGGTATTGCTCGGTGTCAGAGCACAGCCATTCATATGTCTTGTTTCAAACTCTGTGAAAAATGACTTCACAACACAGTCGACCTGCTAATACAGTTACATATATGCTGTTGCATTCTATCTTCACAGCTCTTGGATGTCTTAATTCTTTTACATCCCGTTAAGGTAAATTTATTCTTCTTGCAAGAGCTGAAGAGTGAAAACGTTTCAGTGCAGTCTGTTTACACATATATGCTATAACCTGAGCAGATGCAGTGACGTATTTCTTCATATCTTAGAGTAAAATAATGAATCTGTGTATGACACAGACGGCAGATTTCTGGTGGTGTGGGTTGAATGTGCCAGGGCTTGTATTGGGTTACTGTTTAATGTCACAGGCAGTCTGTTTGTTCTCCATTTTTTCTCGGAGAGTGCTGTCTTGCCTTGCTCTATTTAACACTTTGGCCCCAAAGGCTCCATGTTGAATAAACAAAACTACACCCATCTACATCCACTCCATTGCAGACGCCTTAACTTGTGACTTTTACTACCTATTCTTTAGATACTACTGACTCAGCCATCACCGTTATAGATAAGAAGGGTTAATTACACTAGTCACCAAAAATGTAGCCACTTGATTGCATTTGCACATATCTACTCCATCAAGGAATGGTGTATGCAACATAACTCAAAAAGTTATGGACAGATTTGGCTGAAAGTGATAGCTAAAGCACTCAGAGGGTGTAAACCTCTACTGAGGCAGCTGAACTCCACACAACATTCTATCCTCAGCAGTCTCATTTCTATCCAGAGAGGTACCTCAGTCCATATATGAACTCTTTAGTTAGAGCACATACACCTGAGTTTACCTGAAACATTGCAAACATTTACCCACTCAGGTAAATGTTTGCACATTCTTCAGAATTGTCTTTCATGATCTGAATGATTTGTCTTTAGGTCTTGACACATACATTTATGAAGTAAGTTAGAATAAAATTCGATGAATATTTGAGATGTAATTTGTTTTCTAAATTTCTAATCTTCACACATAGTCATTTAGTGGTCACTGACAGTGACTCACTGTCCTTAGGAATTCTTAAAATTTAACGATAACCAACATGCTGTTGAAAACATAACCTCATTATTTAAGATGAAACTACAGACCAGAATGTTGCTGCTGGAGTAACTTTAAAACCTAAGGTTGAAGCGAACTGCAGGGATCAGTAGAAGTTATAAGTTTCTTACCCTTAGATCAGTTTTGTCGTCTTATGTTACAGATAACGAAAATATAAACTTTAAAGAAAAACCCAATTCCATGTTTAATTTCTATTCATTCAAGGTTTTATTGAAATGTTATGAACACATAGTTTGTTCTTCCACCATTCAGAGTTCTGCAATTAGTCCATTTATTACATTTCTTGTCAATTTGTGCTGTTAGTTACAGTTTGAGTTATTTTTTCCATTGTATATATTCCTTCTATAATTGTGATCCATTGGTCCTTTGTTGGTGGTTCTGTCTTTCCCCAGTTCCTTATAGTAGCTTTTTTGCAAGCCACTAAAAGGACCTTAGCCAAGTATGTAATTTCCCACATTTCCATTGGACAAGTTGCACAAATACAGTACATTGGAATTCCATACTCCATTATTTGTTGTAGTGCTCGACACACCATTTCCCAAATCAGTTATTTTATCACATTTTTAAAAAAAAAAACATATGTAATCTACATCAAGTTCACATTCTCTCCCAACAAAACTGTTGGGAGAGAACATGTTTAACTTCTTACTTTTCTTCTTAAATGTAATAAAGAAATGCACCACATTTGTTCAGAACTCCCTCCAGATTCCGTATTTCATTTTAGCTGAGAAATAACAGGATTATGTTATGACATAAGTTACCATTATGTTTGTTTATGTACTTTTATCTTTTTTTAATCTATTTTTATTTTAAGGGGGTTTTTTTGTTTTGTTTTTTGTTTTGCTTTTGTTTTGGTGTTTTTGGTGTCCCATCTGATTTCCTGTAAATCTCTAGATCATCACTATGGTGTGATCTCTGTACCTGTAACTGTATCCTGTTCATATTGCCATTATCCCTGAGCCATAAAAAGCAGACTGTGTCATCTCAATCACTGTAGGATCTGTGTCTTTCCAGTATTGTGTCATTAATGTGTAACTTGATGATTATGGAAAACGTGGCTCACTGGGTGTGTCTGTTTCTTCTGCCCTCAGCCCGAGATGCAGACGAGCGGGAGAAGTGGATCCATGCCTTAGAGGGAACAATCCTTCGTCACACCCTCCAGCTCCGGGTATGGAATCATGCATGTGTCTAATCCATCTAGTTCTGTACAGAAAAGGCTTTGACTGATCCTTGCTTGGTTGTTTATGCAAATTTTCCAGCAGTTACAATATGTGTGTAGGTTCTCTACCGACTCCATTTTCATTAAGCAAACACTGTTACAGAAGCCGTTGTATGTGTTAGTACTAATTGTGAATATATGTGTGACCTATGACTACGAGCTTTCTATTACAACTCAGATTTCATATATTTGCATAACGTCATAGCAAATGAATTGTACATATTTCTTGCCCATTTTATTGGAGATATTTCAGACCATTTGCTTTTTAAATGCTGGGTAATCTAAGTGTATTAGTGTACATTTGTGCTCTGGAGTGTAGTCAAGTCCAGTCTTTCAATTTCTTATTTTGGAGATATTGCTCACCAAAGGAAATGAGAACTTGCAATGAGTTGTAAGGTTAAATATTAAGTTCATGTCATTGTGAACGGATGATGTTGTATTAAAATGTGACTTGTTTGGATTGGAAATGGAGGCCTGGTTTGCTAGATTTACAGAAGGACATTTTTCTGTTTGATTTTGTGCTTCCAGACTTTTGATTTGTCCTCTTTTTCTCCATGTACTTTGTTTGTGTTGAGACTGATTTCATCTCAGTCACTTCTTTCCATCGTCTCATTCCCTTTAATATTTTCTTTGGCCTATGTTCCTTCTCCGTCTTTAAAACCTTGCCCTTCCTCCTTGTTCCCTCCCATCATCCTACTCCCACCCATCTCCTCTTCCCTTCACCACCAGCGCCTGCTCACTCACACTTATGCAGTGTTGTTGGGGGCTACTGTTGTCGTACCTGCCATGTGACCTTGCATCACCCAATCTTTGAAGATGTTGCTCAATCGACCAAACCTCTGCCCCAGCCAATCACAGCAGCTGTTAGTGTGTTGCCACTGCTTTGTGTGTTCCTCTTCTGCCTGCGTGAGAGGAAGTGTGCTTTTCCTGCAAGGGGAGGGTCCCGGATTAACTCGGCTCTGTCTGCCTCATACCAAACACTCAGCTGATAACTGCTGTTGAAGGATCTACAGAAGGCGTCTGTAGCCTGTCCGGCTAACTCACAGTCTGAAGGCTACTGTGGTTTATGTTGGCAGTCTGCAGTGGAGAGCCGGAGATTGTTTTCTGTTTCTGAGTGGAGGGGGAGGAGTAGGAGGACCGCCAACTTCAGCAGAGCTGCTGTTTTATTGCCGTAGGGACAGAAAAAACCCCAAAAAAAGACAAAACGGGGAGAAAGCTGCATAAGCTCCTGTGTCAGGCTACGTGGCCTGATGGGAGGGATGTGCAGGGTTTAATGCAGTATGCCCATTGGAGCGAGATGCCCAGTAAGTAACATACACACATACACAACATGCCTCTGCACCATAAACGTAATGTTAACGGCTGCCGGGGCCACAGTGTTTTAAAGTGGGTCATACAGTGTGGAAAGACAAATAGATAAGGGAGGGAGAGGGGCGGGGGCATGAGAGTGGTGGTGTTTGTTGGATCTGGCTGGGTGTTTTTGTGACTGTTTACATGTCAGACTTCACAAGCTGCTCTGAAATATTCCCACAATGTAACAGGGATGCACACAGGGATTTTCTACTGGAAACAAGTGGAGGACAAAGGTGCAGACGTCTGGGAATATTTCAGGAATAGAAGATGAAGTGGACGGTGACGCGGTATTTCACTGGCTGTTTATAAACCAACCACCTGCCTAAGATGTTCCGTTTCCAAGCTTCTCACCAGTTTAAAAAGAAAAAAAAATGCATTTCCTCTCTTGTTAAGCGATACTACAACCTGACTTGCCACTGCTGCTGATAACCCCGATCTTATCATATATTTAGTTTAATTTTCTACATGTTTAGACTGGTTGTGCAAACATTTCTGATATCTTAGAGAGGTGAATAAATGGTTTTCCTGTTTGTAAACAATTTAATATATAGATGTATGAGTAGAGTTAGTTGAGATGAAACCATAACATGTAAACGGTATTATTTCATGGCAGTTGTTTATTATGTTTAACAGTTATATTGTTCACGCCCTGTGTTTATGTTGGTGTACATTTTTGTATCATACTGACTTGATTTTGAAAGCAGCTTCAAGCAGAAATCATGATGCAACACTTTTCCAGATAAACTGGCATGATGTTTTTCTGAATATGTATGTGATAGCCTATTGTGAATTAGGGTTATACACACACTCAGGTAATGAATATCCATGTAAACATGAGTTGTGTCTGCTGGTTTAGACTTTTATTCAGGCTTTGACTTGGCCTGCTAATGCTAAAACCACCTTTGATCCTTTGAGGAAGTTTGGCTAATCACAGGCTTGCTGCCTACTCAGTTAACTCAGACTTTGTTCTCTGTTAAAGTTAGAATATTTTTACAGTTTTAACTTTCTACAAGTCTTAGACCAGCCAGGCTGTTGTCAGTATTTGGATGTTAATGGCTTTCCTGCACATTCCAATGGGACCATCTTTAGCAGGAAGAAAAATCAGTTCAAGCTCAGGACAAATGATCACTCTGCGATGTAGCAAATCCACAACACCCAACACGGTTTGACCTGCTGACAGCCGTCTGTTGTATTATTGCTTTGCTGTTTTTATTTGTTTTCCTTTGAAGAAAAGTTGTGTAGTGATAAATTATTTTCGCTTTAACTGTGAGTCATTTTACTGACATCTGGCATGATGCAGAGGGTTATTGTGCTGTAAATAGGAGTGAGTATTATAACTGCTGACTGCCTCCTGCATTAACATTTGTGGGTAATGGTTAGAGGAAGTCTGCCTGCAATGCGTGCGCCTACATTTATCTGTTTTCCTGTTATTTGTATCGCAGCTCACTGGATTGTTCTGGGTGCTCAAACAGACACTGGTGTCCGGTCACGTCTGCTCTGTCACTCGTCTAGTATCAGCCTTTTAATGGATGTTGCGTAACGTACGTTACGAAAAGTGTGGAGTTGGTTCCTGAACAAGTCATTTAGTGTGTGTGTACGTTCGTTTTCACTTCAGCCCTTTTCCATACTTGGTTGTTATCATTGGTCATTAATTAGATTCTCCACGTCCTTGACTTTCTTGATTCAGATTTGTTGTATTCTGAAATGTGTTTTGTTCTATGTAGGCAGACAGACAAACAGACTGCTGGCCTGTCATGTACTGTTGGCTCACCGTTAAACAATAGTATTCATATCTACCCCTGTACAGCACATTGCCAGAAGATTCTCCTGAACTGTTGATGTTTCTCTCCACCATTTTTTGTGGCAGTTTTTAAAGCCTGTGTGGCTCAGAGGTGATTGGGACAAGGAAGTTATTTATTTATCTTAATGAATGAATATGTCAACACATGGTCTGTATTATTGGTAGTGTCTGTTTGACTTTGAATATGCAAATTCTGTCACTGTTTTTCACCCTTTGCGTGTTCAAGGGTGCACTAATACCCTGCTTTATTTTGTCTTGTTATTTTTAATCATCCTCAGGAGGCAGAGACAGGATTGGTTCCAAGTGTACAAGATTTTGACAAGAAGCTCGCTGAAGCTGACGCCTATCTCCAAATACTGATTGACCAGTTAAAGGTAGGACTCATTTCATTTGGATTTCATTTACATATAAGCAGATAATCATAATTAAAGAAGCTAGTTCCGGCCACAACAGACTCAACCTGCATCGTCCCTTCACATTCACTGATCATTTCATTAATCATTTGACTACATATCCATCTTAGCTCATATTATATCTGCAATTTTTGTGAGCCTTTCATCTCTTGTTCTGTCACTCACAGCTGTTTGATGAGAAGATCAAGGACTGCAAAGAGGATGAATCACGCAGAGTGAGTACCAGCACCTGATACTCGGTCTGTCCACGTGTCCCGACTCTAGTCCACAAGTAGCAAGGGACGAAAGCAGACACGTAGCTCTGAGGAACAAAAACTGACAGCTGTCAGTGTGTTATAAAGATCTGATACATTGTGGTTGTCAGTTTAAAGCTTACAGAATTCAGGTTGTGATACAGGTAACGGGATATATCACGATGCAGTTTTGTAAGTTAAATTAAGAAGTGGTTTTAAAAAACCATATCAGCCTTCATTTCGAACTTCCCTACAAATAGTTTCTGATTTACTTTTCCTTCCTGCATCTGTATGGAAGAACACAAAGTACCCAAATCACTAAATACTTCAGTGTGTAATTTGTGACTTGAGTAATAAAGGATAGAACTTAATACAAGGATTAAAGTATTCCGGCACCGTGCCGGAATTCCGGCGTGGGGGCTTTTGGGAAGGAACAAAACAAAAAACAAAACACAACCAATGTCCAGAGCCGTGTATCTCTGCCCATGACTTTGATTGTGGTTATTCTCTGCCAATGATAAGAA
>JAPTYR010000019.1:34771109-34781861 GCA_029814505.1 Siphamia roseigaster | reverse complement strand
CATAAATAACTTGTTGTAAGCTACCACATTGTAAAAAGAGCCACACAAAGTGGTTTTCAGCTGAAGGACCTCTTTAAAAACGCAGAAGTTAGGTTTCGTGCGGAAGGGATTTTTTCGAAGACGAAGTGGTGTGGATAAAAAATTTTTCATAAACAAACTGAGGGAAATGTTCGGTTTTAAAAATACCCGGCTACGTGTGTACATGGCCTCAGTCATTCTGTGCAGCAGATGGGTTTGCTGCATTCAAGATTTTAATATGATTAATCATACAGATGAATTAATCCACCTAAACGTGTTAATTTTGACAGCTCTATTACAACTATAACTAGAAAACAAGCACTGGGAGAGTACAGACCTCTGCCAAGCAGCTCACTTCCCTGTATTAGGATTTCCAGTTAAAAAAATAACAGTCCTACAATTATTTAGTCTCCATCTTTAGATTCACTGACCATGAAAATGTTCCTGTAACAAGGGGATTCATGTTGATATTATTAGTTCAGTAGTTATTCACTAAATTCTTTTTGGATAATGGTGGTTTTCGGGATCATCACCAAAATCCAATCAATTGTTCCTTTGACCATCCTCAACATTCCCTAAAAATTTCAGCAAAACCTGTTCTTGAGTTTTTGAGTTCTTTTGAACAAAGACAAACAAACAACACCTCCTTGGTGGAGGTAAATATTCACACATATGTGCAATAGGGATAAAATGTGCTCAGAGATGACACCTTGTGTTATCCAGAGACATCTGAGCATGCTCAGTGCACCTGTGGAAAGGGGGGGCAAAACAGACTGACTATAAACAGTTTAGGTTTTGTTTTGGGTTTTTTTAATACTGGTTTCCTTGTTGTTTTTTGCATTTACCGTTTGCAGTGTCATTGTGTTTTTCCTTTCCTTATAAAACAAAAAAACCCATGACCGTGTAACTGCTTTTTGGCGTTCAACCAGGTGACCAAAACAAAAACTGAGCTAAAATGTAAATACTTGTCGTTGTTCAGTGTGTTCCAGTTCACAGTTCATGTTCAACATCCTCGGGCTCTTATTGATGTATATTCTGAGTTCCTAATTTAGATAAAAACCTGTCAAACTTCTATTTCTTTCTGTTTTTCCACCACTTTTGACCCTAAAACACACAGTAAAATAAAAAACACTGAAGAAAAAGTAACACAAGGACATACTCACTGCATATTTAATGAACCTGAAACAGACACGCATTCACAGCAGCACCTTTACCTGGAATCATGTCTCATGGTTCAAGGGTTCATCTAAACTGGGGGCGTCCAACCCTGGTCCTGGAGATCTACCATCCTGCATGTTTTAGATGTTTCCCTCTTCCAGTTCACCTGATGGTCGTTATCAGGCTTCTGCAGAGCCCGTTGATAGGCTGATCATTTCAGTCAGGTGTGTTAGAAGAGGGAAACATCTAAAACACGCAGGACAGCAGATCTCCAGGACCAGGGTTGGACACCCCTGATCTAAACTCAGACTTTTACCTTTTCCTCCTCAGCATCATCATCATCATCATCGTCTGATCTTCTGTCTGATGGAGGATCTGAGGACGGGCTCTTCATCACCTCATCGGACTTCGCAGGCTTCAGTGTTTTGCTCTTTTTACTTCTTGGTTTCCTCTTTCGTGAGTTGGCCTGCACACACAAATAAAGGGTTGATGCGTTTCCACATTCAGTCCAACGTTGCCCTCATCTGTCTGGGTGTAGGCTCTTTAGACCCATCATCAACGATGACCACTTACTGTCCCTGCTTGTTTCTGGGCTTCTTTTTTGGCCAGGTCTTTGCTCAGTAACTTGATGAGGTAGTCTGCTCGGGTCTGAAGCTGTTTTGCTTGAGGCTTCTTGTCAGGGTCATCTGGTAGGAGCTGATTAAAAATACACAGTTAACACGTTTCTGATGCAAACACTTTCCTAAGAATCCAGCTGGAAATCCTTAAAACTAAACAGGTATTGATAAGTTAGCCTGAGGCCTGTTATGCTGCATTTCCACTCCATGGTATCGGCTCTACTCAATTTGACTCTGATATCAGGAACTACCCTTTCAGAAAGTTTCCATTAGAGATGCTATAGTACCTTGATGTCGTCATGAAGTGCGCTGTAACTCCCGTGGTAAACTCATGCGTTGCTCATTTAAGCTCACACTGGATTTTTTATTTTTTTTGGTCATCCACCAAAAACACAAATGTTTTGACTACCACACTGTTTGTGGACTGACATTATTGCATTGCGGACTGAATTAACTGACCGCTCTGTTCACTGTGGCTGTGTTCGAAATCGCATACTACGAACTACATACTCGATGAGTGTATACTGTCCACTACACACGGAGTATGCTCCGTTCACACTCAAGTGTGGTATCAAGTTTGCCATGATGCATTTCAAATGACCGAAGATAAAAACCGGCACGCCAGGCTATCAAACATCTCTGATTTGCCACATTTGAAACTTCAGAAAGCATTTGAAGCAAGAAAGTCTCAAAATGTGGCCATTTGAGCCATAAACCTCAGATACAAATTCCATGACATTTCGGAGATTCCATTATCCTGCTGTTATGGTGTTGAAGAAACTTCCAATTGACTCTTGAGTCAAACTGGTAGTCCGCTCGTCGCTGATTCGCAATGCTTTATGGGGAGGTTGAGTGTGAATAGTATGTGCACCACACTTACTTGAAAATTTTCTATGTGTGTGTGTATATATATATATATATATATATATAGTATGCATCGAAGTATTTCTCGTGTACTTCACCTTTCTGTACTATCTAATGTGAACACACTGCATACTAACTTTGACATCATACGTGGTATGAGTAGTATGCAATTTCGAGCACGGCATGTAACTCTGAATCGAGGGTTTGTGTTTTGTTTTTTTAAATGGCAGGTCGCAGATTAATGATGCAGGCAACTCCACCAATCATTGTCCACGTAGCCGTCACGTTATAGTATCAATTGGGGCCGCTAAGAACCTCAACAAGAGTAGATGCCAGAAATCTGGGACTGGGTCCTCTTTTGTAGTGGAAGCACATCAAAGTGGGTAGAACCGATACTAATGGAAATGCAGTACAAGTGTCTGTTTAGTTTTAACATGAACCTAAATGCTATGAAAGTGGTAACTTCACTTTTATAACACATGCAGACATCTGTTGACTTATCAGCCACTTAACAAAGTGAAAGGCACCAGTCCATCTCCAACTCCAGTTGATTTCTGTGCTGCTGTGATGACACTTATTTGCTACTCTTGACAAAATGGATGATGATACATGCAACCACCAAATTATAATATCTGAGGCACTTCAGCTGTAACTCGCGTAGCTCAAGTGTCAGTGCGTTGCTTATTTTATGTTGTCTTTCTTGCAGATGGATGATATGTTACAAGCATGAAACTGAACCAGATTTGGGTATGTGAGGCACACTGTAAGATCATTTCCTTAAATATGCTGTCAGTGATGATTATAATACATTGGGAATCTCTCTGAAAAAGAATGAAAGATGAAGTTTGTCTGATGCAGTATGGTTATGGTATATATTTACTGGCAACGACTTTTCGGCGATATTAATCCCTGTTGTTTTTACAGATGACTGTCATTGGATCTCAGGTGAGTTTAGAAGTTGAGTTAATCTTGACTTTTAACTGTCAGATGCAGTGATGATTGCATAGTTCAGCAGATATTCTATGACGAAGAAAAATGTCTTTCGCTCCTAGCTGATGCATCTGCCATCCTTACTCTTTAGGCCATTCATACTGGATTTGGATTAATCTTAGTTTTTTCTCTTCAGGATTGCAAATGTCGACGACATGTGGCCAGATGAAAGTAGGTTTAAAAGCACAACATGCTCTTTGTGATAGATAATGATACAGTGATGATTGCATAGTTCAGCAGATCTTCTGTGACGAAGAAAAATGTCTTTCGCTCCTAACTGATGTATCAAAAACAAAAATTTGTTAGCTGTAATTCTTTTTCAAAACTCATTAATGTAGGTCCATCTGTTTTTTTAGGTGGGGGTGCACATTTGCTGACTGATGCTGAGACTGATCTGTGTTGTATGTATCACAAAAATTATCACTTACTGGAAGACTCAGAAATGATGAATTTGAATCAGGTCGCTGATCTAGTTGAGGAACTGTATTTATTCTGATCTGTCTTGTCTTGATTAAAGACAAATGTGTTTGTCACTAAGTTCTCATAAAACTCTTGTAACTTTGCAGAACCAGTTGAGTTATGGCTCTTCAGTCTGAGATTGGATATGAGGTGAGTGTAAATTGCATGTTTACTGCTTCAGACCCAGATGAGTGAGTTCAGTTACTAATTTTTCAGAAATGAGTAATGTCTTCACTTGGAAAAATGGGTGTTCGGTGCCTAATAGTCTGTGACTCCGTTTTCTAAAGGCTTAAATTATTTCCTTAATTACAAACCAGGTAAGTATAGTCTTGATGGCACTTAAATGAAAGCAATAGAGATCTGATCATTAACCCTTTTAATATCAGTATTTCACTTAAAGGAGAGTTCCTGCAGTTGTACAATCATATTCCATCTGTTTGAGGCCAAAGTCTAAAGGGAAATGCAGGAGAATTTTATTTAGCATTTTAATAGATGTTAAGAGCTTGACAGAAGGTTAAACACTTGCTCATTATCACCCCCTTTGATGGAAATGCGCACAAGTGTCAAACTTGGTGTAGCCGTAATTAAATTTTCTCATGCATTTCCTTTTAGACAACTGACTTTGGCCTCAAATAGATGGAATATGTTTGTAAAACTGTCAGAATTCTTTAAGTCTCATGCACCATCAGCCAATGTTTTGTAAAATGCAGTGATGCTGAATTGGTTGATCACCTACTAGACCAGTGGTTCTTAACCTGGGGTGCGGGCACCCCTTGGGGGTGCACTGGAAATCTCAGGGGACGTGTAGAATTTTCCATAATGAAAAAGGGGTACTGTTAAATTTCATTTAACATTCCAGAATCCTAACATCTGGTGCATGGTCCATAAAACATCGGAGAATATATAGGAAACATGTCCCCATCATGTAATTTCGGAAAATCTACCTTTGCTTCAATTGCATATCTGGGTGAGATTTTTGTTGCATGGGAGATGGGTGTGCGTGGCTTGTCTTAGACACAGTTAAGGGGTGCTTTAGGGGAAAAAGGTTAAGAACCACTGTACTAGACGACCAACTCACCTGGGTCTGAACTGTTTGTGGGATCTCTGTGCCCTGGCCTGTATGATGACTGTGTGTTGCTGACTGTAAACCATGGAGTTGAACATTAGCTCTAGCTGACCCTGGTCAGTGGTGAAACTGTCCATTTGTTAGTGTGCATGTTAAACTTGAGCTACCATCTCTTTTCAGGGTGCCGTCTCTTTCATTGTAGGCTGAAAGGCAGAGCAAGGTAAGGACACAAGACTCAAAACAACACACCATGTCATGGATTCAGTGATGTTTGTACAAATGTCTGACCTGAACTTGCATGTGGACAGTCAACTGCTGAGGAACCCAGTGAACCTAGGTTGACGAAACCTATCTCAAACATGTAATAAAATGTTGTTCTCTGTTTTAAGATGTGTGATGCTGTGTCTGGAGGGCGGAGGCAGACCTTGGTAAGCATAGTTCTGCGGCTCATGACTTCAACTTATCTGGGCCATGAGACCTGTGATGACAAGATTCTGCCAAATGATTCACCTTGATTATATTTTTACCGTTCCATTTAGTCTGAGGCATGTCCAATAGTTCTCTGGTCAGTTTTTAATAACTCTGGACATCTCTAATACTCACCTGTACCTTCCACAGATTTGAAGAGAATGGAGAACAGTTGTCCTGCTGTGACTGGAGAAAATACTTGACCCACCTTACTTCCAGTGCCAGTGTTGACAGATGGTTGGTGTGCCAGGGCAGTTGGAGATGCAGATGGATTTCACCACCACTAAATGAATAATGGAATTGGTGTAAAGTGCATTTATTGAATAAAATGTTTTGTTTACAAACTGCTTGTTTTTAATGAGTCCTATGACCACTGCCTTTGATAAACATATTGGAGATGTAGTGTTTGGTATATTGGGAACTCATTTTATACCATACAAACCTTAGTTTGTGATACGTATTTGACAGTTCGGTTATCTAGGATATACTGGCTCGAGAGTTATGTGCTGTTCTATAAAGCACGTCTAACAAGTTGGTGAGTCGAATACTGTTGAACGGCGGAAACGCCGGAAGTGACGTAAAATTAGCATTAACCGGTGTATGCTAGTGATTCTCTTGGTTCTGTACGGACCATGGTTTATTTGTTCGTCGTACTCCCATTGAATATAAAGGGAGTTTCAGAAAGGCTCAAGTCGATGTCCGTAACTGTCGCTGTTTTAGTGCCCGCCCGCTCCGGTTGCAAACTGTGTTAAAACAAACGCCCCCACCGCTTCCGCTGAGAGGACCGGGCTGTGGACAAGGCACAGGCCGCCGGGGGCGTCCAGGTGGCCATAAATGGGAGAGTGGAACCAGGACTCGGTGTTCAGTGTGGTTCGGACGTGTTCAGACTGGCTGCTCACTCATGGTTCCGCTGTGGTTCCTGCTGCTGGTGGTGTGTTCGGTCCCCGCACACGCAGACTACTTCGACACCATTTCTAATGCTTCCACCTACTATTTTAACTACATTTACTGTAATATATGGGAAGGGGAGTGTCAGCCCAACCAGGACGATGCTACACAGCAAGGTAAGAAATGGGACTAAAAACTGGAATTAAAAATAAATCCCTTGATCGTGTGTTCTGTATCTGTTCCGACATCGCACGGTACTTATGAATGCACTTATGTCAGCCCTGTTTACTGCTCAAATGTCTGATGTTTCAGGTCCGTAAATCTGTTTTGTGTTTGTGTAAGCAGTTCCGACCAGGGACCTTTGGGCCGGGTTTCCTCAAGACTACCTGAGCCTGGTGCATCAGTGGTACTGTAGTCTGGGCCAATGCTGTGAATCCGGAGACTGCAGGATCAGCAACAACATCACAGGTATCACTGTCCACCCGAGTCACAGCCAGCACCGTGGACTTGGCTTCATTTCGTGGGTTTTGACAATTTGATATTAACGCTTTGTAAAACGTGCAGCATGAAATTAAGGAAAATACAGGAAAATTGAAATCGAATATTTTTTTTTAACAATTGATCGTTATAGAAGTAGCTGAAATTTATTTTTTTTTATATTTGTGGAACATATGCATAGTTTGCATGTTTTTCTTTACTAGCTCTCATAATATTTTGGACACTACAATACCAAACGTATTGTAAAAATGTAAGCTTTTCCACATTTTTGCACACATACGACATGTCATTCTACAATATAACATTAACTTACAAGAGGACTTCCAAACACACCATACACCAAAAAAGGGAGCCCAGACAGTATCTAACCCTCTACATAGTCTGCAAACACATGTACCGGGGCAGCAAACATTTATTCTGCCATACCCTGGTTTCTACCTGAAACTATGTTTATTTCTAATTAATTGTCTTATCACTGTTTTATTCTTGTAATGCACATTGTAAATGCACTGTAAAAAATAAAGCCCTCTACTATTATAAACATATTAATGACAAAACTTTAAATAGTAGCTGTATAAACCTGTGTTTTTTCATAAAAATCTTTTCTGACTGGGATTATTGTCCATGTGTAAGTTTTTAGTCTTGTCTGTTCATTCATAGAGCAGCTGTGGCTCAGTTGGTAGAGTCGGTCAACCGGTGACCAAAGGTTTAGCAGTTCAAATCCTGGCCCTAACTGTTGATGTATCCTTGAGCAAGATGCTAAACCCTAAATTTCTCCCAGTCAGGTCTGGCCGTTCTGCATGGCGGAAGCTCACCATGAGTGTGTGAATGCAAGGAAATTGTAAAGGGCTTTGGAGACCATGGGTGCATAAAATGCACTATATAAGCTCAGTCCATTTGCCATCTTTTTCTCCAGGTCTAGCTAGTGACCTTCAGACGAAGCTACATGGACAGCACCTGGCCCAATCTGTGGTTCTGAAAGCCATTCAGGGTTTCATCAACAACCCTGAGTCTAACAAGCCACTGACCCTGTCCTTCCATGGTTGGTCCGGAACTGGAAAGAACTTTGTGGCACGGATCATCGCTGACAACCTGTATCGGGATGGGGTGAAGAGTGAATGTGTCCGTCTGTTCATCGCCCCGTTTCACTTCCCTCATGCCAGACTGGTGGACACGTACAAGGTGAGGACAGAACTGGCACTGGATCAGACTGTCCAGTGCCAGGGACAGTGATGTCAGTGACCTCAGGTCCATCATGGGTTTACTCATATCTGTAGGCTGGATGTTGTAATTTGCTCTATGAATTCTGTCAATTACATTAGTTATTTTGTCTTCAAATTAAACATTGATTCATCAAGTGTTTACACAGCTTTTTTTCTTTTATGGGATTTTGCTTTTTGGAACCTGGCCTTTGTCCAACCAGACAACTGGGTCTATACATCTAAACAAGTTTTTACATAATCACTGGAACAGATTTCTAAATTATGTTGACACAGTATTGCACAAATAGATTTAGACAGATGCAACCTTTAAACTAACATTATAACTATTCAAGTTTATTGTGGGCAAATCTTTAGCTGATTATTTATGTTCATTGCATCAGGATATGGTGGAATTAAGTGTTTAATAGCGAAACGTGGTGAAATGCGATGTAATAGACACACTGCAAAGAAAAATGAAAAAGCTTCCAGTAAAACCTACATGTTTTATTTTTAAATCTGGGTTGAAACCATTTTTTTTTACACCTCAGCTGAGGGGTATTGTAATCCTTATGTTGTTTCTCTGTTTGTCCCTTTGTCTGTCTACACAACAACATAATCATATTATCTGAAGAATGCATTGAGATATCCGCAGTAAATTTATACTGTGGATGCATTTTGGCATGGAGCAGTAGCCTATTGAAAATATGTGACCATGGCCTAATTTTTCAATGTTAAATGGCCTTGTGCAGTTATAATATCTAAATTTTTTTTTAAACAAATATGTATATAATACATTTTACACAAAGACAGTCTAGTCTAAATTATAGGACGGTAACTTTCAACAGAATCTTACACTATATTTGGCTTAGGGGTATTAAAAGTTTGCAGCACATTATGTTCTGTTGGTGTATTAACAATATTTTGGAGCAGGATAAAGGAGATAGCTGATGAACTGGCTTATATTATTACACCCATCTTGTCCCATGAAAAGAAAACCAAATCTGCCAGAAATTAAATATCTTTCATTAGTAATTGGTTATCTGTTTTAAAAAAAGCTTAAAACTGTAAAACTCATATTATACCCTAATATACAAAATCTGTGAGTATTTTCATGATTCCGGACCTGAATATCTTCCATCATGGGGAACAATTTCAAAGTGTACTCCAGCATAAACAATCCAATCCACATGGTCATTTTCAAAAATGTGTTCTAATGCACACTGTGAGAAGTGGAGCTCCACACAGCTGCATTATGGCCGCACCTCAACAAACACAGAAACAGCTTTGTTCCCTCTTGCTACTGCAGCTGTGTGGAGCTCCACTTCCCACAATATATGTCTCAGAAATAGCCTGAGTGTCCTTACAAACTCTGTTTGTAAACAAATGAATTGTTTATGCTGGAATATACTTCAAAATTGTTCAGCATGATGGAAGAAATTCTAGTGCATAATCACAGAAAGACTGATGGATTCATGATACTTAGGCTATGACTTGGGTTTTATAGATTTGCTGAAAAATTGGTGACAAGTCATATGCAGCTTTAAAGTATGAATCAATAAATCTGATCTTATTAAAAAAAATCAGACTTTTTTTTTTTTTTTTGCTATTTTCCTGTCAGAGTCAGTATTTCCATTTTAGAAGATTAATAACGGCCTTCAGTTCCCATCAGAGCCAAGTTCATCTGATGATGGTTTATAAAACCATCCCATCTGTCCCAGTTAATCAAATTTTCCACTATATTATTTGGGACATGATACTGTTTTTCACTAAGCTTTTGTCTTTCTATATTTAACTATTAAATGTTGCCTGTGGTCCCTGTGGGATTAATAACTTTTGGGGTTTCTGTTCAGGGTCAGCTGAGAGAAGCCATCAGGGACATGGTTTTGCGTTGTCCTCAGACTCTGTTCATCTTTGATGAGGCAGAGAAGCTTCATCCGGGACTCATTGATGCCATCAAACCCTACATGGACCATTATGACAATGTTGATGGTGTGAGCTACCGCAGAGCCATCTTCCTCTTCCTCAGGTTGGTTTATGTCCTGTTGACACGGAGCCATCAGTTACATACAGCATTGCCAATTTAGTGAGATTTCAGGACCCCCAAGCGCCTTTTTTTAAGTGACTAGAGACAAATCTAGCACTATTTCTGGCATTCTCGGAGACTTTTGGAGACTGTGCCATCCCTTTACTCTTCTGATTGAAAAATATATTAGGCTGTTTTGTAAGGTAATCGTCCCTCCCCCCTCCTTTGAGTTTGTAGGCAAATTAGTGCAGTGGCACTGATCCACAATACGCTTCAGTGTCCGTTCAATTAGATGAGTGTGGTTAAAAAAAAAACTTCGAAATCAGATGTCCTTGCAGACCCTTAATTCTATCTTGTACGTCCGCTATGGCCTGAAGCTGTCTGGTGAGGCTTGTTATGAACACCAGCTACCTGATCATGTTTTACAGCTTTGTGTGTGTGTGTGTGTGTGTGTGTGTGTGTGTGTGTGTGTGTGTGTGTGTGTGTGTGTGTGTGTGTGTG